>JAFBJU010000125.1:4109-405760 GCA_016785305.1 Colistium nudipinnis
CTTGAGCAAAATCATGCAAGTAAATAACATTTACATTTTGTATCCTGTATTTTAGACTTGAGAAATACAAGTATTTTAAGTTGGAACATCTGATCTCAAACCTCAAACAATGTTCAACTGAGGACACAGATACAGGTAAGACTCATGTACATTTCTAGTTAGATGCAGTCATGTTATACAATGTACAATGAATGCTCATAAAATAATATAATTCTATGTCAATATGGTAATCGAGGAGACATGCAAAGACCCTTACTCAATGTTAAACCAATAAAGCCTTTGATAGTTTGTTTTTATTGTTGGGTTAATACGTGTAATGCTCTTAGACCAAAGTTGTGAACCCATTGATCCATAAAGACAAACTATTTTGTGAAACCCACAAAAAAAATATTTTGACAGCATGCCAATGAGCAATGACGCTATTATATAGCCAACAGGTAGTTTAGTTTCTGGTAGATGTGCGATCACATAACAGTTGCTGTTTTTTCCATTGCACAAATCTTATTAAGAGTTTTGCACAAATCTGTTTTTTTTTTTCAATGTATTCAAAAGTTTGGTTTCATTTCTGCAGGTTTACCACCGAGAGGGACACCGATACAGGTATTCCAATCTTAATTTGATATCACTGTATTACTGTTCTTCAAGCGTGACACACGTTACTTCAACATTTCGCTCTATTGTAGATCTCCTGTATAGAGGAAGAAATTGACCACTTGAATGAGTCGTTTTTACAGCTAAGCATGCAGCTCCAGAAGAGAGCTCAAATGAGCAGATGGCAAAAGGACACAGATGAGAGTACCGGGAGTCATTCCGTGGTAATTAGCTGGAATGTTACACATTGCATGGCCCAAATAATCAATCTGTGCGGTAATGGTCTTGTGAAGGGCTTGGAAATGATCTTTTAGTATTTTGTAAGCAAAAAATGTAAACATGCTTACATATTTGGTATCACTTTCTCACTACTCTCCAGCTTTCCATATATAAGTATGACTTTCTGCATTCATATATTTAGTTAAAGACTGATGAATCATTCAAATGTTTGTCCTTCAAGCTGGTGTTCCCTGCCTATTCTGTCTTTGGAAAAAAAAGGTGTGCCTGTATTTGCATTGTAGCATGGTTGCTTGAGTCAATGCACAACGATTCATTCGTGTGTTCGCCCCTTAACCATCTCCAACACAACACGGTGTCATGTAACCTTTTGCAGAGGGCAACACCAGCAGGCATTCCAAGCCTGAGTTGTAATGGAACAATCCTGCTGGAACTGAAGCGACAGTATGTATCGCAGCGCCTCAACGAGCTCCAAATCACATTAGGCCAGATCAGACAGCAGGATGGCAGCGAGTCAAAAGGTGGAACAAGAGGCCATAAACAAACACCCAGCAACACCACTCGGCCGGGACAGGGGGAGCATGATTCTGATGTCGATGGTGGCTCTCCCAGCGACAGCCAGCAGCACAATGGTATTCCAGCTGGTCAAAGTCACACCCAACAAACCGTGGCAAGCACAGCTCTTGGAGACTATAAACTGGAGGGTCACATTTCCGACCAGCAGAGGAATTGCTCTGCCCAGAGCAGCAAGCCTGAAAACAGCACCGGATTGTCAGCTGCATCTTAATGTCCCAGACAAACAGGAGCTTAAGCGCCGGATCAAAATAGCAAATACAACTGGACACAAAGATATTGATGACATTGGGGCACCTATTGATCAGAAACTGGATCAGAGTAGGGATAAATGCTGAAAAAAGAAATGTCCTTTTTGGTCATTTGACCATCATTTCGTACTCTTGTCGTGTTCTGCCTAATATAGCTCGGCTATCTGACGACACTGTAATGTTCTCTCCTGTTCGTTGGAAAATGAACTGAGCTGTGGTCTTGTTAATTATCTGTGACCTCTTTGCAGAAATTATTTCTGGCAACTAGCAGCGGCGTGACACAGTCTGTCATCTTGTCCAAATAGTTTCTCAGTCAGGAGTTGACTCTGGCCTCAAAGACGTTCTCTGTTCGTTGCCATATTCTAATTAAGACACTAAACTTCAGCTGAGTGAACAAAAGGGGACATTGTGCTTCTGCGTTGCCCCCTGCTCACAACAATCTCTCCCCTGCATAAAGGTGACAGCCCACATTTCCCTATTTAACTAAAATTATGCATTCGTTTTCTCCGTCTTGCTCCCGTGTGTAGGGCCTCTCACCTTTCTTTGGTGAGGCATTGCCGTTTTGTGATATGCCTCTATAACCGACAAGCTAATCAAGAGAGAATAAAAGTAGCTACAAAACATGAAACCCTGTTGAATCTGCTCTAAGAGAGAAGTCTGTGCGACATGACTGCTGCCTTTATCCTGTTTGGATATGGTTTATCTGACCCACAGGGTTATGGATCTTATAATAGAAAGTAAGAATTACTACAGGGAGCTGTGAGCCAAATCATAAGGTCAGATGGAACAAGTCTTCACTTACTATCAGTGTTACGGTCTGTGCCAAGTCCCTGTGGTTGAATCTGCCAATTGCTCTGCAGCTCCGTGTGTATGTGTGTGTTTGTTTTTGCGCTTGAGAGGAGTGTGAATCAGTGGCTCCCTGCGATTGTGTGTTTTGTCAATTATACTAGGTGAAATTTACCAGTGATATGCCTGTGCCTCATAGTGGGATATGGACTCGTATAACCTCATGTCGAGTGGCTGGGGCGTGTGTGTGTGTGTGTGTGTGTTTGTGTCGTGATTTACAATGGTGCAGCATTATGCTTGCTCCAGTTTGGATGAAAGCACAAGTTATTTTTAGGAAGAATGTCTTTGTGTGTGTATATCTGTTTATATGCGCATAGGCGCGTGTGTGTAATCTCTGGTTTGATTTGAATGGTGAATGTTAATAGTCTAAAAACCCCTCCTGTGATATTTTGTGTACGTCATTCATTTTGTATCTTTGTATTTTCACAGTGCGTCCGGACAGATGATAGCATGACCCGTTGAAACAGTAAACCGAGCAGATGGATCAAGAATTAACATATACTGTATGTTGGGAGAGATCAGTATAGCACTGTTTACACTTTTCAAATCGGAGCATTAAGAGATTTTTTTCTTGGAAGCAGCACATGGCATTTACATCTCAATTTCCAACGTCCATAGCCGCCTGCTCTAATCATGTTCTAATCTTCAAATCCTTTCAAATCCCTTGAAATCTGCTCTTTGCAGCACAATCTCAAGGGCCCCATGCACACACACGTATACATACGTGAACACGCGTATTCTCAATTTTTTTCCTAGCCATTAACCCCCTGGCTTAAACTGAATTTTGACGCAGTTGTTTTATTTACATTTTATAATTGGTGTACGTTTTGTAGAAAAAATTGTAATTCCATGCTGGAAACCTGTGAAAATACAGGGCTGCACTTCAAGCTTCCTTCCTGAGTCTTGGGAGTCCTGTAGTCACCATGGCACTGCATTACGGTTGCTATGGTTTCCTTATCTCCAGGATGTGGTTCAACCAGGCCTGCCATATTTAGCCTGTACCTTAGGATGCCTGTCTGCTGCTCCTGACAGCAACACAGGAGTGCACTCAGCTGTGGCTCTCACCACGGTGAGATCAGCATTTTATATCTATACCACCTTGTGTCCGTAAGGCAGCCTTATCTGATGTTTACAGTTAATTAGAGAAAACACAAATGCTGTGTTTTTCAATCTTTTTGATGTGCAAATTTAAAAGAAAATTATTTAAACAAAGGATCTTGCGAGAAAGTCTCTCATTAACCCAGATACAATCCCTGCAAGATCAAATACCGTGACGTCACAGTCAGAGTAGATTACTGTGGCCCTTTCAGGACTGAGGAGACTGCATCACAGCCCTCGAGCGCTTTTTTTTTTTTTTTTTTTTCCTATTTTGCTTAGTCCTTCACAGAGTTGACATAACATCAGGCATCACATTAATCCGGATTTCATGGGTTGCAAATCGAAATACTTCTGGACGACGAAAAAAAAAAAGATCATTCGCAATTTATTGATCTTCCTTCTACAAATCGAACGGACGGCACACAATAGCTAACATATTTTCCTTGTGAAGAGGCAGGCCTTTTCCACTCCATTTGATATTGATGGGAATAGGAATAGAAAAGGCCAGATAATAGATGTTGTACTTGCCAAGAAAGCACATTGTAGACGCGTCAGTGTTTTGCAAGGTCTACGGAGCATAAAGGGACGGTGAAAAGGGAAAGCTAAATGTTCCCTCGTCAGCTAGTTGACCGTTTCATTGAGTCCTTATCAAACATCTCAGCTTTCACAAGGGCCAAATCACTCCCCTATTGCTTGAAAGAAAATAAATCGGTTGTAATTATACGGTTAGGCAGCCGCTACAGTCCTGTTTGGCACAGCTTGTGTTGGCGTGTTTTGCGCGTAGTATGGACAGAAAATCAGAGGAAAGGTCAGGGTCTTTTGCGCGGACGCAAGATCGTCAGATAAGTGGGTTGTGCCCTGCACAATGTTTCATCAGCTTCATGATCCCTTCAAGATATTGATTTGTGTGCTTCACATGAGATTTAACGATACATGCCCAGGCTGTATGACTTATTGCATGTTTAGTGCTATATTATGACTCTATGTGTACAGTATTAAGCCCTGCTTGCTGGTGCGGCTTACTTGCGCAGTCAGACTGCTGTAGGACCTGAGCTGGCCTATTCCACACAGTGATACTCTTGTGTTTTGGACAAGAAGGACAATGCAAGCGACTTTGCCAGTGGAACCAGTTCACGCAGTGAAAACGAAAGCTCAGCGGACAGAGGCCGAACAAGGTTATGTAAGACATGACAGAGACATATTGTTATTTCGCTGAGATGCAGCGGGCTTCCATGCGTAATGTACATGTGATCGGCAACAGCACGCCGGGTTCTCTCCGTTTGGCTCATCGGCTCTGCCGGTTGATGTTGGAGCGCAAAGGCAGGCGGGCTGGGGTGATTAGCCGGTCAGGGCCCAAATGGCAATGACACGATCGTTCTCAGTTGAGCGTCGGAGGGAGTGACTCACGCATGCGTGTCGGAGCCTCCGCTTCAGTGACGGCTGGAAAAAACAAAGGGCAGAGAGTCGCGGCTTGGAGATGTCATCTGTCATCCTTAATGGAGGAGAGACCGTCGTTTAGCTCTTTTGATCAGCGAGCGAGCGAGCCGATCGGTGTGCGGTGGATCCACAGGTCGGTGCTCTGGTGCCCGTGGACGGAGCCGGCGTTCGTGGGCGAAGGAACTGTTGCGTCACCCCAGGAAGCAGCCACCGTTTGTTTCACCCGGCGTGGGTTGACACGGTGAAGTTTGTTATTTCCTCGGCGGAGGATGACAACTCTCGAGCCCGGCGTTGCGGGGTGATTTCAATCCAGTGGTCCACAGCGTTGGTTCGCGCAACTCTTTGGTCTCCCGCGTGGTGTGAGGCGCCGCCTGCTCGCAGACGGGAGGAAAGTTACCCCGCCGCTGTCCGTGGTGCTGAAGTTCGCTCGCCGACTCTCCCACCAACCGACACGCGGAGGGACGCGCTCCACCGTCACCACCACCACCAGCAGCTGCAGATAGGAAGAAGGAGCCTAATATGGTAACTCAACCCAGAGTTCACCTGCACACGTTGGTACTTCTGCTTTTTGTTGGTAAGTAGGACTGTGTGAGATGTCGCATGCCTCCTCCCAGCGTTACGCAGATATGATGATGAATGCCGTTGTTAGTGGATTGTGAATCTCTTTAACACCACTCAGCGTTAAAGTGACTTTAGCCGTTTGCTCTGCCCCATTTCCATCTGTTTACATGAGGCATCACTAAAGGAGGGGGCGGGGGTGAGATAGAATCAATGTTGTCACTGTGTGCCCAGGGGGACTTATTATATCAGAGCACGAGACCCACCATAACAACAGTCACACAAAGGCATCCATGTGGCAAGCTCACCAAGATCCCTGGCCCACTTTATTTGACAGGAAATGTCTTCTTTGTGTTTATACTCCCCTACTTCTCTTGTAATGCAATTATATCAATCTATTCTTGACTTTCTTCCTTCCTCTTTCCAGCTTACCCACAATACATTGCTGTTCTCCTCCTGTACCAGCCACAGCGCCAGCACACAACACTTACTTCCTCCACTTAATCCACCCTCTGCCAGCTGATACTAATGGTCAGAGGCCATTATTAGTGCTTACTGGCCTGGATGATTTTGGATTTGTTTGACAGTATTGTGACTCAAGACTCTCCAGTGCTGACTGAGCTGTATGATTCAATTTATATCTCTTTAACACTTACTGAGTTTTGCATCTGGTTCAGCGTTGTGCACAGAGTGCAGGTTCTAGGGACCTCAACAAGAGATACCGGGCCAGTTTATTACGAAGGACATCAAGTGTGTCACAGTATTGGTGCGCTGTGATTTTCTCAGTCAGTGAACTGACCATGTGGCCTGTGGTGGAACAGAGTTAATACATACATTAGTGGATGGGGACTTAAAACTTGGAACATTTTGACTGAGCTAAATACAGTATGTGTGACATTTCCATGCTCCCCCAGTTCACCTGAGCCAGCCAGTATGTGTCGATGTCCCCTCGGAGACAGAGGCAGTCGTGGGGAAATCCATGCTGCTGAGCTGCATCTCCTGTATGAAGAGGGAGGAGGTCAAAGCAAAGACACGTGTAGATTGGTACTACATGCCCAAAAATGATAAAGACATCCCAAAAACTCACGTAGGTGGCATGACTTTACTGCCCATAGCGTGTGTGTTCATACAAGGAAACTGTACTTTGTCCTTATATTTTAATAATGCCTGTTTGCTTTTCCTTTATCCCAGATATACAAGTATGAAAGTGAGACACCAGTAGAATTGGATGGGCCCTTTAAGGGTCGTCTGGGCTGGAAAGGGAGCCAGGACTTGCAAGATCTTTCCATTAAAATCTTTAATGTCACCCTCAATGACACTGGTATCTATGAATGCCACGTGCTTCGGGAGTTTGAGTTCAAGTTCTTCTCTCCCTCCTTGTTCGTCACGAAGAACATCACACTGAAAGTGAGTGAGAAAGGTATGTAAACTGCATTTTCATTTTTTTTTATCATTCTGCCTTATTCTATACTAAGGTTCAGCCTATTGCCTGGTTTTCCACATCAGTACCCTGTTTAGTGACGCTGTGATGATAGGAATCAGTTTTGTAGGGATATGCCAGAGCTGCTCACAAGGTTATTCAAGCGTCACACTTGTGTGTGCTGCTCTGTGCTCCTGAGGCAGTGACAGGCCTCTAAGTAGAGAGTGGTCCCAAAAGATCCACATCTCAAATGTGACTCCTACAATGTCTGAAAGCTGAAATCAATATATTGCATATGGAAGTGCTTTCATTTTGGCATTTTAGAAAATAAAGATGCAAAATGATTGAACTGCTCCAAAGGAAATTTATAATTCACATTTGGCCTTAATATAAACTCATATAAACCCACTAATGGCCTGGATGTTTGTCGCTTGGTTTAGCCGAAATTCAAAAACACTATATTTATCGAACATTAGACTGTGTGTTTTGCAGATGAATGAAAATATAACCAACAATTTTATCTCAGCATTGCTCACTTGAACACAGAGTGGCCTGGCAATTATGTAACAGAGGATGAGGATGATGATGATGATGATGATGATGATGATGATGATGATGATGATGATGATGATGATGATGATGATGATGATGATGATGATGATGATGATACAGTTGCACACAGAAATGTTAATTTACAATCCCTCATGGTAGAGACACTTGCCTTTGTTTTGTGTTGACTCTCCATGTGCTCTCCATGCCCTCCGGATATGTTGCATAAAGCCACTAACACCCCCCCCCCCTTTTTTCTGACTGTAATGAAGAGGAATAATTGTGTGTTTTGTTTTGTCTGCCTTATTGTCTGTCAAAGATTTCTTCTGTTGTCAGTGAAGGGGTTAATTCAAACCAGCCACTTTGCTATCTATTAAAAGGGGTAATGTATTCGGCTTCCTGAATGCTTGCCTTGCTGATTGTTTCATTTTCCACCTCGATCGAATATACAATACAACATGTATATTTGAAACACCTCGTTTTTCCCCTAAAGTTTTTACATCTGCCTGCACATGGTGTATAGTTCACTATCAGAGGCCTATAAAGCGACATGTTTTGTATCCCAGGTTTTGATTTGTAGTTCCAGTTTGGATTTGATTGTCCTCCAAAGAGCAACTTCATAAAATGTACCGTTTGATTTGTTGGATTTTTCTATGCATACTTAAACGCCTCTTCTGCACATCTCATACAACAGTGGTATCAAATTTCACAAAGCCTATAGTCATTGTATTTCACATTATAGCTTGGGTGTCATATTACGGTAATGTTGAACAAAATCGCCAAATGGATTTCCTCACGACAAAAACCTCCTTGCCTTCCCATCTGAGGGATTATATTACACTAATAGTCCCGATTTGCAGGGACTGCGGAATCAAATCAGTGAAAGCTGTCAACTGTCAGGTCAGCAGGCTCTCTGAAATTTGGTACACACTCACTGGTGCAGTGGTTCACAGTGGCCCATAGTGATCGTATTATGACATTTAATCATGTTTTGTTTTGAGTATGTATGTAAAATCAGTTATTGTAATAATGTCCCCCCATTCATACTGGGCAATCATTTGCACACAATATACCATCCTCTCTCTGTGGAAAACAACATCCCCCCCCACACACACACTCTTTACGGGAGAGGATTATTTTACTTAAATATAATTATGAATAGGAGGAAGCTTTTGATTATTGATTTAAGACTTGAAAATGTTACAATACAACTGACAACATCATTATATGAGCTAATCCTTCATCTGAATTCAACATTTGTGCCATGCCCTGAGAACCACTGTCACCTTGCATAGCCCTCTTATTTCATATTTAAAGATACTATGTGGAGTTTCTGACCTAAAGTTATGCTTATGGAGTTATGGTGTTAGAGTTTATATAGTGTTTCTACAAGCGGCTCATGGTTGCGTTCGCATGTGCACAGGCTCAAGGATATAAATCTGTACAAGCACTCTGGTGGTGCAGTTCACATACTGCATACCGTTTCATGTTATTCTGCTGATTGACAGCTACTAGGACAACACAAACGAATGTACCAGTGCATAAGCAAGTACTGAAATACAAGACTACTAAGTAAGTAAAAGTGGAAATCAACAAACTATTTTATAAAAGTTGTCCCTGCCAAGGTTTTATCCCGGGAAATGCATCCAACTTTTTTTGTGAGATGTGAGGATAAATAAAGTGCATTCTGGTAAGAGACACTAAAAAAGTAAGCGCGACTTGTTGGTTCACACGAAACTCCACAGGGTACCTTTAAATCACCAGGCTCGACGTAATGCTCCGTATGCAGCCTAGTTTGTGCACTAGTTTTCAGGTGTATCCATAAAAGGATGATCTTCCAGAAATCGTGACTTTCCTTTAACCTCACCTGCATAGTAAATGAGTTTCGCCTTTTTTTTCTGAAAAATGATAGGGAAACGTATCCTTGTCTGTTCCGGATGAGTTAATTGTGGGGCTTATAAATGGACAAGCTTAGCATACTTTCATAAATCCATGAATAAATAATTCTCCCCAGCTCCATTTAACAACAACAATTTCCAAAGCCATTCTAAGGGAGGATGCTCGCTGAATAATGCATGTTCCTTGCTTTTTATGCTCCGCAGCCACTGAAGACCCCGCAGCACTCTACTCCGAGATCATGATGTATGTGCTTCTGGTGTGCTTGACCTCCTGGTTGCTGGTGGAAATGGTCTACTGCTACAGGAAGATCTCCAGCTCCGATGAGCAGCCGCAGGACACAGCGTAAGTCTCGCGCAGGTGCGCAGACCGAGGCAATCAGAGATAAGTGGGAATACAGGACGAACAAATGCGGCTCCTTTTAAAAACTGTCCCGGAAAAACAAACCGCTTGTCAGTTGTAATCTCTGGTTATTACACCATAGTCATTTAAAATCTCGGCTAGGTGTTGACAAAAGAGATTTAAGAGGCAATCGAGTCTTCTCCGTGTCGGCTTGTAACCCACCTGCAACAGTAATCCGTCTTACACTTCCGCCGCCCGACAGGCCGTAATAATTCGAAGCGCTGCTGACGGTGTTTTTTTTTTCAAACGAGCTTTTTACGTCCGTGGTGCATTTGCGGCTCGGTCAGAAACAGACTCTTGACGTTAGGATGTCAGTGCTGACAACAACCGGAATGCACCTGTTTAGTCAGCTCCCACTGGGTTGTCGTGGTATTGGCGGGGCCAATCCAGGTTGGCAAGTTTCGAAGCAGGCAATTTATGTCCCTAACAAAACAATCACCGGTGACACACTGCCTATGTGCTGAAGTTGTTAAGAGACAATTAATGCTGATTCCAGATCGGACTCCGGCAGTGACGCCCAAAGTTCAAGCCCTGCGTATTTGTTAATGCACACATTATATGGTTTCAGTACTGAAAATATACATTGTGGTGATCACAGTACAGCTTAGCAGAATGATGAAGATAGTGTGCGATGCAATAGTAAGATGTTTCTGTTTACCATGTTATTTTCCAGGGGAGCAAAAGGCAAGCTTAGTGGAACTAAATACATGATTTGGTACCAATTCAACGTAAAGTAGGAATTTTGCAGGAAATAAAAGGAATCATTATTTTCCTTATGTATAGTATAAATCCTTCAGGTTCTCAAAAGGGAGGATTTTTTGAGCTTTTCTTAGTTGCACATGATCATTAACCCTTACTCTATTTTACTGAAGTCCCTAAATCTGAATCCAAAAAAAAACATTGGGAAACTTTGATTAGCGTTTTTCTTTTTATATACGATTCTGTCATTTAATGACATATTATCAAGAAACGATTTGATTACAACTCCAAGTTAAGTTTAAAATAGGATTCACCATGATCTAGTTAAAGACATATTGTGAATAGAACAACTAGTCTTCTCGATTACATTTGATTATCATTTATACACATTGTCTTTTAGGCACGTTCCTAACACTATGTACAGTAAATACACACACGTGTCTACATTATCAGAACATTTCTAGAACACATTTTGAAAAGCACAGCCTAGACAATGAATGTATGCATTTTGTTGAATGTGTAAGCTTAAATTGAAGTGAACTGATTATTTTTAAATCACTTAATGATGTTCACTGAGTGCCACGTACAGTTAAACGCGACATTCGGTGGTGACAGTGAAGCACGAGATCGCCGTTTACTTAATGTTTTTCAACGTACAAACTATAGCTTATTGATCCGCGTGCAGATCCGGAGGCCACAATAAGCACCAAGGGCTTATAGCTCTGTGAACTTCATCAGTCCCCACAGCTGAAAGAGTTAATGGGTTGTGGCCGCCTCACAGCCCCATCATTGACCTGTAAGACAGCACATTAGTGCGAAGGTCCACCCACTTTTTGTGGTCGGCTTTTGTGGTCGGCTTCTTAGCTACCCGACTACAATGGATACGTACTGCATTCAGAACAGTTTGAGGTTGCATCTTGTGATACCTTCGGGGCCCTGGTCGTATTAGTCATGTCACCGAAATGGCAGAAGTGATCATTTGTCAAGGGCATGCAAAATGAGACTCCGTTTAAACGTTGCTGACTCAGTCACAAAACTCTTTTTACTATAATAATGGCTGCTTCGACCGCACAGGCGCTGCGCAGCTCCTTCAGGTTGAGTGCACATAAAGTGAAGGTACTGTAATTTATGATGTGAAAAAGATTTCTATAAAATGCTGTACCCCCCACCCCCCTCAACTTCGGCCCGTCGGTTCAGTTTTAATCACTGTTCTGGCACTTCAGCCAAAACGTTTGGACTCCCCTGCATTAGGTCAACTGAGATTAGTCACACAAAGGATTGTTGTCCCCAAAACCTAGCCTTTCTCTCTGTTCAAACCGGAATTCTATTGGTTCATACACACTCCTCCTCTGACTCGTTCTTTTTTGTTTTTACCAATCTGTCTGCAGGACAAACTACCTAGCCATTCCCTCTGAGCAGAAAGACAATGCAGCCGCTCCTGTTACCGAATAAAAGTGATTGTCAGTGACACGGTATTTAACATGTGATACTCCACCAGATCCCAGTCGGCCTGAATCATCCCCATCTCTTTCAACTCATTGTTTCTGCCTTTATTAGTCATTGCAGTTCAGCGTTGTCGTCAAGTCTTGTTGCTTCTGCGACATACCTCATTGCTCTCGCTCTCCTTTTGTTCTCCTCGAAAGGACATTCATTCCTGCCATTCTCCGACCTCACTCTCCTCTTTCAGTGTACAGTGTCTCTCACTATAAAGGATTTTCTATTACATACATATATATATATATATATATATGTATATTTATATTAGATATGATAAGACTGTTTTCATTACACCATTTAATCCGTTTTAAATAGTGAATTTAAATTATAGCGGTTTAAAATATATGATATTGGCATCAATATGAAGTAGGATTCATGAGTATTCATTCATCATTTAGCGTCGAAATCATTTCCTGTCGAATAACAGGGGAACGCCTCTGCTCTTTTCCAGGTACTGACCAATCACAGGGGAACTTGTGACATCATGAAACACGAAGACATTCCATAGCCAAATCTATGCCATACTGAAGGTAACGCTGTGTATCGACTGTCCCTTGGAAAGAGCCAAGCGCTCAAATTTTCTCCGGCTTTTATCATCCTCTTTTTTTTTCTCCTTTTTTTTTACTTCATTGCTGGCACCTGAGATCCAGAAATGTCATAAGTAAATACAAAAGTGTCAGTTATGTTTTGTGCACAGATTATCCAAAAATATAGCAGCCTCGCTTCATTCTACCTGCCGGTGCGTAGTTGCGTAACATTTTTTCCTTTAGTGAGTGTTGCCTCGTGTTGCCTTGTGAGTTATAACCTATATCTAAACCGATATGAACCCGGGGAAAAAGTCCTTCTGCTGTCAAGGCATACTGACTTTGTGGTCTGGGCTTGTGTTGTATTACAATTTTATAGACCATGAGATTTTAGGTCACAGCTTTATTTATCCTGGCCAATATCTTTTTATTGTCTTTTTAAGGAGAATGGATTGCATAGATTTTTTTATACTGTAGTGATGTGCATTTGTCCCTCTTCTGGAATGGAAATATACCAAACCATATCAAGTCCCATTTTTTCAGCGGAACTCCTTTATAGCGCTTTCCTATTCTCTCCTTTGTGTTTGATCATCAAAGTACATTCACAAGAGCAAGCCTTACTGCACACTGTTCCTCAAAAATGCATACTTAGGACTCCAGTGTTGCCGATGCGACACAGTCGCACCGCTATTGACGATAATTGTGTGCCTATTTCTATAGCACGGAACTGTAGAGATGTATGTGTCTTGTGATTCAATCATACTGTGCTGTTCTTTGTCTACCGCAGATATAACCTCTCCTGTGTGAGTGAGCTACTTTTGAACTATTAAAGGCAATGCATTCCAAAGTCCGTGCCGGCGCTCCCCTCATTTCCATGTTAATGCACAGCTCCTGCTCTAATTGCACGGTAAGACGTCAAACGCTTGGCCAGGATGTTGAAAGGAAAGCGCAGTATTGACTTTCGGCTTCTTCTGCCTCGTGTTGCCATTATCTGCGACTGAGGAAAGGAGTAGGCTCTAGAAACCACCACAATGAGCTCGCCGGGATGTTGCCAGCTCTCATTAACGCTGCAGAGGAAGTGCCGGCAAAAATGACTTTTTGAATTGTTGCCGCTTGATGTCGACTTTCTGTGCTTTAATTGCGCCTCTCCACAGAGCTGGTTACCTATGGCGGTTAAGTACTATGCAGTGTCTTCCGAGCTCTTCCGGGAGAGCCAGGTCCAGAAAGGTTGTGCGAGACAATTCCAGACGGATAAATCTGAACGTAGCAGCAGAGAGGATGTGAAAAAGACTGGCAGTTAGAGAGAGAGAGACAAGATAAGATAAGAGAATCCTTTATTGTCCCACAGTGGGGAAATTTGCAGACGTGATGTATGTTGCTCTTTTGGCTACCCGTGACCCGCAGCAGTGACAGATACAGCAGCAGCTGTTGTTATAGCAACCCATGTACTGTGCAATAGTCGAGACACATTCATTTATGCGCGGCCATAAAAAACCTCAAGCGTTTTATGACTGAATAGGAGGAGCTACCGTTGGCCCCAGCGTGCCGAGCTCCAGGACGACTAGAGGAGGCTCGATAGACTCTCCCGGAACAGAAGACAATGCATCTCCGTGCCCAGCGAGGTCAGGTGTGTTCTCTGAATGGCAAATAGGTAACGTAAAAAGTGCACCCTTTAACCGCCCATCAACTTCCCATAAATTGGTTATTGATTGTGCAACACATCCCATAAACTCTGCAACAGCACAACGTTAGAGCTTTGAGATGCACTGTGGAAGTGCAATTCTGCCCCCCCCCCCCCTCTCTCTCTCTCTCTCTCTCTCTCTCTCTCTCTCTCTCTCTCTCTCTCCCCCACTCACTCTTTCCTTCTTCTTCCCTCTCCATTGTTACACTGATCGTCCCCGAGGATGCAACCCAGTAATCTGCTCCACATTTCACTAAAATATGTTTCGATCAAGCCACCAGAGCCCATAATGTACCAAATGCAAGAACACAGACACGAAGACACAATTGTCTTTGCTCAGAAAGGGGAGATGGAGCTTAATCGCTAGTGACAGAGAGAGATCCAGTGGCACAATAAACACCACTATCTGCACATACACCACCCCACCCCCTTTCGACCTTAGAGTCCGCTTATTTGATGTTGCCCCAAGTAGTTGCCTGACAATGACCCCAAGGGGTTGCAGGCGCATTTCGTCATTAAAATATGATTAATGCGTGGATCAAACTTGTCATCAGCGAAGGGTCTCTGTCTCCCCCTAGTGTAAAGCACATTACGCCGTCAAATGTTGACGTGTAATCACAGAGACGTGATGAACATCAAGCCACTTCCGTCTGTGGGAAGATCTCACACGTTGTTCATTCGGTTGCCGGGGATTGAGTGATGTCTCATTTTCAAATGCAACTTGTTGACTGTCGGGGTATTTTTTCCATCTTCCATGTCGATGAATGACGTCGATTCATTGATCCTGTCTGTTTACAAGGTGGACTGATCAGAAAATACTTGGCTGCCGTGTGAGCACAGAGGCAATGTTCTGTAGGCTGCCAGGGGGGGAAAAAAGAGTATTGATTGTTGATCAATACTCACTTTGCAGCAGCTGATTCTTTCTTTTTTTATTTTTTCCATTTTAGCATTTAGAGTTACGATAGATGGTATAAATGTATACATTCAAAAGTAAGTCATTCCCATGCTTTGGTTTTCTGCTTTCGAACAAGACACCTGTGGAAAAAAAAATGAAATCGGTTTTTCGGCGTTGGAAAAGGGATTGTGAAAAGCATTGTATAATCGTAGATCATGTAGGAGCTAAGACGTTTCCGCTGTGACACTTATCCCTGCCAATTTCCATTTCTTTCTTGCATTTTCAGTGAAGACACAGGAATCAAATCATTTCTTACAAGAAAATGTGTTCTGGGATAATCATCGGCAACCCACAAATCTTCGCACATTTCATGCTCTTTCCTTCTCCACCGGTAATAGCTGTTGACTTTACCGTGCAAAAATGCCCACACCATAATCATTTATTTCTGGAATGAGCAACTTTCAGCTTCATTATGCATATGCAGCCAGGGAGAAAAAAAAAAAAAAATATATATACATTTTTTTTTTTTGGATCGCAAACAACCTCTCGTAGCAGACGAAAATGACACTCGCACAAAAGATAGAGCGAAACCTTCTGATCGGACCGTGTCGAGGACAAATCAGCAATAATTAGACTCACCTTTAGGAAAGAAACAATTTGACGGTGGAAACAATATGGCTTGTTTGAAATATAGACCCATTTAGAAATGTAACAGTTTACCAAATGTTACCGTATTTCGTCGAGGCCTCTAATATATCTGCTGATGCGCCGCTGATTAAATGTAATAAGTGATTTGACAGTCATTCATAGTAGAAATAGGATTTGTGCAGATGCCAGCTTAATGACCATGAAACAGAGACAAATCGGAGGGGTATCAACCTTTTGCGTCAAACCCTTGTCTTACTTGTAAAAGTGTTGTTCCCAAAATATCATTACCACTAAACCACTCTATCATTTTGAATATATTCATTCATAACCGTTGCCCTTATTGTAAAAAAATACTTTGCTGCTGTTTTTCTTCCTGATTTTAGTGGCTTTATCATTGTTCACCAGCCAGCCCAACAAAACTCTAAACTCTAAACTCTAAAAATAACCGAAAAAAAAAAAAGGTTCACCGTTATTGCTTCGGAGCGAGACACTTTCTCAGCCCAATTATAATAACGCCTGGCTGTGACTGTAATTGGTTACATTAGCGCCCTGTTATATGGTCAACATCGGACGCAACGTTTACCTTGCCCCTCTGACTCTGACATTTTTCAAAGTCGTTGCTTATCACGGAGGCACAAACCCAGCCGGCACATCACCCGAGTGTTTATGGTGTAGTCTTTTGTCGGTCATTAAATTGAACCCCTCCACTTAGGTTTTGCATAATCTGACTTTGGACCATATACGCCGGGCCCTGTGCATTACTCTCGAGTGCGTTTGTATAATTCTATCAACCTTGCTGTTCCGGAGCTGTTGTCACTGGTGCGAAGGAGAGCGCAGAGACAGGCGTGTCGGAAGAATGGAGAGGCCCTCCTGACTTTCGGAATACGACGCCTATCTTCTCAGAAATATTAATTTCCTATCTTGTAATCTCTGGTAATCCATCAAAGCTCCTTCTTGACAGAAGCGGTTTCTCGGTCGTTTCGGCTCCCTCACCTTCTGTCTCTCGCGTAGGATTATATCTTAAGTCTTCTTGTCATTTCCAGCGAGATGTGGAATATTCGTAGAGCAATATTCCTTAAAGCTGTCGTGTCTTTTCCAGTCTGCCATTTCTCTCGTATATCATGTCCACAAAGCCCCTTTTGTTTATTTGATTCTGCTTTAAATCCAGGACAGGCCTAAATGCAGCAACAGAGTAGACGCGGGAGTAGTCTTCCGTAAACCAGAGGGATCGCCGTTGTTGTCAGCCCCTTTATCAACTCCGATATTACACACGTACGGATTAAGCGCCGGCAAACATCTGCTCACTCACCAGACAACACAGGTGTGCGTTTATTTTCCCAGCAGCAGTCTTGCTTCCTTTAATTGCAGTGAACGTTCCCAAATACTCAATCAACTCAGGCTTCTGCTACATCTTCGTGGGTCATCGCACGATAAGGTGCGTCACTGAGAACTGATACAAAAAAAGAATAAAAAAATCGATAACAAATGCCAAACCCCAGCTTTGCAAAACGCACACTCAAAATTGAATCCGTGAAATTAAGCAGGAGCCCCTTTCAGTGTGCACCTTCTCCTCTCCTCTCCTCTCCTCTCCTCTCCGCCACTCATCTCTCCCATCCGTCATCCCATCCTCCATTTCATTCACCGCGCCTTTGCGAACGAGAGGCGTCTTTGATTAGCGAGACAAAAGGGGGTGCCTTAAATAAAAAGACCATTTACAAGTCAGACGGGCAAGCGAGGCAGTGACTGGGCCGTGTTTTTCTAATTTGTGATGAGAGGACGGAGCTGGCCCGGAGCACAATGACGTCCCGGCTCCATTGTTAGTGAAATGAACACCTGGCTGGCAGAGATGTGCTAAATCACCGCTCTGTGTTTGGCCACACCTGAGTCCCCCTCCCCACACACACACACACACACACACAGACACACGCACACACACAGAGTGACACAAAGCAGAACATTACATCGCAGGCTGGCTGAATTCAAAGGTACCTTAACTGCACCTGAGAGGCAGGTTTTTAATCAACCCCTAACTGGTCGCTCGATGAGACGAACATTTTTGTATGCATGCTGCTATAGGGCTTTTAACTGCAGCCGTTTTGTTTTTTTTTGTTTTTTTCTTCTTCTTCCTGGGAGAGAGAAGTGCTGACAATGAAACATCATCAAACCTGAATCTACAGAAGCGGTGGAAGAGGAAATGATCCCCGCGGGTTTCTGGGCATTATGATGTAGGGGAGGGTTTTAAAACAAAGCCGACGGCTTTATTAGTTTTGTGAACCACCTACGGCTGCCGTTGGCGTGACACCCTTAGAGGGGAGACCCCGCCACATACGTGGTTATACAGGCACACAGCATCTCCGGCCCAGGGAGCGTGTGGCGGCGCGCGGCTGTGGGTGGGGGAGGGGCGGCAGAGGGAGCAGCACCAGGTGAGCTGATTGGCACAGCTGCATCGCATCAACTCGTCACTCTCATACTCTATATAAACTGCAGCCATGCTGAACCTTAGGACACGCACCCGCGCACAAACACACACACACGCACGCACGCACACACACACACACACACCCTGGGCAAGCTGCACCTGAAACTTTCCTTATAGATTTTTTATCCAAAAGCTCTATGTTAAGTGTGTGCTGAGGCTTGAAGCTTTGCTACAGAGAGCGATAATTACAGGTGATGAGTCATGTCCAAAAGCCAAACCTTTAAAGTCTCCCCCACGAAACTTTTGTAGGAGCATGGCACATTCCTGGGGTCAACCTAAAACCTATCATTTGTGGGCACTATCGGAACATGGGTCGAATGGGATTTTTTTTAATTGCATAACACCACTAAAAAAATGATGCCTTTCAGAATGACTGTTTGCAAATAAAATCCCTGGGAATATCTGATCTTATTCCCCTGCCTTTGGTCTCACCTGTGAATACTGCTTCTATTCTTAATGAGGATGATTTTGATCCTGAACCCAAGTATCTGGAACATGCCCCATCTATTCTCACAGTTTTGCAGGGCTTTATATATCTATATATATAGATATATATGTGGGTGTGTGTATATCACTGCTGCCGTGGATTAAATCCCTGTTAATTAAACTCTGCGATACCCTCTCGTGCCAAAAGGTTAACTCTGTAGAGGGTAAATTTATAGAGGGGCAGTGAGAAATAACAGCTGCTCTGGTGGTAGGCCCTTATTTCAACAATAAATCCCAAGGCCGTCGAGGCACTTTGGTCAGAATTCTTTTCCACAAATCCTCCGGGGTCAATTACCGCTGGGTGCCAAAGGAAATAGGACGCTGATTCGCACCTTTAATCTTTTTTGAAAATGCCAGATCGTTTCCTGTGTGAGGTAGAATTATTTACAAAGTCTGCTGCTTGACCTCAGTTCTTTGATTAAGCACTCAAGCTCATCTGGCAGAGATGAATGCGAGCACCCGCCGCGACTTTACTTATAATTTGGAGCTGCAACGAATGAATACATTTAATCAATAGCAAAACCACACTGCATAGCCAGTAACTGGAGTATGCCTTTCACATCCCTGCGGCAGTTGCCTACCAATGGGAAGGGCTGACCTAACGTGCCACGACTGGGGTCAAAGGCCTGGAAATGGGTGGAAACTTTTGAGATGTTACGTCAGCGGAAGGAGGTTGGATGAAAGGTCCATTGCCACCCAAAGCAAAATAAATGCATGGAATCCAATCAGGCTGAATAGTACAGTGCAGGGTGGTTTTTGTTGCGTTGCTTAAGAAGCTCACTGTTTCTTAGTTTAATATCTCCGATGTAAACACTTTCCATGGTGTACACGGCAAGTGTTCCAGTCGCTCCTGGAGATCATTTTCGGAGTTATACTCTTATATGCTGTTATAAATGCTGATATGATCATAAAACCAAAAAGATCAAAAGCCATGCTAGCAGCTCTATTGGAGACTGGCCTCTAATAAAAAAAAAAAAAAAATGTGAATAATTTGAGCAGCCCACGTCTCACAGTCTTGTGCAACAGTGAGTGGGAACTTTTGGGCAAACCTCTTAGTGTGCATTTATTACATTTTCCCCATGCTTTCTTTTAAATAATGTGTAAGCATTTACATATATCTATAATCATATGCAGTATTTTGCAAGTATATTGTTTACCTTTTTGAAACAGATGTTCAGTTCATGTTATTTTTTGGCGCGTTCATGAATTCCTCCCGCACCCAGGTCCACTTTTTAGGTACTTCCTTTAGAGAGATCTAAGCGCATTGGGATTTTTTTTTTTTTCTTGAACATGGGCCATAGAAGTTCCATATTATAAATAGAGATAGTAAGGATTATCGGTTTAACTGCGGCATATGTTCGGCCTCCCTATGGTCACGATTTCAGCAAGCGAGACTAAGGGAAAATGACCCTTCCAGTTATTTCGTGAAGCCGTCCTTTGCTGCAGAGGAATCCTAATTGAGCTAAATGATAACATCAGCATGCTCTTCGATGTTAACCCTTTAAATATTTTGCACGATAATCATCTTATCCAGCTCTACTCGGCACATAGTTCAAATTAGCCAGATGGGAATGGGAAGTTTTACAGCTTATGTGGTCTTAATTCATAACGTCCGCGAGGGACATGAATGTATGGACCAGATTAGTTGTTAAGACCATTGTTTCAAAACCAAAAATGTCTCTTGACAAAGAGTCAGGGGATCAAAATCATTATGATTCATTACCAATGCATTTTTTTTTTTTTTCGCTTGTCGCTATTGCATTTGCTGGATTTGATCATATCGATTATTGTGTGCTTTTGTCATGTTTGTCCTCTGAATTTGTGTACAACATTAAGCAAGAATACAATGAAACAAAACAAAGGCAAATACCAAAGATCCCAAAAATAGCTGGAAAGTAATAGAGACCAAGTCAACAAGCAACTTCATTATTACCTCGGCGTCTCATCCCAGTGCATTCTCCCCCAAAAAAAGGCACCTTTCTGTTGCACCTTGCAGCAGTGTAGATCAAATGTACTTCCCCTAGTGAGTTTGACCTACACTGCACCATAGAAATCACTTAACCAAGTGAATTTGATCTAGGCTGAATTGGATCGAGTTACGTGCTGTGCGGCGGTGGAAACGAGCGTGACTGAACACTACAACAGACCCTGACAGAGGCAAGGCTTTTTTAGCAGTAGACAAATTGCTTGTCAGCAGCTGTCCCCAACCAATTAACCTGCACGTGAGAACTCAATGTGGAGGCTAAAAAATGGGAAATATAAATGTGACACTCGCCAGAGACGGAGGCTGTCACGAAAGCGAAGCTAGCTTTTGATAATAATCGCCTCCAAGAGTTAGCGGGCAGAAAAAAATTCCGCACCCGGTAGATATTTCAATCAGGATCTCAAAATAAGGCTAAAAAGACCTTTATTGTTTATTTTGTGACTGAGTAATATAAAGAATGCATTTGTGTCCAGGTAATGAATAGAGGGACTTTAACTGATTATCCTGTAAACCTTGACTCAGGACAATTTCTCTCCAGAAGGTCTCCCAATGGCTCAGATAAGTCCGTCACTCTACAGTGACTCTGACTCTGATTTATAGGGAGTGGGAGAATAGGAGCGTGTAAGGTAAACAAGGGATTTGAGACAATTCCAGGTTTAGATGCTGTATTTAAACATGCGCGGAATAACACACACGCACACACACACACACATACACACACAGACATACACGGCGTGGCACATATTTATCCCGCAGTAATGAATTTCCCGGGGGCAAAAAAGCTTTTCTTGTTTCAAGCCTGTCGTGGCCACCAGAATGAATATATTAGTCTCCATGGTCACATAATAAATTATTCTGTGTCGTTTTTTTCTCTCCTCGCTGGGGAAGCCAGAGTATAAACTAAACATTTCAAAGCAAAAAGGAAGGAGCGGATACTGTATGTGTCACTCAACTTAATGTACACCCTTAAAAAAAACAAAAAACAAACAAACAAACTCTGAATTACAGTGCCGTACCCGTGATTTTACTCAAGTGTGAATGCGCTCATATATTACCATACTTGATTGTAACGTAAATTACCAGTTGGTCGCCTGACATCTATTTTTCAGTTTCATACATGAAAAACTCTGGCGTTCACAAAATGATGTATTTTTCAGTGAAAGCTATCATCAGCATGGAGAATGAATGGCTTCCGGGATTGTTTCTCTTTTAGTAGTTTTGTGCAAAAACACACCCGTGCGAAACTGGGTTGAAATTTCAATTCGCCAGTGTCCGAGGAGTCAAAAGAGTTTTGAAAAATTTGTCTCAGATAAGCAAACAGGAGTTGGATAAATCGGCTAAAGCTTAGGGAATAGGCACCAGGCACGGACATAGACGAGTCTGATTGCCAACAGTTCCACAGATTGAGAATGCGGATCAGTTTAAAATCACTGATGCTCAGGGAGAGAAAAATCGGGGGATGGGGTAAGTTGATGCTTACTCTACAGTCGCTAAGCAACAACAAATGTCCATGTGCCCATGAGCCAAGCGTCTAAACATCTATTTACAGCTCTTTAAGTCAAGCAAAAGCTGAAATAGTGACAGAAACGTGTACAATATATATATATTAAAAAAAAAAAACATTTTTATCAACTTCATTTATCCACCTGCATCGACCTTGCGCCTGGGTAAATATGTTTCTTTGCAGTACGGTTTCACTAACTTCCCGGGTTTGCCATGCTCTCTCATCTTGCTTTGTATCCAAACCAAAGTAAATTTGATTTTATTATTATTATTTATTGAATTTTAAACGTATTCTGCCGGGAGAGAAAAAATAAATAAAAAATGACTGAATAAAGGAAAACTTATTTTCACAAGGAAAGCAGTCCCGGTCAAAAAGTACGGCTCCGTATTAAAACAACTTCTTCAAAGTCTTTAAAATAGTTTCCGTGGGATTTGGGAAGCAAGAACTATACCACTTGTGTGGACACGTTCATGCTAATTTAGTGTAACTTTAAACTCTGAACTCATTATTTGGAGAACTTGCGCTGTGCGGTGCTTTGGTCTTTGGCAGCAGAAGATCATGAGTGAAGAACTGTGGAGCATGGAAGGTGGCTACCAACAGCATAATGGTGCTTCATTATCTTCAAATAATACTTTTTTTTCCCCCCTCCACAGGAAATATTCACAACTCTCTCCCAGCTTATGACAAATAATGCATGTATAAAATGTGGATTTCCAAACTGCCTCCTTTTCCTGTGCAAGTTGTTTGAGACATTGGATAATATGATAGCACAAAATAATTTTTTTCCAACAGTTTTTATATTGCTCTCCCTTGACATATATACATGCGGTATATATATATATATATATATATGCTGTCCTTGAAACAACCAACATAGAGACACTTCTGTCCACGTCTTGGCTATATGATGAGACATTAATTGATTGTGATGGTTGTCGTGGTCCGACTGAGGGACAGTTAATACACATTAACTCCTGTGACTTCTGCCACAGGTCATTTCATTGGACACACAACTTTGTACACACACACACCACGCACACACACTTACAGTGCGCACTCACCACACCGACTTACATAAACCTCCTAGCGTATATAGGCGCTCGCAGTCGCACAGCAAGTGGACACACGCCAATCAGCCGGCACTATCGCAGAGGGACAGGCGATGCCACAATGATCCAAAGCCTGTTATGCCCAGCAGACCCGAGAGGGCTGCAGTGCTCCATATCATATGTCCTCCTTCATAGACTGCCACTTAACTTTTTTCAAAGGCCGTGATTGCCCAGATCGACTCACGGGACCCGCCAGGCAACGCTCAAACCGCAATGTTTGTCTAAACATAAGCGCTGGTGTTTGGGGACACAATGTTTGGGGTATGCAATCCCCCACGGGGTCATGGTACTTGAATACGACTAAAGGAACACTTTGGTTGAATTGCGCGTGTCAATCCTACGCTCAAAATGTGACTGTATCCCCTGAAGCTTCGGAGACAGCGGGGTACTTCAGATCTTTTCTTTGTGATGTCAATTCATATTATTTACGACCTCCCCCAGCCTCCATATGTGTCTCCTTTTCATTACTCCCTTGGCCCCCTGCCATCCCATCTTCTTATCTCGCCCTTTCTCTTCTTCCCCTATCTATTTAATCCACTTTCCACATCCTCTCCTGCCTAACAGCATTCATGTGGCAGCGGCAGCGCGGTGGCTACCATATGCTACTGGGCTCCAATGAAAAGGGGCACTAAAGGCTAATTAACACACAAGATGCACACACACACACACACACACAGAGTTTTATAGTGGAACAAGAATTTTCGGACCCAAGCAAATGACAAGTACAATACCTCGCGATGGGCTCTCACTTTGGGTTCTCCCAATGGACACGCTGACTTCAGGGTAACATTAACCTATTGTCGAAAAATGCTGACCTGAGAGAGGCCATAATGCACTGCGATACTGGAAACGCATACTGCTGAAAATGGGCATTAATGAGGATAGTAAAGAGGGGTTGAGCGGGGGAGGGGAGTGAGGGGTGAAAAAGGCAAGACACAAAAAGATGACATTTTCCGGCTTGAAGACGGCGGAGGAAGGACGAGTTTCAGCATGACCCAGAGAGAGGTGGGGTGAGGTGGGGTGGGTTAGGGTTGAAAAGGATGAAAAGCGAAAGATGGAGAGTGAGAACAAGAGAGTGACGGCATGACAGTTTTGAAGTTGACAGGCTGCATGGACAAATACAGGCAGTACACAGGCTCCCTCAGGATGTGTGTCGGGGGAGAGAGAGCACTTGGGAACAACCAACACGCCCGGCGCAAGGAGACCTCTTGCCTGGTGCAGACTCGTTATGTAAATAGGGGTCGCGGTTTCCCAGGGGTTTTGGGGCTGTTTAATAATCCTAAAAAGACAGATGACTGGGGTGCGCTCGCACCGTACGCTCTCTCCGAATGAGCCCCGGCCGTATAAGCGATGACGGAACTGAACTGATCCGGCAGAGGAGGCTGGCTGAGAGGAGCGTTGTCGTTGTGATGGAAACGGTTAGGACCACCATGTGCCGCCGCTACGCGAAAAGTCCACGCGTGGCACCCATGACCCCTTTCTCTTCGTTATTCCCCTCGAGCAATGCAGATTTTTTTTTTCTTTTTTTTTTTTTCTTTCATTGAGTCACACCGCCTGGCTTTGATAATTGCAGCAATGCAAAAGTAAAACATTTGCTCAACGTGCCTCCTGGACAGCTTCTCGGCGACCTTCAGCGGCAAAGAGAATAATTAGCCGGAGCGATTAATCCAATTGTAGCTAATTATCGTAAATCCCGACAGTCCCGGTAAACCGTAAAAGTCCCTTCACCTGGGATACCAAGGACCACTTATCAATTTGAATCACAGCACACAAACGCAACAATAACTAGGGATTCTCCTCACATTGTTTTTGCTATTTTGTCTCCGTATCCGTTATTTATGGGGACAACACTAGCTGACTCCCAGCACATCGAGTTTAAAAATATTCAGCAGCGTCTATTGTCAGGTCCACTTCTGAGCTCTCGGTACCCGGGGGGCTGCTCACCTCCCTGAACAAGTGCTCAGCACACCCCCGGTGCGCACTCTGAGTGACGGGCACAACCACAACAAAAAGGGCCAGTCCAAAAAAAAAAATGGTATCGATTGGTCTTTCTCATCGGCCCACTGATGCGCCACCCCTCCACCAGGAGTGGTGCCGCTAGTCCAGATTGCCACTCGAGACGGCTCAAAACAGACTTTTATTCCGAGGCGCTGCATTTCGTAATTAACAAAACCTGGCATCTGGTGCAACACTGCCGTAAGGGTTATTGGTTGTATTTTTTATTTTATTTTTTTTGCTACGGAGAGCAGCCGGGCGGATGACGGCGTCCACCGCAATCCTCCCTTCGCGACAGCAGTGCCGACGGTGATCCATTCATTAGCCGTTATTATCTCGGGGGTGGGTTGGAACTCATCTTTGCTGACATTTGGTGCCCTGCACAGGTTGCCGGACAAATATGGAGACAACCGCTCTCCGTTGACAACCGTGGAGCTTATTCTCCAAAGTGCTTTTTGTTGTTCGCTGTGATTTACTGTTCTATACAACTAGGCCTGAATTGAATTTAAAACACATGGAGGGGGGTTTCTCTTTTTTAACCTAAATCAGAGACATCTGATGTGATTGACTGATGTGTTTTTTTTTTGGTCTTGCGTTGTTGTTTTAAAGCCAATGCTCCTCATCCAACACCAAAGTTGGCACACATTAAAAAACTAAACAAACCAAAAAAAAAAAGAAAAACGCAGCTTTGATCTGAGACCAGGCATCCACCTCCCAAACCGTGTTCCAGTTAACGCACTCACCGAACCGCAGCCAGGTTTAGTAACGGGGCACCGAGGGGCTCGTTCTTCTTGTTGCCGTAAAGTCATTTTAAGAAGCAGCAGAGGCTCCCCGCAGCTCCCTCGGACATAGATGAATTGTTGCTCCCTGGTGTCAGCGAGTGTCCTGGGTGGATCAGATTATTCTTGGGTATTTTCCACCACCGTCGGGTCTGACCGTTATCTCCCTTCATCGTCGTCCGTCTCTCCGTCCAACCACTCGTGCTTTTTACACTTTGGACCCTGATTTCTAAGCTGATCTTAAAAAAAAAACACTGGCACTGGGGGGAATTGCACCTCCGGCTGCCTTCTTTTCCCCAAGGTTCAGTCCCTCTGCCAGGCTCACTGTCGGCCATCCACCTGTCTTTGCTTTCCTCTGATTTTGCTTTCTTTACCACTTGTTGTCATTTCTTGTTTTCTGTGATGGACCAAACTGCCTGGCTCCAAACTGCTGCCGAGTGCGATGACAAAAGTAGAACTACCGTATTTTCCGCACCATAAGGCGCATCTTGTTATAGGGCGCACCTTCAATGAATGGCCTATTTTAAAACTTTTTTCACATACGAGGCGCACTGCATCATAAGGCGCATAGAACAGAAGCTACAGAACAGAAGCTAGTGGCTGGGCGTCTCTTCATAAACAGAAAGCACCGAGAAGGACCGCCTCTAAAATCGTTAAAATTAAGTTCGCCGGCTAGCACTCTAGCCTTCATTCGGACAGTGACTGTAGAGACGCTCCTACCTGCTGCTCTCTCGCAGGTCATCTTGTTGTTTCCTCCGCTTCCGTACCATTGATTCGTTAACATTAAATTCTCTGGCTGCTGCTCTATTACCATGATCAACTGCGTGACTGACAGCCTTGAGTTTGAACTCTGCGTCGTAAGCGTGTCTCTTGACAGGAGCCATTTTGGGTCTTTACATACACAAATGGTGTGGGACTGGAATTCCTCTTTATCGTTCTTAGAGCTGTTACTTCGGCGACGCCCCCTGACTACGGTAGCTATGATTTACCATAATAACCATATAAAAGGCGCATCGGATTATAAGGCGCACGGTCGGCTTTTGAGAAAACTTAAGGCTTTTGGGTGCGCCTTATAGTGCAGAAAATACGGTATATTCAAATTGCATCTTGATGCTGCAAAACTTGCTGCGGAGGCACGAGCTGCTACAATAGCTCACCCAATTGAAGTTGGGAGTGAAAAGAGGGTGGGGCTTAGAAATTCAGAAAGAAAATCACTGTTGACGGCGAGCGTGTGCTAAACTGTGTCATTTTCACATTTTTCCCTCAGACTCTGCAGCTGTGAGATTAAATATGGCTCTTAAAGGCGGTGGCTGAAAAATAATGAGGCAACCTGGTTATTAGCATGGAGGTAGAGGGAAGGAGTCTTGAAATGCCTAAATCAAATATTCATGTTAAATGGTGTGTGTGTGTGTGTGTGCACTTCTTTCAACAGAGGGAATGATAATGGGATGACAACTATCTGTTAATTATTGATCTGTTGCAGTAGTTAATGAAAAGAAGCTAAGAGGGTCAAAAACAAAGATAGATAAAGACAGATAAATACACATACAAACAACAAACAACAAACAACAGACAACCGCAAACAAAAAAAAAAATAGGATTTGCGTTTGGATTCCACCCGGCGGTGAATTGCAACTTTTCCATTTGGCCTCGGGAATTACGTGCAATCACTCCAAACTCGCATGGGGGGGGGAAGAAAAAAGAAAAAAAAGATCTGGCTGCAATTACTTCCAAACGGAGAGGGAAAAGGACACGCAGAAAGCATCTTCAGGGGCAGGCAAACACTTTGTGGCGCTAGGTCACGGGCGGACATTATGCCGACCAGCCTATTTGTGAATACAAAAGGCAACTCCACACTGCCCCATCACGCTGCCGGCGCGCTGCTGCTTCGCCCGCCAGCTCCGGCGGCCGAGTGACCTTGGGCTCCACCCTGACCGCACCGCATTCCGCTCGCCTCGCCGGCTCCAACTGTCACCCGTCGCGCCGCTTTTGACGGAGCGATGTCGGATTCTCTTCACGGACGGGGGCTCTGGCGTCCGTCCATCATCGAGCAAAGAAACCAGGATGTAACAATGTTTCCCAGCATCAATTATTTACCTCACCGCTCCTCCTCCTTCTACTTGTATTTCCTTTCTCTCCCGTCCTCCTATACTTCCCCTTCCACCTGCGTCGGCCTAGCCTCGAATATGACGTGAAAAAGCGGAACAAGATGGAAAGCCGCCACGTAGGCCGCGAAGCTGTGCGACGGGAAAAGAGTGAAGACAAAAAAATAATAAAAAATGGTATAAACAGGCCCACGAGATCAACATAAATCTGGGCTGCCCATGGCAGCTTCTTCTTTGTTTTCACATTGGCTCCATCCTTCTCTCATAATGTCCTCTAAGACGGATAATTACTCAGCCTGAGCAGACAAACTAAATCATAGCGGTTGAAGGGAGAGAAACTCAAGCGGCTCACTGCAGTCAATATCTGCAGTGAGCAGCGTTTTGTCCTCGAATTCATTTCGAAGCTTTTTTTTAATCTTAATTCACTAAGCCATGATCATTTTCGAGTTTCATTTTCGGTCCACCCTGTCCCTCTCTGGATATTTTTGTCTTTTACACCATACATAATGTTTTTTTTTTTGTTGTTTTTTTATCAGCTTTACATTTTCTGTGGTTACCAGTCATTCTTTTTCGCAGTGCATTCATATTTTATAACTTGAATTCAATTAAAGTAACTATAAGGCCATTTCATAGTTCGGTTTGATTATATGTCCTGTCAGTTCTTCCCTTTCCTCTTTCTCCGCAATCGTCTCTTAGAACCACAGATGTGTTTTATGTTTGTTTGAAGACGGTTGTGAGAAGAGTGAGTGCTCCGCTTGTAGTGTAGCTCTCTCCTAAAATGAATAAATAAAAGCTGCGACTTTGGTTTCTACGACTCCTACATATTCATATGCCAGGGTAAGGATGGTGTTATTCTGTATTTTTCCTCTAGACACATTCTCATGAAAAGACCAGAACTAATTGTGCATTTCCATACTATCTCAATAATGTCCCTACGCTGTCAGCGTCTCCCAGTGCACAGTTCTTTTATTCCTGCTAAAGATATAAATCTTTCAAAAATAAGAATGTTATGGCTAAAGTCACTATACTAACATAGTCCCAGGAAGAAGATAACATTTTGATGTCAGTTATTATGTATGCCAAACTGACAAGTACATTTGCCATAAGTATCCACAGCTAACTTTATGGAAATCCCCCCCCTAAAGCTTCTGGGATATTTTGAGCTTGACAATAAGCTGCAGACTGACCAATCTAAAGGCATCCCCAGCCAATTCTAGCCACGAGGCTAAAACACCAAATGGAATTCATTGACAATAAGAAAAGTATCGATAATTGGCTGCGTTATACTTCCACACTCCCCCCTGCGGAGAACATATCTCGTATGTCCTCCTATACTTGTCCTCTCTCTCTCTCTCTCTCTCTCTCTCTTCCGCATCTCTGCCTGTCTCTGACTCCTATCTGCCTGTCCTCTGCTGTCACGTAAACAGGGAGTCATGCCTCCGTCTCCCTCGGCCTCAGTAATAAGTATGTCAGGTTACAGTGCCTCTGCCAGCTGGGGAGCATGACGGGGTGTCAAGCGCGGGCTGTCACACGAGCTTATTTGGTGCTAACCGGTGGTAATATCATCAATTCTGCAGAAGCAGAGGTGAACTTTAAGGCAAAGTCTGGCGGTGCACAAAATATGATCCGCTTTCAGGAACATGCTCCGCGGTCGCTGTGTGTGTGGGTGTGTGTGTGTATGAAAGAGTGAGTGAGAGCCTTTTTGAAGTCACAATAGTTTCCCCTGCCTTCTCGCCAAGTCCTTTCACTCCGCTCACCTCGAGCCCGCATCCGCTCACCTGCTGCAGCTCGGTGCCTTCGCCAGGCTGTGTGACTGAAATCTGCTGCGGGTCTTAGTCTCTCCCAGCTCCTGTTCAATATGAGGATAAGAATGAACGCCAGCGACATAAGCTCTGTCATCCAATTTGCTGCGACTTCGTTCGTGTTCTGTCCGCATCCAGTCATGAACACAAGTAAATAGAGGAAGTGTAAGGCAATATCAGAGCGCTGTCAATGTGCCTTCAACGACAAGCGTTGCTATAGTTTCGATATTGATGTGCAGCGAATGCATTTGAGGGTGCATGTTATTTGTGTTAACCAGCGACGGAGTCTAAACTGATTGGGCTATCTTATTGGAAACCTCCATGCTGTGGTTATCTCCACACATTTGGGTCGTTGCGATTTAGCATATGGCTTTATCCCTATAAGCTGTATTACTAGTACCTCTTACATCCTAGAAGGTCGTTAGACAGTAGAAGACGACATCTGCAGACTCGTCGCATACAGCCAGATTTTGTACGTGAAGGTGATGACTGAAATTAAAACATATAAGTGTCCAAGCTGGTGTAGGGGGTCCTAAACGCACAATATTCCTGGCAGGTGTGCCACTTCAGAATTGCACGCTGTTCAGCTTCAGTGGAAATGCCCCAGAATTACTGCTGTATATTATGTTGTACAAAAAGGGCCTATATATCTAAAAATCGATATATATTTTTTCTTCATTTTGGCCTCAAGCTTACTTTTATTCCACAAACAGCGTATCTTTGACAGCCATCTGTTGTTAAAAGTAAAAGAAAAACACATTGTTTTTTCATTGATTTTAGTACAAGAGGTGTATAGGGTATACAGGAGTGTGGAGTTGTTTTTATTTGTCTCAGATGCAAATTATAGGGGATAGGAAGCCACTGTTGTAGCAGCGTTACAACTAATAAATACAAACAACGATAGAGGGACCTATCTTTGATGGGTTATTGTCACACTAGTCTTCACAGGTGCCATTAGTGGCCCCGGGAGAAGTTATGAGGAAATCTCATTCACTTAGCTAAACTGCTTCCTCCCCTCAATGGAGTATTTAGGCTCTGTGTTTTCCTCACTGTGTCAGTTTGTTTGGTTTTGTTCCCGCTTTTTTTTCCCCGTGTCCCGTGTGTTTTCTTTGTTGTTATCAAAGTACCATCGCCGCACCTACCAGCCTTTGTACGCGTCCAGTAATTTTTGAAGTGGCTGCCATTTAGAGGTGCCGTGACTTCGCAAAGCCAATAAGCACTCTAAAAGTCTTCATGTTTGTCCAGAAAAACACACCAAAAAAAAGGCCTTTGTGTTTAAAATAAATAAATAAATGGAATTGTATCCAGTCTACGCTGGTGTTGTCCTTGCTGTTTTGAACAACCATCTGGAAAGGACAATGACTTGATGACAAGCTACAGTAGGAGCTGTAACAACAGACAACATACACTATAAATGACTCACTCAGCACTGAGAAATATGAAGGATGCAAGTGATGAGGCCATACGTCGGCGAGTTCTGAAAACATTTTACGCTATATTCACTGAATGCATTTATTCCGTCTTATATTGCCGTTTGATGGCTGGTGAACCCGGGTGGGCTGTGAATTCAGTACACTTGTCAGTCCGTTACTCGGGCTGTGAGCTGGATTGCGGCGTGTCAGGAGGGAGGCAGGCGTGAAAGCTGCTCACCAAGGTCAGTCTAAGGACACACTTTTCAGTCTTTCTCTACAGTTAGGTAATAATGACCACCGCATAGCCTGCTCCAACTTTATTTCTGCTACGCTAGGTTCAACATGCAGCTTCTCCTTTGGCACCTCTGGGGTGGTTAAAGAGACAAGAAGGATGTACATGTTTTGCATAGTGATTTCCCTCAATATCTTCATATTATTTCATCCAGGCGAGGGATAGAGGGGCATTTCCACAGCCTGTGTCCTACCCAGAATTGGAAAATTTGAAATGGGAAAGGGAGCGTTTTTGTGCATGGCACATCGCCAGTGAAGGACATTCCTTTCCTGGCATGTTGTTGCATCATATTTCAAGTGTGAGCTGATGAAAAAAGTTGGCTTCGGATTCATGTGCAGTATAATATCATGTGGAATAAGTTTGCCTTTCAGTTTTATGGACTATCCCTCACTTGTAAAAAAACAAAACAAACATGCGATGAGTCTGTGACGTGATGGGCCATGCATTGTCCCAAAAAAAACAAAACCCACCAAGGCAGTGATTGATGCCGTTATTAAAGTGAGAAACGTGCTAAGTGCATTGTATTATCGTTTTTAATATTAAGGTGTGATTATTGCCATATCAGGTAAAGTCCATCAATCCACCCATTTTGTGTTGTCAAAAAAAAACAAAAAAACAGTTTCCCTCACCTGTGTAGATGAGCAGAGCTGCAGGGGGAGATGATGAGATCCAGAATAAGAATAATCACTGAGGGGAGGCTGCAGACGCAGTCCACTGCTTATGCAACAAAGTATAAAACATGAAGATATCTCCTGTCTTCTCATTGTCCTTACAGGATGATCGGTGTGCAATGTGTGGGATGCATCTCAAGCGCACAGGTCGAAACAATGCACAATGATGGGATGTGAAATTCACGGTGCATTTTTCTGTCCCCCGGGCTCGGAGGAATACCGGGTGGCAGGAATGGAAGTCACGGTTTGCTAATGGGGAAAAAAAAAAAAAAAAAAAAAAAAACTTCCCCAAATAAATGAACAAACGAAACATAATTATTGTTTTTCAGAGAGCTGTAATGCTTTAACACCAATGACGTGGGTCTAAACGCCACGTGCACCCCACCTAACCCCGTTCTCAGTCAATTCCCGAACTATTTATATTTACAAATCTCATCCAGTCTACCAAAGTAGGTGCAGGGGGGGAAAAAATGACAGTTCTTATCAGTTCTCTTTTCCCCTCCGTAACTCGTGGGTTGAAAGCGCAGCTCGTGCAGAGTGTGGTGGAGGGAGCGGTATAGGGGCTGTCTCAGGCACGAAAACATAGGTCCCTGTTGGGATTTAAAAGAGACGTAACCCCGCCTTGATTTCCCACAGTTCATTACTGTCTCCTGCCTCCTTCAGTTCCGTGAGGAAAGCTCCTGTGCGCCACACGCGCTCACTTTCTTTCTCACCCCCTCCAGAAGAAGGAGTCCAAAGTTGATAGGCATCAGTGATCGGGAACACCGGGGACACAGTGGGGCGAAGGAGTGATTGATCGCGCGCCGTTTGCCAGGAGTTGTGTTGCTTTGTGTGTGTGTGTGTGTGTGCGTGTGTGTGCGCGCGCGCGCGCCTCTGGCTGGCTTCCGTCGCAGGTAGCGTCCCTCCCGGTGCTCGGCGGGGGTTGTGATGCCTCGCGCCGACGCGCCTCGCAGAAGCGGAGCAGGCAGAGCCGTGCGCACAGCTGATGGAGGACGCGCGGGGGAACTAACTGTGGACTAAACCTGTGAAAAGACAAGATTCCCTCAAACTTATGGCGTGAAGGTAAGCCCACCATTTATTTGTTGTTCTTCCCCCAACCCCCAAAATAAACAAATATACATATATATATATATGTATATATATTCTACACTTTTTTTAAATTGTAAATATTGTTCAAATAGGGCGGTGTATGTAAAATAATTTCTATATCGGGGGGGTCCACTCCAGCCCCCCCCCATTCACGATGATTCCAGCTGATTTATTGCTTGGGATGCCTTGATGTATTAACTTTCGAGGCGGATTTGGCTGCTGTGCACACTCGATTTGTGGCTTCACCCTACAGTTCCCCGTGTCCATTCGGACACTTGCAGGTTTCTGGGATTGATTCGGTTGCTGGCGCGCGCCTATGTGTGCGTATGTCGCCCTATGTATATATCGGAGGGATGTGTTGTGGTTTGCATTTGTCTACCGGGTCGACTGTTTACAGTATTGATCCAGGATATGTGGACACATGCGTGAAATATGCGTGAAACAACTGGAGGCAAACGCTTGCTTCTCCGCCGTAATCCAGTCCACTCCAAAGTGCACTCGGTGAGCCGCGGTCGAATCCACGGCCAGCGTCGCTGGGTCCGTGTGAAAGCCACGGAGCGCGCATCTCATCCAGATGTTCGGATCTGGACGAGATGCTCGTCCAGATGTTGGTTTCTCCGAGCACGGCTCCTCCTGTGCACTTTCTGAGTTAGTTAAGGCTGGCTGGAAAAAAACATAAAAAAAATAAACGAGTGATGGGTTAAACGCTCTCTCGTTAAAACTGTGCGTATCTGCAGCCCGGTGTAACACACCGTTTACGGTTGCGTTTTGGATGACTTTTAATGATTCTTTGTCAATAATTGACTTGAACTGAATTCAGTTGAATTGAACTGTGCCACCTCCAAAATGTAACAACAAATGGACAGTATTTTGTGTTTTGCCGCCCCCCCCCCCCATTGTGGGATCATTATGCAACATTTTGGCAGGTTTTCTATTTTCAAAAGACCATGCCACAGAGAAAGATGATGAAATCCACCTCTTGTTACTTTATAAGGACTCAGTAAAAACTAAAGCAATAATGGGAAAGGGAGAAAACAAAAACTGGCTCCCCGGGAAAAAAGAAAACAAGACCAAAAACCACTGTGACGTGTGGTCACCAGCTTCTGCGGAAGTCTTCAGGATTCTGATGTCCTGATGGTTCGATGCTGGTGGAAACACGTCGCTGCCAAATTGGTGTTGTCGTCAAAAGGACCAAGCCAGGCCTCTCTTGACAAGGCATGATTCGAAAATGATACTTTTTTTTAACACGGGACACTGGCCAGCGAAGCCAGAGTGAACGCATTTTTTTGTTAAATAACAAGCAACTGCTGAGTCTGGGTGGTGTGTCTCTCTCTCTCTCTCAATTGACAGTTGTTATAGATTCTACGACACTGTGTGTCTGATTTGTCTCGCCTTGTAGCCTCACCAGAGCTGTCTAATGCAGCACATATCAAGCCCAGCTGTTTGAAACAGGCAGCATCGCTGAAACAAATCTCCTTGATGCTTCCAGGTAATTGTCCATTTCAAGGCAGAATTATATCTCTGCATTAATGACTTGGATTCGTGCACAGGGCACAGGAGGACGCGGCACTGTATTAGCACAGTGCTTAAAGGGTTTAAAGCCGAATGAATTGATTTAAATTCAACCCAATGCTTCCAAGAGAGATGACATGCATTCAACAAAAACAACGCCGGGCCACCACCTGTGCTTATTTAATCCAATTTCAAACCCAAACAAACGTTATTTGATTACTGGGCTCCAGCAGCCAAATGTGATCCAGACTGTGAAATCATAATCTCTATTATCAAACATAAGGAAGCCATTTACTGGAGATATAGCATATGCACTGAGGTGAAGTGGTGAAAGTGTGATGAGTTTTTGCCAAGAGTGGGAACGTTAAGACACAGTATTTATTTTTTTTCACACAATTTTGGGGTACTGTCACTTGCAAAAACAAATCCCCAAAATGTATTTGTTTCCCATAGTGACACACTGGGGAAAGCTCACAAGTGGCTAATCCTAGGCCTGCGGTTTTACGAGGTCAATACCGTGATGTATACATTGGTAGTGACATGACTATTTGTGAGGGTTTTGATTTCAGAAAAGTGACGCCATATAAATGTCACCGTCTGATCTGGATGTATGTTCGACACAGCTCGTAACGCCAGACCGAGAAAGTTAAAAAGGAGTGGTGGATTTTTCTTATTTTTCCATCATGAACTGGAATGAATCCAAGAAGGAACGGTCACAGGGGCTTCAGTGACCTTTGCGTGCGGTTCTGGCTTCAACACAAGCGAGCCAAGATGAAATATAAATACTGTAGTTTACCTTTAAGCACACTTACTGGATGCTTAAAATGACCTCTAAATTACAGACGGGAAACACCAACCCATGTGACTACCAGTTGCATTTGTGCATGTCAGTATTGTTGCACGAGGCTCATTTCCTGGCAACTCCAAACCACTGGCACATGCAGCTCCCCCTGTATATTTTTACGTTATGTGATTTCAAAGGGGTTTATGTTGCTGAGCAGCACCGTTGTGTTCTGACGAGTTAATCATTTAATTGTATTGGATCTCATGTGAGTGTATCCGACCGGCCCCCGTTCTCTCCCTCCCGAAACCCATTCCCCAGGATGTCAAATATGTCAACACCCCCGGGGGACCAGCACCATCACTGCAGGGATGGAGGAGCCAATTAGGTCCAAAAGCCAATAGAATAGCCTCCAAGATCTGGTTAGGCTCCGGTTTACAGTCATGCGTTGAGAAGCTTGTGTCAGCTGGTTGGTCAATTGGGACGTTACTCGGGGGGGAGGATGCACTCTGTATGAGTAATGTCTCTAACCCTACAATAGTACAGGGCTCGAATTTTGATGCATCAAGTAACACACACATTTTTTTTTATTATCCCACAATAGTTACACTGTGAGGCCTTATCTATGCTCTAACAGTGCAATTTGCACCGTTGGAATAACACCTTCTCCAAATTGTGTCTCGCAAAATGCAATGTTTCAAAAGTGAACTCCTTGCCACCCGACACAGACAGAAATAACTGCTCCACGCGTAACGATGCTTCGCTGGATGGAAATGCATCGCCGCACGTTTTTTAATTTGAATCCCAGTTGGTCCGGGTCGTTTGAAGCCCCAGCAACAGGTATGGAAAATCTCTGGGTGCACAGAAATAACAATTAATCTTTCCATGACTCGCTGTCTCCCTCATCTAGCGCACAGCGCTGCCCACCCCCCCCGAGATGTGTGGCTCCACTGTCGGAGGATATCAGGCACCTCCCTTGCACAGTCATGCACGTGTGCACAGCATACACACGTACATGACTATCAGGGTCCCAACTGACTTCCAGGCCCGCGGGGGAATTATGAATGTGCCGCGGAACTGGTGCCGCGATTAACAGGATGACAGAGGGAAAGGAATTAGGATTTATAGCAAAAGAACAGAAATTCCCTGGAGAAATGCCATTCTTCCCAACGGTATTGCCACGCAGTCAGTTCGGTCCGGCCACGCTGAAATGGGACCGTGCTTTCAATTGATTTGTGGATTTAAAAAGAGTAGCACCGGTTCCAGATCGTTCCGGCTCCAGTAGATGGTGCCTGAAACCCGGATTCTGAAAATGCAGAATGTGTGAAAAAAACAAAAACATTAACTCCGTGCACTCAACAGCTCCTCTGCTGTGTCTGTGTCTCAGCTCAGAGAGGGCCACAAATTAAAGGTTGAAAGGGAGATCAAGAGGGGTGACGTATCCCATTCGAGCGTGCCATTATAGGACTCGTGTCACTTTGAGCCTTTTTTTTTTTCACAAGCTCTCGTGTCAAGTGCCATATAGGAACCGGGGTCGTGCATCGTTTCAGTGGCAGCTTCCCTTGACATTTTCCTCCGGAGTCTGGGCGTCTTTTGTTTGGGGAACAAAGCGAGCAGGGATCCTCCTGCGCGGGTGACCTTTGAGTCTGAGCGTTGATAAATTAATGTTCAATCAAATGCTTTCATAGGCCCTGCTAATCCCAGAAAACGGCCCAGCCCAGGAGAAATGGAAACCGTGGAAATAATCAGTCGCAAGACCTTCTTTTGAGGAAAAAAACTCCGGGTGGTTAGCCCTCGATGGATTGCGTAGTGTGGACCGCGAGGTTCCTCAGCGATGGCTCTCATCAGCCCACCCAGGCCCAAAAAACAACGTCGGCAGCCATTTCCAGCAGATCAGCCCAGATTGGCTGAGTACACGCTACCTACTCAGTGGGAATGGCACAGAATCAACGCTAACTAGTGGTTGGCAAGGGACCATGAGATGTTCCTCCAGAAAACGTTCATGACCGCTCACTTTCTGGCCACTGTTGTTAACTTTTTTGCGAGTAATATCTGGATTGTGTTTTATTGTACTCGGACAGGTCAAACTGCTGTGTTGCGGTTTCTGAACTTGGAAGCGAAACTAAGGATTCCCTGGTCTTTTTTTGTCTACCCCCTTTCATACGCGCAGTGACAACCGTGAGACGTTGTTGTGGTTTGTGTTGTCACCACTAATCCTAGTCTGCCCTTGTGAGCTTTTCCAAGAGTGACACTCGAAGTCTCACTGTGTTCCGATGAAGATTTTCAGGTTTGCGGAACTAGTGGTGTTGGCTTTACAATGTGTGCAGAACATCGGAAACATACACGTTATGTTTTGCGTTGTTTTTGACATTTGTTTGACAGCGGTTGCACGCGCAAATTAGTCAAACCGGGACGCTTTCAAGAAAATTTGACAAATTTGTCATCCTTTTCTTTCACCAGTCACTGATGGACCGAGGCGGTCGTGACTTGTTCGCCTCGTCATGTCGCAGATAATCTCTTTCACGATTGTGGGCCATGAAAATGACGGGGTATGTCCCAGTTCGGCAGGAAGTGAGTTTAAACGCAGAGGACAAAGAAGAGGGAAGAAGCCTTTTTTTTTTAATATATACATATATATATTTAGCGTATATCAATAGTGCAGCTGTGAAAATCAATGACAGAAAGACACAGGGATCACCATATTATCCATACTTGGGATATTGATCGGCCTAATCGCTAAGGCAAAAGAGTCTCCCTCCTTCAGTGCTCTGCGCGATCCCACCAAAAAAAACATCGGTGCCATCCAGGTCAGCGTGGGTAGTCGCAGGAATATACACTCCTCGCTTATTTTATGAACAACACAGTATTTGCGGGGAGGTTGATTTACTCGGTGGGGGGGGGCTCATGACCCTCGGTCGAGCCGGCAAGGTGCGCGGGAAAAAAAACAGGGGCAGGGAGCGCAGATGATTGTGCGCACCCACCTGCATCCATGTGTGAATGTGTGATTCGTGCAGTGCAACGTAATAGCAGCCGTTTTCTTTGGCCTGTGTGTGTGTGTGTGTGTGTGTGTGTGTGCGCGCGTGCGGTAGTGTAGCGTTTATGCGCTATGTTGCCTCACAAGAGACGAGACCTGCTGTTAGGCCGAAGCTTCCCCTACAATCTAATGAGGCCGATGGAGGCTTGTTTCCAACCTGCCGTATCCTCTCAATCCAGTGGGCGGGCCCTCTACCGTTTTTACCCCGCTGGTTGGAATTGAGGAGGTAATGGCGTAAGCCAACACTGCAATAACCTTTATGTCGTATTGTATCAATAACATTGGTGCATAGGTAGATTTTTTTTTTCTCCCTTTCCCCCCCGGGGGCTTTTGTCTTTGCGCATGAGGCACGATGTCTTCTTCCCTCACGCTGTGTGTGTGTAGTCTTGAAGCCTCCCGGAGGGTCTCCACTATTTCATTTGGGTTCACGTCTCCCTGACAGCGACTCCGCGGTGAAAAGTCCCTCGTCAGTATTAATATTTGTACTCCGAAAGCCATCTCCAGTGATACAGGTTATTGCATATGTCGCTCCAATAAATGAGCGAGTGGTCCCCGGTGTGTACTCCAAGTCAAGTCAGGTAGTGCGGCATCCTGAAACGAACTGCTGTGTATGAAATATAAAGATTTCCATCGCACGGCTGAAAGGGAAACTAAAAACGGGAGTTGTGATGACAGTAATACCGCGTTATGTCGCCTATCTCTAAAAGCACGGCAGCCTGTGGCCGTGAGAAGCACTTCCCCCCCTCCCTAATGAAAAGAGGGAACTGGGAAAATCTAATGTCGTCTATTTGTTACCAAGCACGTCCTGTATTTCCATTTATGTTTTTAATTACTTATTGCACTTATTCCTGAAGAGAGCATCTATGGATCTTAGAAAGAGAAGGCTCCCAAATGACAAGTGCGGCGCGAAAGGGCCCTGATTGCGATGGCAAGATGATGACACAGTAATTACACCGCCGAAGGAGCGGGGTTTATTTTCAGCGCGATAAAAGCCAGAGCGACTACCACCTACACAGCCAGCTCGCGGGGAACGTAGCGCCGCAGTTGCGGCGACCCGCGCGCTTGCTCGCTCGCGAACAAAGGGGAGCAGTCTTCCGGTGGGAAAGGGAATTCACAAGATAGTCATTGACTTTGCCAGCATCAATGATTTTTGACCCGGCGCCTAAGAGGGCCGTGGCAGTTAGAAAACTAATTAGGTAGGAAGGCTATCGCCTATCGGGGAGAATCAGACACTTTCGACAGTATTGACAGACCGGCATCAGCACGAGGTTTTGCTTCCCCCCTTTGCCTACGCTGATACTGGGATTTAGGGGGAGATGTAATGTCGCAAAGGCTGGAGGAGAATCACCCTCTTTGAACCTTTGGCCCCGTTAGAAAAAATGATGACCTTATCATACGATGGAAAGAAAGAAAAAAACAAACATCGGATGTGAATAATAGGCGTCATCAATTTGGAGAGGATACGTAAGCCAATCTCCTCACCAGCCCCATTTCGGTCGATTTCGGATATGACGACTTGACAAACAGAAAGACGCTTGAAGTTTCGAAGAATGCCCGAGGAAGACAGTAGGCAGGAAATGCATCAAAACAAAGCTGATGGGATGTGCAATGTGTCGCCGAGAGTTAACGAGGGTGCTACACTAAATGGTGTGTGCATTACGCAGGCATGGGTGCATCCGTGCGTGTGCGTGCGTGCGTGCGTGCGTGCGTGTGTGTATCTTTTCTGTCTTTGCGGGGGGTTTTTAACAATCGAGTTTGACGTGTGCAGTATGCCAGCGCTGTGCGACCAAGGTGGTGTTGATGCTGCGGTGCATATTTCGAGAGTGACTGCGCAGTTCGTTGCGTAGATCAATAAACTGATGACTGCGTCGCTGATGTGAGACTGGGAAGTCAACGGCAGCAAGAGACATGTCTGATTATTATGTTGTGTTATCGTGCGAGGAAAGCCGGACGAGACTACGACTATGTATGGGATCGTGTGCCCAAGTGGCAAACGTTACTGATACTGTATATCAATGTTTAGTGGCAACATTCAACAAGATCACAGTCCATAACGATGAGATGACGTTCTAAAGGAGAAACCATTTGTGGGCGTAGGTACAGTAGTTACAGCAAAAGCAAAGCGAAAACAATTTATATTCATGAGGGGCTCATACGGTAATTATAGTGGACAATTTTCAATTAAGATCCTTATAATTATAGGCTGAAGTTTTGCCTACTTTGGTCTCTGCTCGGAAAATGACGAGGACTTTTAATGATTAACGTCAACCCACTGGCAGCTCACATGAGTCCGTCTCTACAATGCAAATGTCTGCGTGAGACATGGCTAACGAGGCTATTTCCTCTTGGCATAAACGCCTCTCGAATGAAAGACAGAAAGAAGCTTAACTCTGCTTAGAATGCAGGCAGGCAAACCGCCGGATTTTCTTGCTTCCTATCTGTTTTGTGCAGCCGAAGGGGCCAGGCGCCTCCCCGGTCCTCAGCGGAAAGACTCGTCACCACTTTAGAAATTCAGGATAGCCAGATAAAGCGCCGGGCTTTCATAGATCAGTGCCGGGGACACCTGGGAATAAGAGCAGGGGGAGAGCTGAGAGGGACGGAGGGATTGCAGGTAGAGAGTGAGGCAAGGCTTTTTTTTTAAGGATTATGTCCAGGACAGGCCGGCTGCCCGGGAACTCACCCGGCGGGTCGCGGTGATATTTAACTGTTTAATGACGACAATCTGGGTAGTAACGTAAAACCTTCACCAGTGACGGCGTGCGGCATCGCAAAACGTGGTGGCCTTGGCGCGAAGTGGTTTTATTGTGATAATTGAGGTATTTTAGCCATCCACTCAGCTTCACGCTCTCGGTTGTTGTCGCGTGACCCTTTTGACCTTTTCCTGTTTCGCGGGGGACCGTCGATGATTTGCGAGGATAACGGTGGCAAGTATGCCGTTTGAAATTCACCATTTCTATAAAAAACGGGAAATCTTTCCACTCGGCCAAGATCGCGTCACCTTAACATGCACTTGATTTACATGGCCTCGATTAGACTCGTGATCATTATGAGGCGAGGGGGACGGAGCACAATGTCAAATCAGCATATGGGTTTTGGCTAGGTTTCTTTGTCCACGGAGGGTCATGCATCATTTACTCTTTTTGCAGACGGAGATAGCGTTCATTTTGCAGTTTCTCTGCTTCTGCTTCTCTTGCCTGAACGAAGCCAAGATGAACATGCTTTATGTAAGGTACACACTTCTCAGACCACTAAGTAGTCCCAGTACTGTGTACCGTAAACCCATACTTCTTGAACCGTCGCATTCTTTCTGTCGTGCAACTTATTTCGAACCTCTCGTATTTCGTGCACTTTGTCTTCCAAAAGTAATTCATATTTTACTGTCTGTCCACTGTGTACTTTCCAAACTACTGCATCACCAGCCAGAATGGCAAAGTCTCAAAAAAAGTTTACCTAAGTCATTTCCCAGAACTGTTTCCGACAGCTTATCTGCACAAGTGTTAGACGCCTGTAGCCCAGCCTGCACATTTTATGACCAAGCGCAAATATCAAAAGTCAGTCATTTTAGATACGATCATGGGGCTTTGTCAAAGTGAAGCATTTTTGTGACATCAATTTTACCCCCCCCCTTAAAGAAAAGGTCTGGGCTGCTGTCCTGCTTTTCTGGACTGAGGGAATTAGCCACTTCTTTCCAAAATTTGGAAACCAAACAAATGACATAAAAGATATCATTGATTATATGCATACATATGAGCAGCTGAGCGTGAAGTTAAGGCGCGTTGCTTCAACTTGGAATTGCACAGACGTCAGAATGTGACTTACTTTACCATCAACCAAAGTCTTATATTACATATCAGATCATTATCCTATTATTTAAACCACATTAATTCATATAATATAATATTTATTTCTGTTTCACTCTGTGATGGGGGAACTCCCCTTTGACATCAAGGGCCCCCGATCTTATCCTGGTCGTTACAAGTGTGTTTGAGTTTATGTGTAAGTGCTTTCCTAGTCACAGATTGTCGAGCGCTGTTCTTAATTACTCTCATGGCGACACACCTGCTGCCTGAGGCTGATAATAATGCGGTCGGTTGCAGCGCCACTGACAAGTGCCCGCCTGCCACTTCTTACTATGACCCCAAATGTACATGACTTAGACAATAGACCCAAACGTTAGAGTCACATTTTCACACAAGCAGCAAGAAGGACAGCTAATTACTGCGGTGCTTCAAGAGATAATACACTGAGTAATGTGTTGCGTCTGCCTGTTCTTTGCGCCGTCTTTGTTTGAGACTAACGACGTGCATATGTTTGTTGAAAAACAGAAAGCATTGACCGAATGATGTGTTCTCGCAGCAGGAAATTGCAGTGCCTCGGAAAAATAAATGATCGAGCAATTGGTATTGATCAAAAAACGCGGCTAAACCTTTGATACAGAAAAAGGCCATTTGTACACGCAGAGTAAACCCCCTTATTTGTTGAAAATTTGACATTTATATTTTGCTCCATTATTCTATTCGTTATTATTATTAATAAAGCAGGGAACGTCCAAGAAAATGAAATACAGGACTATATGCTGTGTGATACATTGTACAATACTTAGTTAATGTCATTATCTGTGCTAATACGTGAGGACGCTTATTACACTCCATTGCACTGGTGTGCTCGAACAAAAATGCTCACAGTGGTCAGTTTTACCTTTAATACTCTCTCTGCCAATCACCGCTGAGGTTTTGTGCAAATGTCCGCATACGGTGTTCTCTCAAACGTAACCCATTGAAGCTGGAAGCTGTAGTTCAGCTCTTATCGGCTCCTCGTGTGTTACTCCAAGTCACCGTTTCAAGCCTTTTTTGTTGGCCCAGTGCCGTGAACTAATGACACGGACAAATTGAAACCAAACTGGGCTGGTGGCCAATTGCTCAGGCATAATCTCCAAACCTGAGCACACCCCTGTGCTCCTCTTTGACACCATCCTCAGACGATGTAAGCGCTTTGCCTTTAGTTTGTCCAGACCCCCAAAAAAACCTGGCCTGCCTGATTAAGATGGACACAGTCCTGCGCTGTAGTCCGATATTAACTATACAGTTATTGTGTCCCTTAACCAATCCTTCGCATAATGCTTTATTATTGCGCAAATTGATCGTTATCTATTGAGCTGTTTACTAATTCATTTTCTCTAAGCTGCTTGGCTGTCAACCAAAACTTATGTTACTCTTCTTAAATCATTTATCAACAAAGGCCTCTTGATCAAATGCATTTTCTCCAAAAGCAATTTTGGGACACAAGCAAAAACATATTTGTTTCTGGTTCCGTTTTCTTTTCAGTTTTGAAGGTGTCTGGTAATTAGGTTTTTTAGGATACCTCACTCATCAGCAAGTAGTTTGTGTCTCATGTTTTGTAACATGATAGCACCGTACCCCAGGGAATTCTACAATGGTTTTTGACGGGAGCCCACCAGCCCAAGTCCACTTGTCACTACCTGACCTTTTGCTGTCCTCCACAGTGGGATTTGCGTGAGTTTCTGGGTGGAATGCCAGTGAGGGCTTGGCGCCAAAAGTGGGAGGGAAAGTGTCAAACCCCTTTATTGCACACAAAAAACATAAATGATGTCAAAGGCCTGTGAAAACTCACCTCTTTTTTTTGGACATTGACCCTGACCGCTGACTTTCCTGTGGTGCAGGGCGTCATGATTATCCTTACCTCTCGGGCACAGGTTGCAGAGGACATCATTTAAAGAAAATGGGATATCGTTTAGGCTGCAGGGCGAGGAGAGAGATTTTAGTCCATAAGCTGGACGGACGTGAGAACAGCTTCGCATACTGTAAGTAGAGCGGGCAAAAAAATAAGCTCAAGCGGCACGGGGCATCTGCAGGGGCCGCGCGCAGACTGTTGCCCCAGAGCAATGCTGGCACATCTTAACGGGATCACTCAACTGTCACTCACTCGCTTACTCTCCCTTTCTTTTTTTCCCTTCGATGCACTGCCTCTCTTTAAATCCTTCTTTTCCTTCTCCCTGCACCGAGGCTTTCCTCTGCCCCCTCTGGTGACTTTCCTTGTTCGCCGAGCAAACCGCTGCGCTCAGAAATTGTCAAGGGTCTTCGGTGCTGCATTCAAGAACGTATGCACACCCGGTTTACCCGTCCATTAGTTCACTCTTCACACTTAGTTATGGTCACCAACAGTTGTGGTTTTAGCACCCTGATTATGACACCTCTCCAGGTTTTAACACTTCCAGTCAAGGTCAGAAAAAGCGTGCAAACGTGTGAGGGTAATTTAATCAGTGCGGTGACATTCAGACGGAGTTGAGGTTCCATTTAGCTGAACTTTAAAAAAAAAGAATCTCAATTTGCTAAGAGACTCTGTCCTTTACAAGTGCAACGTGTCCTGATCAACACAGTTTTTCAAGGACCCCTGAAAAGAACATGTCACGCTCATATAAAGCTGAAATGAGCACAACATTATCTCTAAAGACCTCCGCCGCAATAAATCAACAGTTAATTAGATAACTAACTAATGGCGTGCCGGGTGAATTAAGTACTATTTTCTTCATCTTTTACCATAAAACTCTGTATGTTAAGTGGAATTTATCCTTCACTCATAGGCTGTTATCTTTTTGCTTCCACTACAACCATTTCTTTTACATTTGAATATACATGCTCAATGTTGTGTTTAAGGTTAAAACAAGGAGAAGAATTTATGAATGATGTGACCGACGCAGAAATGATGGAGGACAAGACAGGAAATATCTGAGAAGTAAAGCATCACATACAGTCAGTCGTGGGAGAGATGCCAAATTCTTTTACATTATGTACATTAGTAGAAGTACATTAATGCACTTAATGTCCTATAGAGCATTTTGTGCATTATTGAACTGACGGAGCTTAATGCACCGGCAGAGCTGTTAAAATCAGAGCAAAACTTGAAAGTTGCTCACCTGTGCAAAAAACGTCTGATCCGGTCCTAGACAGTATCATTTGAACATAGAGTGCATCCTGACTGTGGTCTCTGCTCCTTATTATGAATTTACTCTTCAGCATAAGTTGCAGTTTTCCTCTTGGGCAAAGGCCCGGGTAACAGAGACAGACAACACCAGGCAATGAGGTGCAATCAGGACAGAAATGATCTCCAGAAATAATCCTAATAATAAGTGTGAGAGAATAACTGTTAGCTCTTGAAAGGGGAATTTTATGCAGCGATCAAATGAGTTTAATAAAGATGGGGATTTGAAGTAGAATCATTCAGCAGGAGCAGCAGCATGAAAGGCTGTAGAACTAATTAGGAGTGAATTAGTAAAAATGGAGCTGGGAAAGTGGAGGATGACATAAACATTCTTCTGGACAGGTGGGAGGGAACTGCACGGCCAATGCCTTTGTGAAATAGGATGTGCCCGTGTATTTTGGACATTATTCAAAAAAGGGCGGGTCACACGGCTTTATTTACAGGGCCTCCCATTCCGGATGATGTATATTCATCGGTTCAAGTGAATGATCATCAAATGTGAGATCGCGTGAGTTTCTGACCACTTGAGCGATATGGAGCCACGGCTCAATAAGTATCTGGTTTGGATCTCATAAATCTGCCAGCTCGAACATGAAAATGATTATGTATTGCAGTTGGAAACAGGAAAAAAAAAGGGGGGGCAAATGAGCAGTGCATACAAGCCGCGCTATTCCATGGGTACCTGCAAAAATCAAGATTTGAAATGATCAAAAAGAGCATTTTTTTGGGTGAAATGTTTGCGATAGAGAAAATGACTTCAATATTTCGGCTGCCTACGGTGAGAAACACTGACTATACGTAAGCACAACTTGTACCAGAAGAAATTGAAAGGGCATTTACCTGCCCATCAACATGCAGAAGGGCTCCTTTTTAGTCCATCTGTACAGCGCTAAAAGGTGATTCTGGAAAAACACGATGGGGAAATAAATACATTTCGACACAAGGCCGAGAGGCATTCAAATTCAAATTTCTGCCAGTTCCTCAAATGAGCCTCTTCAAATTATTTTCTTCCATTAAGTTAATTCAAGCTGCTGGAAACTTGTGGTTATAGTTCAATCAGATTCAAATATGGTGAATTATGTCTGCAAGATTGTATGCAATATTATTAAAAAAGTTAATATGAACGCATAACTGGGCACAATAGGGTTTAAGTCTGAATAGGCACTTTGCTTCTGTCAAGCAGGACCTGAATACAGATTACACCAAAGTGCAGATTTTTGTGCTCACAAAGTCTAAACACTCACGTGAATACACAACATCATATTGAAATGCACCTCTCTCTCTCTCTCTCTCTCTCTCTCTTTCTTTGTCTGCATGTTTTGCAGGGGCCCATCCTTGGCCTTCGTCATTCACAGCTAATGGATGTCATTACCCAGTATGCCTACAACGACAGCTTCTTCGACAATGGAACATGGGGCCTCAACGGCACAGATCAAGAGCGGAGGCACCCGTACAACTACTACGCCATGCTGCTCACGCTGCTCATCTTCGTCATCGTCTTTGGCAACGTGCTGGTGTGCATCGCTGTGTCCCGGGAGAAGGCTCTGCAGACCACCACCAACTACCTGATTGTCAGCCTGGCTGTGGCTGACCTTCTGGTGGCCACGCTGGTTATGCCCTGGGTCGTCTACTTGGAGGTAGGACAGCGCAGATGTACACACGCTTTCACAATTGTATGCACGTCTCCCTGTGTAACCCGCATATCTAATAAAAAACACAGAAATAAGCTGACCTGCCGCAGGCAGCAGATTTGTATACCCATATTTATTTTCCTCTGGTATATTTTTAGTTGTAATATGTTTGTCTTCGGTTTAGCACCAAAGACAAAAAAAAATAAAAAATAAAAAAAACGCAGCAGAGCATATGATGCAAACGACGGACATTTATGTGAAATCTGGTTCCAGCTCACAGCTGTCAGCAGGTCGAAAAGCTCAAGGTGAAACAAGGGTGAAGGCTAACGTGCTCACATCAGCATTGTAAATATCAGTCGTGCGTTGGTGATAGGCCTGTTCTGGCAGCGCTAAGTGACAGTGTCAGGACAGGTCCATCCAGTCAAAAGGTGCCCTCTTTTTATGAATAATTCCGCCGAAATTCCGGGGCACGTCGTCGTGCGTTCACTCTCGCGTGCGGTGGCGCAGAGCAGCCTGCGACCATTGTAACCTCCCGTCGGGGCATTAAAATCGTCTCCGATCTAACGGATCAATGGCGACCCGGACGCCGTCCGTCTCTCGGAGCAATATCTCTTTACGGCATCTCTCAGTCTTTCCACATCACTTCCGTCTGCGTCTTTGATCCCGGTGTTTATTTCTGACCGTCCGCTTTGGGGTCACGCCGTCCGACGTGGCCCAAAGGCAATCCGGGACTACAGGGAATCTAAACCTCCCGTGTCTCTCAGTCAGTCACGATGGTTATGTGATCAGATTACGGTTCATAAATCCATAGGTTGTCACGGTGTCGTACGCGCACCAAAGTGGTGATTGGAAATGTGTCACTTTCTAAAATGCACAATATAATAAATGGCTTCTATTGCTATTGCCGTAACAAAAAACAAATTCATTTATATGTATACAGTATGTATACAGTTATGAGAAGATTCAACATATCTACCAATGCATTACGAGCCTACTCTTTCTGAGGCAAAATGTTTTTTGTTATCAGTTTGTTCTATGAAACCCTATGCAGTTTATCAGTTATATGTGCTTTGGACATCTCAGAATGACCCCTTTATGGAAAAAGAAAATCCTCAAACCTCGAGTAATTTGGTGGACTTTGGGAATTCTGTAGAATAATCGTTGTGGGGCTTGGAAAAGAAACAGGATACTTCTGAGGGCTGCTGCTGTTAGATCAATAAGGGTTGTCCTATAGGGTTGATGCTATTTTTGCTCACTGATTTGTTTGCTGGGGTGAAAAGGCAATTTTTTCAGATCACTAGTTCACTGTGAGCCACAGGCTTTCCCACGGAGAGGCTGCCGGGATTGTTCATATCGGCTAATTAATTGATTGGGGCATTTTCTTAAACATTAATGAGCGTAACGCAGTCGTTTACGAAGACACCATATTAGCTCCCTATTTATAGATATCTATTTCATGGATATGTATCGCTACTGGCTAAAAATAGGGGTGTATGTAAACAATACTTTGGAGAATCTTATGTTAAAAACGGTCACATATCAAGCATCGGCTGTTTTTCAGCATTTTAAATCAATTATGCAGCACGTGTTTTGATTAGGACGCTCATCTGAGGTGCTGTGGATTGGTAGACATCCATTAGCGTTGAGGGTCATAAACAAGCCAGCGAGGTTCAAATTGTTCTTAAACAAATATCAGCCAGCCAATCATCTGATGATTTGCATTCGTGCTGTGAAAGCGGAATGCCAGCCATGTTGGAGGAAGCACAGCCACACAAGCAACAGCTGAGCTTTGGCGTTGAGATTTTCATTTTAATTATTAATTCACCTCATTCAAAACAAGCTTCTTCCCTCACAGGCTCATTTTAAAATGATGTAAATCTTCTGACAGTGAAAACAGACACACTTGGCGATTCATATTGTTTTTGGTTTGTCTGTTATTGTCTCCATGTGACAATTCCTTTTTTTAACCCTTGTGCAGATATATGTATATATACATCCCCCCCCCCTTTACTACAGTCAAAGGCAATGAGTGAATTGCTCATGCTTATAATGCATCGGGAAACTGTGTGAGAGCTTAGTCACAGAGTTTGGGCAGGACATTCAACTTGACCTTCGTAATAAATTCAAAATTAGCCTTAATTATCACAGTTTTTCACCTTCCGCCAAGTGTGACTGAGTTTGAAAGCATATGGAGATGTCATTTTGCATGACTTCATGATCAGTGAGTAAAACTGGTGGTTAAAAATGCTTTGGGATATAGGAATTTCAAGGCCTGTAGGGGATCCAGTTGGAAGTAAATCGCTTTTTTTGTCTGCTGCATCACACGCGTCTGCTCTGTAAATCCCATCTTCTCACTCCTCAATGCAAAAAACGTAGTCAGCGGGATTTCAGCCTCCATACGATATAAGAACTTCTTTCCATCCACTCAGTCAAATCACTCATTTGATTCAATCTTTTTATTCCTGTCCTGGTTATTGCCTCATACCGGTCCATCCATCATTGTGGACACTTGTGCAAGGGTGTGTTTTTTCTTGACAGCTTGTAGAGGTGCCACCATCAATATATTTGATTCGATTTTCATAAACACTGACTTTGGGTTTTGGAGGAAATAGAAACGTGCGCTACTTTAATTTTAGTGCTGGGGGCGGTACCTGTTCAGGAAAATGAAATGATGAAGTGATTAATAAAGTCTAACTTGCTTCTGCTCAGTATGTGCTGGTTTTATATCTAATTTGAGTACATTAGTTAATGTCTCAGTTGAGATTTACAAGCGTTACTGCACTTTTGTTCATGCTACTGACGTACTTTAAAAATAGAAGTGAGCGATACTTTTCTTTTGAATTCATTTTTGAATCGTACGTATAACAATGCAATTAATCACTGGAATTATAGGATTACCGCAATTTCCGGACTATTAAGCGCATCTAAATGTAAGCCGCACCCACTGGATTTAAAAATATATATATTTATTTTGAACATGTATAGGCCGCAAATGTCTATAAGCCGCAGGTGTCTACGCCGAAACAAATGAAATTTGTTTCGAATTTGAACGTCGAGTGGCTGCACAAACTTTGTTGTACCCCCGGGAATCACAGCTTCAACGTGAAAGCTGCATCGTATGCATTTCTCCGTGTCTTTGCCACGATGAGGGCGTGTGCATGACAAAATGACTGATCACAATGATTCAGTGGGAGCACGCTAGATTTCATGTAAACAGTTTCATTGGTCCATCGTAACCCGTTCGGCAATTTCATCGGTCTGATGTGACGGAACTCGATTTTCCCCCAAAAAATCCATATATTAGCCGCGTCATTGTTTAAGCCGCAAAGGTTCAGCGCGAGGGGAAAAAAGTAGCGGCTTACAGTCCGGAAATTACGGTAATCGCGTTTAAAAATTTGAATGGCTGCCCAGCACTATTTCATTTCAATCTGATTTAAAGTGAAGTCCCAAATTGCTCTATCTTACCAATGCCTCATATGGCCTTTTCTAATTTCCCAACCATTTAACTTTGCAAATGAAATTGGCATGCTGATAGTTTTTTTTTTCAATTATGATATGCCGTACACATTCGCACAGTCAGAGGTAAGAATTCAATTGGAGAAGGGCAAAGCGATAAAAAAAGGGGGTTGAAGTTTCCTAATTATTATCCCCTTTAGAATATGCGTGTACTGATGTCAAAGCCTGAAACATTATGCCTACAAAAAGCCGTTCCATACACACCGTTACATTCATCGGGGGTCAGGCAGGGCCAAGGGGGCTTGTGCGTTTTCGTCTCTTCTATGAGTCTCTGTCTTTATTCCCTCTCTCTACCCCTACAGGTACTGTTGATCATGATGGCTACCACCTGTGTAGGCGTGTGTTTGTGAACGTGTGTGTGATCGTGCTGCATCATTGGCTGCCTATTAATTCCCCCTTCTCTATTCGGCGAATAGGAGCAGAAAAATGCCGTTTTTGTTCGTTCCCTTTTCGATTCGACTCAGCTTGCTACTCTGTCATCCCTGTGCTAAGTGGCTGAGGCAAGTATAACTTTGGCCGAGTACACGCCTTGTTTATAGCTCATGTGAGGCTATTTCATTCGTTTTGCTCAATATGAGCCAATTGGATTGTCTTGGAGGCGATGGAGAGGCGAGCGATCAAGAATCAGAAACTGTGAGATGGGTGTGAAGATCAAGAAGGACATATGCGTCGTACCAGAGGATAGTGCGTTGAGACACCGCAGACAAAGTCAGGAGCAAAAGGTTTGGGTACATGAAACAAGAGAGAGGGGAGGGGAGAGGTCGCGGCAGGGTGAAGGGGGCTCATTAGGCTGTCAGATCAGCCCGCCTAGTCATCACTGCTGGTATTTGAGACACCGGCGCCAACATACGGCTCCTTGAGGTGGTACTTAGTTTTACAAAGACGAGGCCGTGGGACAAAGATGAATCCGTCGCAGAGATGCAAGAGCTGAAGGAGGATGCAGGTGGGCCGCGGTGTCAGGTGAGGTGGGTGGTTACCGTCACAGCATCACCGATGACGGGAGTGACGGGTGTGACCGTGTTACGGGGACACGCAGAGGCATGAATACCAATGGGTTTCGATCGCGTCTTTGATGGAAGGACACCGGCGGCTGCAGATGCATGCTAAAGGATAATTAACTCGCTAACGCGGCCGGTGTCTTTGCGCTGGTCTGTGGAGTTTGAAGTTGCGCTCAGTGAAGACATCTAGGGAGTGATGAGTTCACCGTGAAATCATACCTCGATGATCTGACATTTTCCGCCTTGCCATTCTTTTCATCCAGTCGATCAAAAAAAAACATTCTTTTTGATTTCGTGTCGATTGCGCAACGCGTGGCAAGCCTGTTCACTCGATTTTCTGTCAGGCGCTCCCCGTACCCGCACGTCAAGTGGTGTTAAATGCCTATTCAACCATAATGGTTGATTTTTGCTCTTTCTGTGACCGCCATGGAATATGAAATGCATACAATATTCTGTCAACTGATGCTGTAAACCGCCGATTACTGCCATTTTTGTCTCTCCTAGGTCGTGGGAGAGTGGCGCTTTAGCAAGATCCACTGCGACATCTTTGTCACTCTGGATGTGATGATGTGTACGGCCAGCATCCTCAATCTCTGTGCCATCAGCATCGATCGGTAAGTTTGTCCCCGCTCTGATTGCTTTGTGAAGCTTGTCATGCTTGCTGAATGGATTCCCGATGGAAATCACCACCTATCTGCACAGGTGCATGCCTATCAAGGCACCCGGCATATGCTACACAACACTTTTCGCGGAGGCATATTTATGGATTAAGGGTATAAAAATGAACTAGCCACGCACGCTCATATTCGGTCTGTCATCTGGTTATCAAACAAACAATCCGATGGAAAGACTTTGACTAGTGCAACGGTCGGCACATCCCGGGTCCAACAATGATGATTACACATTCCATGAATGAATTCAAACGATGCATTCATTTGTAAATATACATCAATAAAAGAAACGAAGAGATTCAACGTCGCATGTACGCAGAATGCATTCAAGGCTTGCATAAAGAAAATATAGGAACAGCTACAGTACATAAAAAGGTTATTTGTTTTTTCTTATATTACGACTTACACTATATAATAGTAGCTCCAAATCTTGTTTTGTATGACCTTCAGTGGTTGAATTAGCTGCAGTGATATAGAACTGTGCTATAGGGTTGGAAGGGTATTGAAAAAACAGCAACTCCTATCTCTAAAAAATGTTCTCATAGCTGCCCTCGAATTGAGTACTTTATAGTTTTATGTATTGTTATGGTATTGATCATTTATGTGTTATAGCAGTATACGTCAAATTCACAGTGAAACTACCACTAAGTTTAACAAGGCTTCTTCCAACTATAAATCCAATAACTCACTTATGTAATGATGACTCAGTGATTAATGACAATCACGAAAAGCTCAAGGAAGCAGAGTTGCGCTGGGAAGCTGTTCATCCGAAGGGCAGGCAAAGGTTGAGCGTTCAATATTGAAACGGGGAGAAGCAATCATGTGAAGCTGACAAGACCGTGCATCGAAAGTGGGATCGCTTGGTTTACGGCGAATGAGCCAGCCATGGATAATTATTAACAATAGCAAGGACACAACATATTTCCCATATTTCCCATCCTATAGATTTTTTTTTTATTTTACATGATTTTCTGCTTGGCTGCATTTTCATCTCAAGCCCATATGCGAGACACATATTCGCAATGGTCCCTCACGGACACAATTTCAACTCTCATTGAGGGGACCAAACCAGAATATAAATGTATCTCAAACGAGGGCAAAAGCGTATTAGTCTGAAAAGGTACATTTATTGTTTCCTGTAGGTGACAGCAAATTGAATGATACAAAATTGCGGAAATTTCATCCACATTTACATTTAGATATTATTTATATGACTTGTGATCGTGTTCTGTATACTTTTCAACACTCATCGCCGATAAGATTTTAATCAGAATCAGAATCCCTTTGCATGTGATGCTGAAAACACATGCAGTCTTATTTTCTATTAGGCGCCCATCTACAGGCAATATTGTAATTTATGCATCAAAAGGTTGTTTCTCTCTCTGCCAACATTGTTTTCTTATTTAACAATGTTGGCACATTTGGAGTTGACCACAAAACAGACAACATTTTTGTGAACCTGAATCTCACATTATATGCACTGGAAAACGTTTTTTTGTGGGGTTTTGTTTGTAATTCTATTGTAAAAAGCGTAACTACATTGTTAACAGTCAGAGCTGAGATCAAAGCAGCGTCTTATATAATATATAATAATCATACGTGTCATGATTAACATAAACACATATACACTCATGCCACTCGGGGGCAGCGGAAACAAGTTGAGAAGTCAACAGTGAGGCAACGTGATGATAATTAACATTTAAATGAAAATGGTGATTTTTGGAGTTGCTTATTTACACATTGAGCGGCAATAGAGCAAACTCCATGTTGAAATATAAAGCCCACTATTCCGGAGAGAAATCTCCCCATGAAGCTGATAATCATCTTGTCTCACACCAGCGCTGTGGGCCAATTTGTTTCACCCATGATTTTGGCTCACAGTGTAACAGCGGGTGTGTGTTGCACAAGCCATGACGAAATACACAGAGCAACACAATTATCTTGGATTTGTTTTGATTTCCCCTTTCACGTTTTGATGAGGAATCTCATTCACAGTTGTCTCTTAGAAACTTTTTTTTTTTTAAGTCTTTCAAACCAAATAACACCAAAATCACCGAATGGGACACTGTCAAAAAAAAAAATGGGTGCGTTTCCTGATGATGACAGCAAGCTCACTATTGAGATCAACCCCAGGTGGCAAGGTTGAAAGAAGAGGGACAGTGGAGAGTCAAATTCTTAATGGACGTAATCCTTGTGTAAAAGAGCAGCCCGCAGCGCGTGGCTGTTTCCAAATGGCCAGGCCACCATCAAATATCATTTTTTCAAGGAGGGAAAAATATGCCGAAACGTCTAAAGCGTGTAGCTTCCTCAGTCTCTTTTAACTCAGGTCCCTACTGAGATTTGACCTTGAATACCTGGAACCCTGACGTCATTGTTTATAGTTGAACTTGTCTGACGTTTCCCAGAAAAGGCGGGATGTTTCTGTGCATTCCAAATAAAGCATCTCAGACTTTTTTTCTGCCCCCCCCTCCCCCCCCACCCCGTTGCAGTTACACAGCGGTTGCAATGCCAATGCTGTACAACACCCGCTACAGTTCCAGGAGACGGGTCACCGTGATGATCTCCGTGGTGTGGGTGCTGTCTTTCGCCATATCGTGTCCCCTGTTGTTTGGCCTGAATAACACAGGTGAGCGAGTTCTCAGTCTGCTCCGCTGCCTTTGGGAGGGAAATGTCTCTTGGTGGTGCGTGACCTGGGGTGGTGGACAATGAGTTCTATAGAGAAATGTTCTATTGTGTTTTTCCTGAATACGATCGACGGCACAGTGCAACATGTACATTGTAGATACGTATACGTGCCCATATTTGCGTTTTAAGATCCATGCCAGTGCCCCTTGCCATTTTCAACGGTAAATGCGCATACAATCTCATGAATTATTTGAAGTTTGACCTTTTTGCGAGCCATACGGTCACTTATTCCACAAACACCCCTTTCAAGGAGGATTACGGTTAAACCAAATACCATTAAGGGCTTTTACAGCCTACTTGTTGCTTACAATTTTCTCGGACTTGAAATTCTTTGAAGCTCGACTCATCCCTTTGAGAACCTTCACGTTGTCAGTGCCAGGAAATGGCCGCAGATCCATGTAAGCTGCTGGAAGGAAGCATGGAAAGTTTAAACCTTACATGCCCCAACCACTCCAACTCTGGCCATTGATATTTTTTCAATACCTTTCAATACCTAAGTTGTGTGTTTTTGTCAACCCCTAGATTATACATCTCCCATCATTCCCACTTCTTCCCACACCCCTAATGTGTAAGGCAGGCTGTCAGTTAAAAATGACTCAAATTACTTTTCCGCCTTGTGAGTACACTGAATTTGATTCGTGTGTTTGGATGCGCCTCTCTCTACCTTCTAAACCCCCAATCATTCTGTGAAACCAGCAGTAGCTCGAAGATGGCACATCTGCTTGTCAGGTGTGAAATTAATTTGGTCCACAGGACTCACTCCGAAAGACCTTGGTGTGATCTTTGGTGCAAGTCAAAATGTAAATCAGACAAATCTAAAAATGAACCAGCAACCAGGGCAGGGTGTTAAATTGGACTGATCCTTAAGGAGGGAAAAAAAGGGGATTGGTTTGAACCAATGGGGGGGAGGTGTCGTGGTGTGAATGACCCCCAGCGGACATCATTGTAAAGGAGTGGTAATATTTCCGGGTGCATTTTCAAGAGATCTAGGCACCAACCGTTGGACCTTATCTGCATTTTCCAGCTACTGCCCAATTTTATTGTCGAAAAATGTTCCGAAAGTCAGGGTGAGGAACACACAGCGCACGAAAAAGCCCATTTTGATTGAACATAACATCCAGTCTGAGACCTTTATTCACCGTGTGCTTATCTCCACAGCAACTCGTGATGAGTCTCTCTGTGTAATCGCCAATCCGGCTTTTGTGGTGTACTCTTCCATTGTGTCCTTCTATGTTCCATTCATCATCACCCTGCTGGTTTACGTGCAAATTTATGTGGTGCTGAGGAAGCGGCGAAAACGTGTAAACACGAAACCAAAGCATCGTCTCTGTCAGGCAGCCGCCCCTGATGTGGCCACTTCGCTTAAGGTAAGCCGCCTCAGCCGAATGTCTCCTGTCTCTTTTATCCCCTCAATATGAAAACTGAGGCTGACTTTATTCTACCACAGCTTTCATCTTTTCAGAGCACTTTTGTCTTGTTTTTTTTTCTTTCTGGTTTGAAAGCATCATAGCGTTAAAATACTGTGTCTACTATATGAAAGTGGGATCTATAATAATCTTCACCCGCTCATCCTTCATAGTTTTATGGGCAGGCATTGTATTACACAACAGCAGATGTACAGGGGAACACCCAGACAGGAAGAGTATTGATTTTATCGTGAAGAGAAGAAAAATTTAGCATTCAAGGCAAGGGATTGAAAAGGCACGACTGAGATGTACTTGAAGTATTTTTCGACTATGTATTATTATTGTTTTCTTTACCTGTATTAGGAATATGATATCACTGATTCAGATCTGCACACCAGGTATTCTCTCAGTGTGGTATTGGCTGATTCAATTCAAGTCAAAGGCCGCCACGCAACACTTACTACGAAGGCCCTCCAATGACCTATTAATGAATTGATTTTACAGAGAGCGGAACTCAATGGGCTCTGCACAGGAAGTCAAGTAATGCTCTTGATCCAGTGCACTGCATTACTCATGTTCATGCATGGCTTTACTCCGTGGTTTTCTGTGCACGTGGCACAACGGAAGGGGGTCAGAAAAGAAAAAAAAAAAAAAATCTCAATCGTCTGGGGAGTTCTCTGTGAATACAAATCACTCATTACACAATTTAATGACCCGTTAAGTCATCATTACGGCAGCATATTGAAAAAATGTGTATGTAATCATTGTGAAATGTAATAACGTAATAGAATTATGTCCCACCCACACCATTCATTATTCAAGTTTTTTATTATTATTATTATTATTATTATTATTATTATTATTATTATTATTATTATTATTATTATTATTATTATTTCGGAAAAAGACCTCGACTCATTTTCACACTGTCAAGCTCCTGTCAGCTGCGGCTAGAGCTGCAGATCAGATTTCTCGCTAAGCTGCCTTTCTGTTCGGGGGACTTGATGAAGCCTCGTGTGACCCGGTGGGCAGCGGGGCTTGTGCTTCGACAGCCCTTTTGTCGGTTGTGCTTTGACATTGTATCCTCTCGTTGCCTGACACAGCTGCTTTCCTTTCAGGATAAGTGCACTCATCCAGAGGATGTGAGGTTGTGCACCATGATTGTTAAATCTAATGGGAGTTTTCCTGTCAACAAGAAGAAAGTGGTGTGTGCTCTTTCTTTCTCCTTTTTTTATCCCTTTGGTTTAATTGTTGGAAACATATTTGGTTGGCCCCTGAAAGATTTAGTGAGTTGTCACCTTGAGGCTTTCCTCCATTTCTCAGAGGAAATACAGCCTGAAAGGGCATGGTTCTGCCTCTGTGAGCACAGCAAATTTCAATTAAATACTCCTTTTTTTTTTTTCTATTGAGGATTCATCTATTGACCATCCATTATTTGAAATGCCATCCATTGTACCAAAAAAAAAACTGAAGCTCATTCACTTTTCTATTCTGACCTTGCTCAGATTTTCATCAAAGATGCGGTCAACCAGGGGGAAGATCTGGAGCTGGACGAGCTGAACAACAGCGGCAGCAGCCAGAAGCAGAAGCAGCATTTGCAAGGCGCTCTGGGAGACGTACCAGCCACGAGCCAGCAGCAACTGATGCCGAGCAAGGTTAACGCCAGCCCCACCTCCACGCCTCCCACTCCCCCCGAGGAGACGCAGGGCGCGGAAAAGAACGGAGATCCGACCAAGGAGACTCTGGGGCATCCGGCGCCCGTCGTGGCCAAAGCATCCCAGACGCAAGCCTTACCAAACGGAAAAATTCAGACCTCTGTGAAAACTATGAACAAGCGAAAGATCTCCCAGCAGAAGGAGAAGAAGGCCACGCAGATGTTAGCCATTGTTCTGGGTAAGTTCAATTTCCCATTTGGCATTAATAATGTACAATCAGTTACTTTGAAGATAGCAAAGTGTGATCAGAGGCGGCGCGTGTGCATCAAACAATTTCCGAAACATTTTCACAACCAAGTAAGGGTTTTATCAACTTTCCGAAACATGCAAATGCTGCAATCACATCACACACATCAGAGCAGTGGGGGGGGGGGGGGGGGGGGGGGGGGGGGGGGGGGGGCGGACCAGCACCAATCATGTCTAACAACTATGTGTTATAATATATAACACTTGGTGATCCTTTGCTGTGGAATACAAACAGGAATCATTTTTTCCTTTGTACAAGCTCCCAGCCACTGTAGTTCCGTGGCTGCTTGGCATGTATTTTTATTTTGGTACGACCGAAAACGGAACATGAAAACGAATCAGATAATGATGCAACGAATAGAAACCATTGTGTTACTACTTTTTTAGAATTCAAATCATCTGTGTGTTAGCCATATTTGAGCGCCAATGTAGATGCCTCCTTGTCACTTTCCTCTCTCTCTCTCTCTCTCTCTCTCTCTCTCTCTCTCTCTCTCTCTTTTTCTAATATTTCCCCTTTTTCTCTCATATCTCCTCAGGTGTATTCATCATATGTTGGCTGCCGTTTTTCATTACACATATCTTGAACACCCATTGCACAAAATGCAAGGTTCCCGCGGAAATGTATAATGCTTTCACTTGGCTGGGTTACGTGAATAGCGCTGTAAATCCCATAATATACACCACGTTTAATGTCGAGTTCAGGAAGGCGTTCATTAAGATCTTGCACTGCTAAACGGCGACGCATCGCTCGTTTCAACAGACTGAAGGAGGAGGGATGGGAAAAAAAACAAAAAAAACATCTCTTCTTTCATATACCTCATCCTGCTAAGGAAAATGCACAGCAGGTGGGGAAGCTGCAATTTGCTTTTTAAAGTTCCAGAACTGAGTGCGTGACAAACTAACGGTGTCTTACCTGACGCCCTGTTGGCTCTGTATGTGAATTATTTGTGGACTCCAGCTCACTGAATGTAAAACAAGAAATGTCTGTAACAATGGCTTGTTTCATGGAGAAAGGTAAAATGGAATATTGTTCTCGCAAATCATTGTGCTTGTCGCATAAGGGGGCCATCTGTGAATACCACACAAGTACGAGTCGCAAACTGCTATTTATTGTGTGTGTGCGTGTGTGTGACTTATGTTTTGACGATGGAAATTGTCCGCAAATCTTATAGATATCAAGTCAGTGTTCATTGCAGTGTTAAAACTGATACGCGCAGTCATGATCTTCAAACCGATCACTGATTGGACTGTGTGTTCAAGACAAGAGACGATTCACTTCCTGTATAATGTGGGAATGCCAGTATCCACATGTTTGCAATTTTATAAATTGAAGAACCCTTTGTTATTATCTTTACTATTATCCTTCTCGTTATCATTTGCTGTACATAGTTTTTTCGGAACACATTAACTGTGATTATGCCTGCAATGGAAACGTGATGCATGCTACACTACTCCTCTACTTGACTTCTCATGAAATGTATGTTTAGCCAAAAAAAGTTGACAAAACGATGTCCAATAAATAAAGTTACGAGACACTGTCAAGTGCCATTCGGATGCCAGTGTTTGCTGGGTGCATATAGACACACGGGACAGCCGTGGATAACTTGTCTTTATTTACCAGCCTCTTATTCGCAGGGTTGGCGTGTCGTTGAGTAATGTTTACTGGAAGGAACTGAGCACTGTTGCTGTTGTGCAGTTGTCCTGTGGCAAAGTAATGACCTGTATGTGAACTTTGCTTCCAGGTTCAATAATGAGGAAGTGTGCATCACCGGAAGCAGGTCCTCCGTGAAGTAAGAATGATGTGAGCCGATATAACGGTTACAGCAAGTCATCTGTGTGTGTTTTTATATTTTTTTTTCAAAAAAAGTGAACACTTCACTGGCAGGCCCTGCATTTAGACATAGAAAAGGAAACGAGGTTTGCCCAAACATATATGTTTAATAGCGGAATATTTCAGGGGTCGAAAAACTGTCCGATCCTGCACAAGTTCAGCTATGTTCTAAATATACAAACGAGCTTCTGAAAGTGCGGCCTGAAGAAAAAATTGCTGACCCGTTGTACCCAAATTGGTTCTTTGTGATATTAAACCTTGGTCGCTTGGAAGCTAATGCTGTCTAGATGATCAGATGACATTGTGTATGACCTCAACTGTTTTTTTTTCTTTACTGTTATGATCTACTATGAAGTCTTTGATTGTATCCTTTGATATTTCCCACACGTTGCTTGTGTGATTAAATTCCCCCTTACAATGCACAATGATCACCAGCATACTGCTTGAATCGAATAGAACTACACGAATCTGGCTTGTAAACGTCCACTAGTTCAATAACCGGTGCCGCCTCTTTTTCGCAGCGGCCAACTGCACACTCCCGCCTCCTTGGAATACACCCCCCCCCCCCCGCCTCCGTCTTGCAGGGGGAATTCCCGGTCTTGTCCTGACTAACTGGCCACCTTTCTCTTCCCGGGCGGCTGGTTGAGTTAATAAGAGGTAAAGAAGTTGTCCCAGGCGACGTTGTGCCCCCTCAGTGCATCTGTCACACCGAGCACAGCCGCACGCAACTCCCAAGACCCCGTGCTGCTTTTTGGCATCACAGGCCACCAGCGCTGATGCCTGTATTTCGTTGACACAAGTGAAATGGATTGCCGGGTTCCGTCCACAACACAAACTGTTGTATTCTAAATTGTGGCTTTTAGAGGCGTGCTGCTGAGAGGGCTCTTGTTACTGGGCCTGTGTTATCGAGGGAAAAAAAAAAAACAACCCAACCCCGTTGATGAACTCGGCAGCAGTGGCCTTTTCTTTTTCGTGTGCCACACCAGTAGCAGTAACAATGGAGAGGAGTCCAGAGTGTGGAGAATGTGTTGTAAATTCCTGATTGCTCCTGAAACGTTTCTAATCTCTTTTCATTTGTTTTTTATTCCCCTCGTGGTACAGAGTCATGAGTGAAGGTATCTGTTCTCACTGAGGCCCTACAGGTAGGGCATGATGGATGTGATGTACTTTGTGATACAGTGTAATGGACTTGCACAGTCTCCTGGGGACTTTTGGAATGTGTTGGCGAACAGCATCTGAGCAAAGGTGTTGCGTAAGAGTGGAGACGGTGTTTTTTTTTTGTTTTTCTTCATCACAAAGATTTGAAAAGCGGTCGTTTCTGTTCACGCAGCCAATGAAATCTCATATTTCACTGAGTGGGCTCTTATCACGACACCTCGCGGTAAAACTCTTACTTGCTTACTGGTCTGAAATATCGATGGTTAAAAAGCATATCACATTGTACTTTTAAGTCAAACGCAATCCACTCACGTCCTATAGTCTATATGTCTGTTTCACTCGCATGTAGCCGACTAGGATCCGTGTTCATTTTCGCAGCTATATATGGGTATTCCATTGTCTGGTGTGACACATGTATATATGGCATTCCCATAACATAATCCCCCTGGGAGAATTTTCCATACCAACGCACTGGACCAGCACCAATCATGTCTGAAATTGCCTCTTTGTTGGCACTGTTCTTCTCTCCTTAACAGCCAATGAATCATTGTAATTAGCAGCTGTATGTGTTCACGCATTAAAGTAACATTATTTATGGATTCTCTTCATTTTCTGCCTCGTCAGTTCGTCATGCGGCACATGCAAAAAAAAAGGCTATGGTTCAGCTTTCCGACGAATCAATGGAATGTTTTCCTTCCCATCTTTTAAAGCCCTGCGATAACAGTTCACAATAATATACTGTAAACACTCGGTGTCTTTATTGTCGAGCACATCTGCCTTTCGCATGTGCTTGAATTGTATCTGGAGCCGTGAATATGTAAGAGCTTAATGGTGTGTAAGAGCGAATGCACACTTTCTTTCGCTTTGGGAGTTGCGGAGTCTTTGTCCTTTCCTTTGAAAAAAAAGAAAAAAAAAAAAATCCAGTTTGTCTGTAAACAGCTATGGTTTCCGATCCCTCCTATGTCATTGCCGCTGCAGGGCAGCCATGTTCCTGTTTTCTGAAATATCTGAACGCTGGACTGCGTGACCCCTGTGTAACCCTGCCTCCAGCCCCCTTGGGCTCCAGATCAAGCTTCACCAAAAGCCCATTCCCCACCGGTGCTGACCACAACAGGGACCCATCGCGCACGTATAAAGCACACCCGTACGCCGACTGTCCCGGAACCCTAAATCTGCAGTGACACATGCCCGCGCATTGATTTTCGTTGGTGATTTATAGCGATACACTCCGTTATCGATTCTGCCGTAGGAGATATCAAATGGGATGTCGGTAACAAAGGAGGTAACCTTGGCCCGGAGGAAGATGCTGCAGTATGAAGCGCAGAGCCTCCGAGCCGGGACTTCCTCCCGTCTCCTCTCTCCCTCCATCTGCAGTGGTCCTCTCGGCCCGTCATTTCTCGACAAAAACAGTCCCAGGGGTTGGAGGGCTTAGACCGAGGTGGGGGTTGCGTGTCGCTGGCGTGCGAGCAGCGAGGAGACTCTCAATGAACCGAATCACGGTGGCTTTCGTGAATTATTAAAAATGTCCTACGCCCGGGCACGGAGAGCTCAAGTGTGAATACTGCTGGACCGTCAAACAGCGGCGTTCATTCTCCCCCAAGGCCATGTGCTGAGCGAGACAAAGTGGCCCAGTGTGGTAATCCAGTTTTACGAAATTCCTCGTTATCACAAAAGTCAAAGTGCTGCGAACGCCTTTGTTCTGCCTGCTCCTAAGAAACAAGGGGGAAATGTAAGAGAGAAAAAAACGTCATAGTCTGCTCTTTGAGGAGAAGACGACTAAGTCCTCCACCATAACAAGGTGGAATATTTCCATCCATGTTTCCTTCCTGTAAGTTTCTTAAAACATGATTGTGTGAATAATCCAATAATAAAAAAAATGCTTGTTCTTTGTCACTGCATTACTAGTCGTGGTCTTGGTATTGATTTTGTGTTTTATCATGTGGTTTGCCTCTTTTTGTTTGTTTTGTCAAACAGCTTCCTGCCTTTGTGCGTTTCCCCCCAGTTGTGTACTCAGCCTCTGATTGTCTACACCTGTGCCCCTTTATCTTGGGTATACACTCCTCGTCTTCCTTCACCCTTTGTCAGTTTGTCTGTTGTAAGCCTGTCCCGTTATGTCCCCCGAGCTGTCCCGTTTCTCCGGGATGTTGCGTTCCTGTGTGTTTGTCTGCGATGTTCCTGCAAAGTTGAGTGGATTTGGGGTTTTCTGTCTACCTGCTTGTAAGCTTTTGGACAAATCTGCACATGGGCTTCTCCTTTTGCCCTCCCCCTCACATTATTGCAGGATAATGCATTTAGGGCACACCTGCTGTAGATGTTGGCAACAGTGGATATCTATCTATCCACAACAGTGGTGAAAGCGAATCTGCGAAATGGCCAATGCATGTATGAATATTTCAGAATGATTGTGGTTGGTGTTTTTTTCTATTTTCCGATATGCTGGTATTTTCTTTTACGGCACTGCAGCTATAATGTGTACTGCGTGACAAAAAGAAATACTTTCTTTCAACTTTTTGTGTTTGTATCAGCCACCGTGTAATGGTTTCATTTAAGTACAGTAAAAGCTTCGAGCTCCCACATGGGAGCACACTCAGAAATTGTTATGTGAATGTAGTAGAATGTGTTTGTCTTCGCCTTCAACAACGTCTTATGTGGCAGAATGAGAAAAAAAAAAGATTATATTAGTTTATTATTACAGTTTCTGATGCCATTGAGTTTAAAGAGGTTGCCTCACTACAGGAGTATGTGCAGTCCTAACTCGAAAGGATAACGGGATGTGCGAAAAGTGAGTGGCTCGTCTGATCTCCTATCGTAATTGTCAAAGAGCTGGTATTTGAAAAGGGCCCCTTTGAAGCATGACAGCACTCACTACACTTTAAAAAGAGCTCTTACTATGACCTTTTGGAATTCTGTGTGTGTGTGTGTGTTTGTTGCAGTAGCCAATCAGCAGCGTTAGCAGCCCCTCCGGGTTATCAGAGATCATTAAAAAGCCGCATTAACATTTGGATGTTCAATCAAATGCCTGCGAGAAGTGTAAATATTATCCCCCTCATCACGGGAAAAAGTTGCATCAAAAAACACTTTTCTCACACTCGTAGTTATTTTTTTTTTTACTTCAAATTGGTGATGCATGGTTGTAAATGGGGACCCCAACCTCCTTTGAGAAATAACTGTTAAGTACTCCAGTGAATCTTGTTTTCAAGTAGCAGTTGCATGCATGAATCTGAATGACCTGATTTCCAAATGTGTATTTGCGTTCGGATTGGATCTTTGGCGTCTTTAAAAGACTGGAACCACGCCAATGTTGATTGCCATTAGGGAGGAATTCCCTCCTCCGCACTGGCACCGGCAAAACCCCTGACGTGGTGACAGCCAATGAAAAGTGTCAAACAAGAAAAATGGGAACTTTGTTTAATCCCACATTTCGCCTCAGGCGCTGACATTATAAAGCCAGGGGAAATGTGGCACTAGATATGAGGTAAATGATTGGATATGCTTTTTCTTCTGATTCTGCAAACTGGGCCTGATGTACGGGACAATATGAGTTCAAAAGCAAAGGACTGAAATGAAGTTCAGTGAGCTGAGCTCTTCTCACAACCCCCCGGGTCGCCGTATGCAATGGCAACAACACTGAGAAACCTTTTTTCTAATTTAGTTTATTTATCAGTGGCAATGCCCGCCATGAAGTTATTGTTTGTCTTTTTATGCATACACATAAGTATTTTATACACATAGGTAGGTTTCGATTTGAATGTCCTATCGCAATCTATTATACCAGAAGCTTGTTGATGGTATAGGAGCAGTGGGGGGCTGGGGGTGTTGTTAATTGTGCTGGGAGTGAACGTTGGAGATTGGAGAGCACTCTTGGTGCGGGTAGTCAAAATCACATTTTTTCTGAGATGAGTCTTTCCTCTCTCGCTGTGTGTCTCCACTTTAGCCCTGTTTAGTGCCCCTCTCTCCGCTCACACTACAATCAGAGTGGAAGTGGAAGCAATGGAGTGCCGCACCTGACCCAATGAAAGAGAAAGAACCTATTAGATAGTTGTGGTTTTGGCCAGATGCTCTCGGCAGATATGTGGCTACCTTGGCGCACACCATGATGATGTCTTGACAATATATGAATATAAATTATGAAGAAATCCTTATCACCAATCACATGTTTGTAAAAAAATATATATGTATATCCATGTATATATATATATATATATCCATATATATATATCCATATATATATGGATATATATATATATTATTTTTCAGTCAGTTTACCTTATATACAGCAGTTTTGTTTTAATTAGACAATAATGCATTGGACACTTGTGCACAAAAGGCCAATTCAGCTAGCTTTATGAATTATATTTAGTTGGAGTGTTATGAACATCCTGTTGACTGCTGCTCGATGAGTCATTTGAAGGGCCTCGGCACAAAGTTTGAGATGCTTTGTCAGCTATCAAGATGTAATCAGCATCCTTGTGGCTCCAGCATCATAGATTCTGCATGCAGAGTCATCGTGTGATTCAGCATGGGACAACTTGTCACCACGTTGTGTTTTTTTGCATCCTGACTGACATGAAAAGAGGGAGAAAATATTCGACCAATTTATTTTGAAATATTTTTCCTTCAAAGAAAATCCTGTGGAAAATATTTCATATTAATATCCATTATATACATACCACAAATCTTCAGGATTTTTTTTTAATGATGTTGTATATCTCCCCGGACATGGCATAGAGTAGCCAATTATTATTTTTTTTTTTCCAATAGTCTCAGACTCCAGACTGAAGTTAATCTACACTATTGAATATATTGATTAATTTTCTCTGCTAAACCCTGGCTTAAAGACTGGTGTGGCAGTGTGGAAGGGTTATAGCAGATAACCTGCTCTCGTTTCTCTGCTGCTGCATTGCATATCAGGGGGATTTCAGTAGCGCTTTGGAGAGGGATGTTACCCAGTTTTATTGGAAATTGGAATTTCTAAAGTAAATTTGATTTCGAAAATATAGCATATGACCTTTTGGCATTATGGCAGAAAGGTAGAATGAGACATATTCACCATTTCAAGTTTAACTTCAGTGCAGGTGCAAGAGACCACTCCAGCTTAGTTCCCTGATACAAAAGCTACGTCACAGGAACAAGACACGCGAAGACGTATTCGTGAAATGGCGTTGAGAAATAACAAGGGGGTCGTGTAAGAGGAAAAACATGAGTCATCAGTTTGACAGTAATACGTGGAGGTTTAAATATTAAAGTGTGGTGGTGCTTTGATGAAGTTGGAGTTGGATACCTGAGTGCAACATGGTGGACACAGTGTTGGGTTCATGTGAGGGCTGACATTGAGTTTAAAGCCCCGCCCGTTTGTTTTGCCAGTTGTAACAATTGACTCATATCATTTTTTCAATTTTCTAGATTGGTTGCCTGAAGCTGCTGCAGCTTTGCCTGTTCCGACTTGTCAAGTGTTGCTGGGCCTGCGTGAGTGGCTTCTCTTGTTTGGCCTGACGTCACCAGGTCATGTTTTTAAACTTGTCTTTTAATTAATGTTATGGGCGTGAGGTGTACGGCTTTTACACTTCTGTAGATTTTCGTCTCGTGTTTTCTTTTTGTTGGGGCAGTGCGGAGACATTTTAATAGCTATTAGTTCAAACACTGCACTGTGTTCAGGCATTTATTAACATTGCTCAAGTGATATATTATATCAAGCTTTTTTTCTTAAATTTATAATTGAGCTCTATTTTCATCTGGGCTCGCTTCCTGCTCTTCTTAAACCTGTACAATTTGCTTTTGGTAAAATAATAATTTGTGTCTATTTTCATACACCAGATGAGTATACACCAATGAAAACTTGTATGTACTGTATGAATACTACAATGGGTAGCCAATAGATACAAATCCATTCTGAGCATGAATAAGATTGTTTTGAAATGTATTTACATGTTTGAAATATTGTTTCAGTCTGACTTTTCACTTATCTAACATTGGTTTATTCAAACATTAGCGTTTCGAACTGACTGAGAGAGAGACGCGTCATAAACACATTTTCAAGATGAAACGAAGTGGTTTGGATGTGTAGTTTACAAAGAGACGCCGTGGGTTATGATGAAAACAATTGTCATTCATCTGCAGAGGAGGTTGAAAGTAATCTCTATTGAAGCCTGAAGGACTGGAGGTGAAGGCGGGAGGAAATGAATCGGATACATATCTGAGCCGTGTTTAATTCACTGCCGCCCTGCTCCTCCTGGCAGCTGGTCCAAGGAGAGAATTTTTTGGCTGTTGTGATACTGTGATCTCCGCTGCACTTGCTCTCCGGTAGCAATATATCTTTTTGTCATTATTCTGTGCAAAGCAAAACTTTTTTTGTCTAGAAAGGACCTCAAATGCCCTGCATGACTTTCTCTCTTTTATATGTATGGCACAAATTTGCCTTACACCTCTCAAGTGCCAATGAATGTAGTGACAACCAAAATAAAAGGTGGGCACACGCCCTGAGGTTTATTTCATTTATGTGAAGGGGTATTCTAATTGGTTAATAATAAAACATGAACATTGTATTTTGTGTTTTATATCTGACAATGATACCTATGATACCATCTTTGTCCTTACAAAATATCATACACAATATTATATTACTATTTGTAATATTCAATTTCCCACTACTGCATATGACCAACCCTCCTCTCTCTCTTTCTCTCTCTCTCTCTCTCACACACACACACATGCTCAACATATCGGTTTGGTTTGTGAATGGACATTCAATAAGAAGAGATAGAGTTTTCGATTGATTTTTGAGGTAGCACAAATTAAAACAGCCTGAAATTAATAAGCAAAAAATATGTTTGAGGATAGTCGCTGCACAGCGACAGAAAGAGAAGAAAATGATTGAATGAAATAACTGGATTTACTATGAAGTTTTGTTAACTGTACATTTTTAAATATACCTATCATAGCTACTGTCAGTAGCCTGTATCAGGCTGTCCTCGGTATAAGGTATCACAACGCAGTCACTGTAATTCAGTTATTTTATTATTTATTTCTTTGAAATCGTTGAATTTATTTGAGATAATGAATGTCTCCGGGGGGGGGGGGGCTGTATCCCTTACATTATTTCTGTGCTGCTGTTTTTTTTAATTCCCATGTACAAACAGGATCTGTCCTTGTACAAGACTCAAAGTTGACTTTATGTACTTTAAAACCCTGTTTGTATTGATCTCCTGTTTTAAGTCGCTCACATAGTGGGGCTCTTCGGTGACTCACTTCCTGTCTGTATCTCGTTTCCTGCCTGTGTGATTGTCTGCCCTGCCCTGAAGATTGGTTTCACCTGTGTCCATTTCTCCCTACCTTGCTTGTGTCTTCGGTTTTTGTGCTTCCAGATTGTCTCTTACTCTTACATCGTTTTCAGCTCAGCAGACTCGCTGCCTTTTGCTTTTCGAACTACTTGTGTTCCTGGAGGATTTATGACTTTGGCCTTTCCTACCCACCAACAGGATAAGGGGTAAGTCTTTGTTTTCATCAAATTATCATCATCGCACCTACCTGCCTTTGTGCGGCATTTGGCATTTGGGGTCCAGAAACACGTAAAAACAAATGCATTATGTGTACATGTGCAGGGGCAGTGCACTAAAAGTAGCCAACAACCCTTTTGCTTTATTAATATTCGATATATCATAGGGAAACAGCTTTGCAAATGGCTATATTACGTTTTCAGCAATTTAGACTTTTTACTACAATGGGATTTAGATATATATATTAGAAAACGTGGACAGTTGGCTTTACGTAATATTGAAGGCAAAATTTAAGCTCAGGTTTTGTATGAAAAATAAATAAGAAACAAATAGACCGGTAATGAACGTACAGATTTTCTTCCTACCGTAAAACCTTGGCTCAGATGGGACAAACTGTATAATCCTCCAGAGTATGTGCTGTATATTCAAATGATGTGAAGATACTGAGGGTGTGTGTGTGCGTGGAGGGGGGGGGGGGGGGGTGGGTTCTGCTCTGTTGAAAGGAGATACTGAAGGTATCCACCATTAATCATTTTGCAAGAACACGACAACACCAAGGAAAGAGAGCTAAATACATAATAAGAATACACAGGAGGAAACAAGGCCATTCAATAGCTCTGAGAATACATTGTGCAGCATCGAAATAGATTATATATATTTTTTAAATCAGATTGGCATTCTCTCTGAAAAAAAAAAGGCCAATACTTTTGTGTTGCTGTGCGTAAGATTATTATTCAAAGTGTTCGCAGGGTCCCCTCATCAATGTGGTCAGAAAAAGCAGTCACTTCCACATAAGCAAGCAGCTGCCTTGGGGATGTAGTGAGCCCAACATGGGGTGTTCTGCCGTCATAATGCAGAGTGAGAAGTCACTTGGAGATGACGATCGCAAACAAAAAAATAAATAGAATAAAAACATTTTTCACATCATTCCCCCAGGAGACATGATGGATCACGCAATCACTTACTGCAGACAGTCTAGAGACGCGTGCCTGGATGCCCACTCGGCTCCCACCTGGGACAAAAAAAAAAACATGGATGCATCATTCATGATTGCAGCAGCTTAACACCGCGGGGCACGGCTCAGCGGTGAGTTTAACCCTGCCAGTCAGAGTGGCTTTGCAGAGAGCGTGTAATGGCCCTCTGCTGAGAAGCTAAGTGTACCGCTAAGTAGCCAGATTACGTCCCGTCATCAAGATGAGAGCGGTGGGTGTCAGGCGGGCCTTCTTCACCGTGTGTCAGAGGCCTCTGCGCAGCAAAATAGGAATTTGAAATCTTTGTGCAAACGCAACATCTGTGCTCGCAAAAGGCGCAAACCGCTTCGACGGGGTTTAGGTAACATGCGAAAAAATTAAATCCGATTAAATAGCTCAGCCATAGCATGCCCCGAATGAGAATTGTGTAAAATACTATTATGTATGCAAATTGTTCCTGATGAGTTCCAAAGCAGCAAGTCTCCAGAGTGTTTGCGCGCACAAACGCGTTGTTATTTTGTGTAGGTGGAAATACACCGTGTTCAGCAGCAATCTATGTTTGAACCTGTTCAGGCAACCGCAATCAGGCAGGGAAGAATATTCGCACTACGTAGAACATTAGCAAGCGCTATTATCTTGAAGATTTTTATCATGCTGTAGTTCTCTTCCATTAAATGAACATTGTTCCTCCGCAAACTAAATGAAACGCAATTGTGCAGTACTCTCCTTTATTTTCTCAGTCCTGTGTATGTGTATGTGTGTGTGCGTGTAGCCACAACTTGCATTGTGACATTTCTTCTTCCCACACGTCTGCCTGTTAGAAAATAAAATTAGTTTAGGCACCTCCAAACCCAATTACTGACTGATGGACGGTATCTGAAGTGTCACCTTGTGCAAAGAGGTTTGGACAACCCCATTGATTTGGGTAGGCCTGATCGGATGTCGGATTGAAAATGTAGGGATTCACTTTCCAGGAGGTGGCAACGGCACAGTGATTTAGCCAAACCCAAAAGCTGTCTGATTTGAATGATGGCACATGACACATGCAGTTAGACAGGTTACAAAGGGACCCAGCTCTGTGGATTCCACAGATGGGTGTCATGCTCAGGTTAACTGTCGCGAAACTCTTTACTGGAGACGACAACCGCAGAAATGGGTTTTGCTGCCACATTTTGACACGCTGACACTTTGAATGTTGCTGCAGTAAAACGCATACTTCGAATTTTAAATCTTTCGACACAACACAAAGCCCACGCTCCTCCCCAGAGAGCCTCTTTAATAACGTGCGAGCTGCTTTTCGAACTCCAGCGGATAAATTGCTGCGAGAGCAGGCTCATTAGATATTCCACTTTGTCACACCCCCCGCATCAACCGCATGAGATTGTAAATCAGGATTTTGCGTATCTAATGCTGCCCCCCGTGAGTGCTACTTCCTGATGGCTATCTTGAAATGATTAGGAAATAAATTTGACAGAATCCCACAAGACCAACAGGAGCAACATATTCTGTTGTGAAGTAACTACACACAGCAGACTAGGTGAGGGAGGTTTTAGTTCAGGTTTCCTGGTGATGCAATTCCATTTTCTGCTTATACTGAGCAGTGGATCTAACAAACGACATATGTTATTCATTTAAAAAATAGCATTCACTTCAACGAATAATAACTATGAAAGTCTAAATTCAACCCTTTTCATTTACGGTCGCTCAATGCGGCTCCCATCCTGCTGCCAACCGCTTGTGGGTTCAGGAAAGGCCGGGAACACGAAGATCAATACAGCTCCCAATTCCATGCATTCCATTTCTATTTAATAAGTTGTCACAGTTGTAAATGAGTGAGGCCCAGGCTGGACATAGCTTCCTCCAGTCTGACTGATAATCAGATTTATCCTGGCTTGTCCTAAAACCACTTTCCCCAAATGGGAAGTCCACTGCATGGGCATTCGTTTACAAAAGTCCCATATACGCTGCTAAATGCAATAATGGTGATCCGTCGATTCGCTGATTTATCTTGTTGGAAAAGTGATCAACGCGTCGGAATCGACCGATTTAATCAAATTAATCTCTCGAAGTCATTTTAACAGCTGCAGCAGCGTACTGTTCAGTAGGAGAGATAATCAAGGTAATTCAAAGAGCCGAATCAATATGTTTGTCATCCTACTCTACGTCGCCTGCTTCTGACCACATGTGCGGTGTGAATTCGCCTCGACGGCAAGACCTCGGCATTTAAGTCGTGACTTACAGCAAAGTGTGACAAAAATTTAGGTTAGACACATTTTTATTGTACAACAATGATTCGCAACGTCAAACCTCAACTGTGGGCTTCATTAAAAATGTGTAAGACAAGTTATTGAACATGCCAGGCAGATACAAACAAAGCAAACAATCCATGTGCATTACAATTGTGCAGTTTTAATGCATACATTAATAATAAATATACTAAAATATTACCCTATAAATATATATTAAAAAAAATAGGACGAAAAATATTTTTCAACACCATATTTTATTCTTCAAACTACCGAGTAAAGGCTTGACTCGAAATGAGGGTAACATTGCAGGCGTGCCCTTCTCATTGATGTTCTCATTGTTTCCATTCACCTTTACCTCAAGCTGGACACCTGGCTAACTTCCCTTTTCGAGTAGTTGCGCTATTTCCCATTTTTCACACCTCTGAGCCACCACCCGAGCGGTGCACCCGGAAGAGTCGAGCAGCGTCGTGTCCGCTCCATTCAGCAGCAGTGCCTTGACAATTGGCGCACAGCCGTGCTGGGCGGCCAGGTGTAAAGGCGTCGCGTTTCCCGAGTTCAAGGCGTTGACATCCGCGTGATGCGATATCAATTGGAGGACGCTCGGGAAACTGACGCTGGAGCAGGCCACGTGTAACGGCGTCCAGCCGCTGTCTTCTTTCACGTTGGGCTCAGCTTGGGCCGCCAAGAGCCTGGTGACCACTTCCGGATTCCCCTGGTGGCAGGCCAGGTGGAGCGGGGTCCATCCTTTCTCACCCGCAGCATTCACGCAACCGCCCAGCTGCTTGAGCTGGACCACTGTGGCCTCGTGACCCCTGAGGGCCGCCAGGTGCATGGGGCTCCAGCCCTGGACGGTCCTGGAGTCTTGGTCCGCCCCGTTTGACAACAGCTGCCCGCATATGCCCGTGTGACCCTTCAGTGCGGCCAGGTGGAGCGCAGTGAACCCCCGGCTGTTCGCGCTGTTGATGCTCGCCCCGCTCTTCACCAACTGTCTCACCACTCGGTTGTGGCCTTCCTCGGCGGACGAGTGGAGAGCGGTGGAGAGCGAGAAGTCGGTGGCGTTGGGGTCTGCTCCCTGGGAGAGGAGGAGCTTGGCGATGTTCAGATGCCCGTAGGCAGAGGCCAGGTGGAGCGGCGTCCTCCCCCGCGCTTCCTCGCGCTGTCCGAACGCTTCCTTCGACTGCCGTAGCAGAAGCACGCGCACCACTCTTTCGTGGCCATTCTGGCACGCCAGGTGGAGTGGCGTCCAGCCGGTCTTTTCCCGGGCGTCCACCACGGCGCCTTTATCCAGAAGGAGGCGCAGGCTTCTGTCGTCTCCGTTCTGAGCGGCGAAATGCAGCGCCGTCCACTGGTCCTCGTCCCCCTGGGTGGCCGATGCACCGTGTTCCAGCAACAGGGAGCTGATGTCCTGAAGTCTGGAGAAAAGACATTTCCTCCTCAGTGCGCTTTTCAATGCCATTTTTGGGAAACGCTTGGGAAATCTAACTTTGTTTAAAAATATAACACAATTGTGTTTCTTTTCTTTTTTTTTCGTGGGTCAAGTGATGCATGACTCAAAGCGGCGGTGTTGCCAGGCAACCAGCTGAGACCCGAGCTCTTATCGTAAGCCGCCGTCATATTTGGTGGACAAACATGAAAGCGGCATCAATCTTATTTAACTCTCTGGCAGAAAGTGCATACACAATTCCCAAGTCAGCCTAGCTAACGACCGAAGTGATCTAATAAACTACCTTGCCAGCACAAATGATCCGTTCTTGCGACCCTGGAAGCACGATTTTTTTTTTTTTTTCTTTTTACACAGACCTGTAGAGAACGGCGACAATTAGAGGTGTGTAACCTCTGGCAGTCGTAGAGTTGACGTCAGCACCCAGGCTTAGGACATGCTCGACACTGTTTGCGTCCCCGCTGGCCACTGTGTAGTGAAGGAGGCTCTTTCTGCCTGAAAACTCTGTGTTTATGTCCTCTTTTCGCACAGACTGCCTGAAACTCCCAAAGTCCTTCGCGTACAAAAGGGACAAAATGGGTTGCCTGGCGTGTTGGTCATCTGTGAATTGGACGCAAAGGGATTTTGAGGATATGAAACACAGAACTGCAGAAACGTTATTTTCATGTTTATTCTTTTTTTTTTTTTCTTTTTTTAACTACGTTTCAGTCTCTTGAATGTGCAGAGCGGTGTGCTGGCGCAGCTTTCTGGAGCTTTTAGTTCTTAGTAAATATGCAGCGGATTGTTTACCTTGTGCATTAGTGTTTTGAACAAATGAAGCTCTACTTTAGGTTTTTTGTGAGAATGAGGAATGAAAGGATCAGTTAGCCCTCCCTATGCTTTGGATGAATATGATTTTCCGTCCTTGTCTCCTGATGAGCTTACCTGAGGGAAAGTCGGTCATCTTGGGCAAAGTAGCCTGTAAGGAAAATGAAAGAAAATGCTTCAGATGTCCTTCGCTGGTGCCCCAATCGTTATAAGTGGCTCATAAGCATATACATCAATCAATATACGAGCACGGGTCTTTGGGGGCAGGACTGACTCAGCAGATATTCATTTTTGCAATATTTGAGTAATACAAAGTTTTTTTTTTTCGGTTTTAGCCATCCGAGCTGCTGAAAATAAAAATGTGTACCATTTTCAATGGAGAGGATGTCGCTAACATTTGTGAAAACATGAAACAAACAAAAAAAAGCGTGACTTATTTACAGTTACACACAAATGGCCTCAATTACGCTTCAATTACAAGATAAGAAAAATAAATGAAAAGGGAACAAATCTGTAAAATATTTTTCTATTTGAACTTTCGATCTAGTGCCAGGGGACATTCATGACATTCCTGTCTCACATACTCACATAATCTATCGGGGGAACCAGCCAAAAGTAGTTGGATGTCTGTCCCTTATCCCCATTTTGGTGACATTGCATTGGTCCTGGGACCTTCAGGACTTCACTCAGAGCCTCTGTTTTCACCACAGTGTCTAAAAAGAAACATGGAAAAACTGTAAATGACTGATCTGAATTCCGAACAGACAACAAATCAGACAATTATATTGCCACATTTGCAACTCAAAAAACCCTGGGGGATCTTATCGTAATGGAAACGCAAATTAACAGTCCTGAATGAATAATTACTATAGCTACTAATAGAAACAGTTATAATTGCAGCGGCTTTATGTAATTATCATATAGATATGAAGATGATGCCATTTATGACGAAACATAACACTAACAAGCATTTACTAGCATGACCTCTAAAGCTTTAATTTCTTATAGAGGGTGCACTTTGTATGCATTTCACCCAGGTGTCACAACATTAAGTGTTGACTTGATAATTATAGAGTCGCGCACACAGATTGGTGGTTGTAGTTTGCTGTTGTTTTTGTTTTAGCTGGAAACTGCAACACATGTGCTTATCAAAGGGAAAATTGTTCACACAATCGGAGGAGCATCATTTGAGGAATATAATAAATAGTATTACCGGAAAACATATTTGTCATCATAAATCATATTTCACAACTGAAATATTCCCTAAACGCACCAAAATAACCCCTCCCGAATATATAGTTTGTATTTTGGCACACTGTTGATTCAACAATCAAACCAGTCCACATACAAACAAACCTAACAAATTCATGTACTTCCTCATTTTTCCAGGATTACTGATAGTAAGAAAGTATTCGAACTCGGTAGCTATTGACAACTTGAAATATGTATACTATATATAACTATAAAATATGTGGCAATAGTACATTACTGTAAGTCAGAAAAATCTGCTGTTTTTCACACCTGAGAACTTTGGCCTTTTCCTGGGATCCTGGTCCCAACACTGCTGCATGATGCTGATCATCGGCTCGCACTCATCCGGTTTCTCGTCGGGTATCGTTTTGATACAGGGTCTCTTGCCGTGCGATACCTGCAAGAGCACTGTGGTCACGCTGCACCCTGTGTCCAAGAGACAGATGTCGGAAAACAATGTTCAGCGGAGATTCAGACATGCAGTGAGCAGCCAATAGCAGCAGAGCAGATTCTTTTCAAAGTTCCGATTGTGGTTTCGGTCCTTGTTACGTGAAGGGTTGTTACTCGTGGGAAAATAATACCACAAGTATTTATTAGATGCGGAACATGTTTGATTCATTGCATCACATTCATTTGATATCCAGGTTATGAAAAATTGCGTTCACTATCACCCTATCAGTGTTTGCACTATTAACTACATTGTGACTCCTTGCTGAGGGTTGTGACAAGGACGTGACACATGAAAGAAAGGAATTCATGGCCCACCTGGATACGGTTTCTGCTGTGTCAGCATCTCCCATATCACGATTCCAAAGCTGAAGATCAAAAGGAAGCAGTTCAGTTTTCATTTTCTCACTTTGGCATATCCTGGATTCGTGAGTTACACTCGCGACACAGAGATGCCATTGATTCTTTTTTTTTTTTTTGGTCCATAAAAAAGGCAAGCGTGTCATGACATGAGCACAATGTACGGGGTGTGCCCCTATGATTGTAATGGAGTACAAATATATATTGTGGATATCAAGGTTACACTTCATGAATTGTGGATGTGCAGTGTGCGTGGGGGGGGGGCAACGATTATTTGATGGTGCGATATCAAAAATGCCCTTGGCAAGTCACCTGTAAACGTCAAATGCAGTTCCTGGAAGATCGGGGCCCTGGCTGAATGTCTCTGGAGGAATGTAACTTATGTTTCCTCTTGCTGTCAGGTGCTCCATGAACGACTTCTTGCTCATGTCCTCTTCCCAGCGGATTAAACCAAAATCTGAAATCTTAATCGGGAATGCCGGAATTCCACAGTTACACACAATTGCCGCGCAGGGTTCGGGAGATCCCTGAAAGCATTTGTAGTCTCATTAAGATGTTTTCCGCGTTTCACTGACCTTGACGTGGAGATGGTCGTCTAATAGGATGTTCGACGTCTTGAGGTTAAGATGGAGTAGGGGGGGTTTCATACTGTGGAGGAAATTCATGCCCAGGGAGGCCTCGTGAATCATCTGGAACTTCTTTGGCCACATCAAAGTGTGACTGGCTAGGAGATTGTTCAGTGACCCATTACTCATGAACTCCATCACCACTGCGGTCGCCTCACTACACAGTCCGTAGATGGACATAATGTACTTGAATTTCACTTTGGCTATTTTGGTCGCCTCTTCTGTTAGCCTTCTGTGGTATGAAGAAAAGTCATGTTTACCAAAGGGGCTTGGGAGTTAAAGAAGTATTTTCAACTTTGACCAGTGCAACCAATTTTTTTTGGCAAAGAGGGAAAAAAAAGGTGAATATCTCTGTACCGTTCAATAATAAGTCAAAGTGTGTGTGCTGTGATACTGAGGAATTGTGCGCCAGTCCCACCTGTAAAAGTTGTTTTCACACCGGGTCGCGTCGAAGCTTTTCAGGGCACACTTTTCCCGCCAGAGTTTGAGCTTGACCTGGTAGACCTGACCGAATCTGCTCTCTGCCACCTTTATCCAGTTCGCCTCAAAGTCGCCCCTCTTGAAGTCCGTGAACCGCCCTGGGGATTCGTCAGAGCAATCCATGAGTACAGAGCTCCTCTCCGACACGAGCCACCGGTGCACGCTCTGTCTTTAATCCTCGTCATAAACAGAGTTTATCCTCCAGCCCAGCATCGATCAGCGGGCGCCGCAGGAGCTCCCCAGGCACGCGGGGAAAGAGAAAGGTGTAGGACATGGGCACACGGACGGAACCGTGGCGGCTGGCTGTGTGAAAGGCATGTTGAGTCACACGCACACACACACACACACACGGCTTCCCTGTAGAACCTGCTTGCGCTGGAATGTGGCAAGGCAGGTTTTTTTTTTTTCAAGCTGCCGGGAATGCTGACACAGCTTTCGGTCAACCAGCTGCGTGATTTCTAATCTTTCCCTGACGAGGAAGTCAGAACATGTTATCGAAGCTCAGAAATCGGCGGATTCCGCCACAGCGCCGTACCGATTATGATAGCTGATAGGATAGATACGCCCATTGTAATTGGGGTCACCATATACAGTAAATGAGCTGCCTAATGAACCGTCTACTTCTATCACATTGCACTTAAACGAGGCACTTAACCCCTCGCAGTCCCAGCGGAACGGCTCAGTAATCTGCGGTTTGAGTTTAAATATATGGCAGTTCCCGGTAGCATCAGTGTGCGTGCGCACGCACGACTGCACGTGCGTCTCTGTGTGTGTCCTATTTTAATAGTAGTTTACATAACTGAACGGCTTCCTTTAAATTTTTACTATCTCGCCGTGAGCTATACAGAGAATCATTACAGCTCTCACATCTGTCCGTTTAATATAGGATCGGACCTTATCCAATATTTTGTTACATTTAAACCTTCGCCCGCTGCACAGGATTACCAGCTAAATAAAATGAACGGATGAAGGAATTTAAGAGGGCTGCCCGCCACTTCTATACCGTTTCTTGCATTATGGTGGTTTCAGTACAGTGGGGTTCTCCACCTTGTGTTGGATACATGTTTTGATCCGCATTTAGCCTTTTTATGTGTCTGTGAGAGAAAAGGCGCTGTGGTGCAATGGTTGGCACCGTCGCCTCAGAGTCCGAGGGTTCAGACTTTGAACCCAATGACCCATCTGTGTGGACTTTGTTCTAAGTGTTCTCCCTCGGCACGTAGGAGGGTTTCCTATGCGTACCCTCGCCGCCTCCCACAGTCCGGTTAATTGGCGACTTTAAATTGCTCGTAGGCGTGAATGCGTTTGTGTCTAACAAACACACACAGTCACCCTTAAAGAATAAGTGGTATAGATAATGGATCCACCCGCTCTTCCATTGTATATGCTGCTCAACCATTAGGGGTTGCGGGGGTGCTGGAGCCAATCCCATCTGACATCGGGTGAGACAAACATCCATTCATGCTCTCCAAATAACCTAACCCCGATCCGCGTGTTTTTGGACTGTGGGAGTAAGTGCCGGGAGAAAACCCACACAGACACAAGGATAAAGGGCAAACATCACAAAACACAGGGAACACAGCACTGTTCTGCCACAAGGCAACCAATGGACCAACTCTAATATGAAGCATTAGCCAGCAAAAAGCTAACCCAAATCCAGTCGCCTTCCCTTGGTCAAACTGACACCCTGGTATTTCGATTGCGCAAGTGATCGGACAGTTGTAAGTGACCTTTAGTGACACTAGTTTTTGTCTAAACCTCTCTAACTACGTCTGCAAACGCTATGAACCAGTTTTACTGTGTGGTTCAAAAATAATCCAATGTCAAAGTTGCTCTAAATGGAACGAGACCTGCATCGGGCTTGGCCAGTCGGGAAGGGGGCTTGCAACCCTCCCTTAATTTGGAACACACATCAGAGGGCTTCAAATGTTATCTGATGGGCTTGTTTGGCACCATCGGTCAGGAAACGAATCAGATGAAACTATTTTATTTTTCTATTTATTGAAAATTGGTTTTGATGTTATCCAATGAAATAATTTATCTTGCCCTGAGGATATTAGATATTGCAAGAAAGTAATTCCCCATCACATACAGACACACAGCCGGGCGTAAGGGGGAAAATGTTACTGCAGAGTCAATAGAAATCCAATCATCATTTTGGGTTAAACACTCTCGTGTAGTATTGTTATGTAAGCAGGGTTATAACTTTTTTTTAAATATCCTCATGGGAACATTATTATGCAAAATATAAATTAGAACGTTCAGTTGGCGATGTTTCTGTTATCCGACGTCACTGAACCGCATGGGAAAGCTAAAACCAAGGGGTTGAGGAATCTGGATTAGGATACTGGATTATTCAAAAAGGACACGGGAAAAGGTATTTAGTTGTTATTAGATTGCTATTCATTTAAATGGTGGCCCGTAAGGTCGACACAGTGCAGCAGTATTTGTGCCTTGAACCATTTATGGGAGAAATGTTTTTTATCCCACGTGGTTCTTGGGGTAGCACTTTGACAGTGGATTATTCCAAGGTTGCACAGTAAAAGTGCCATGATCTGCCTCTGTGATATGCTTAGACATTGTGGGCATTCCTCGGTTTGGACTTCATTTGTTGGACTTTCTTACCAATGTGATCTATTCCAGTAGGTCTGAGTGGTGATGTGCACTTTACAGAACTTTTTTTTTGGCAAAGCTCAAGCATTCATTGTGGTGTTGACAGAGTATTAACTGTGACAGTGGCCGTGCTGAGCCTCCCTTCTCTCATGCTAATCACTTACAGACGTTCTGGTTTCAAGACAAGATATGATAAAAGGCTTGCGAACGGTTTTGTATAATGTGGCTTTTCAGACAAGAAAGCAAATATTGAATTTGCATTGCACCCGCTGTCCCCTAGTTTGGCTAAGCCTTTTGCTTCCTGCTGTATTGGATCTGGTCCTTTAGCACAATGGAAATTGGATAAATTCAGCACCTCCGTTAACTGACTGCGAGTGTTTTTCTTGCTGCTGTCTGTGGGAGCGCAACTCATTCCGTGTTCATGTCAAGATTTGTACGTATGGATTTCATTTTCCAGCATTTTTAAAGCAGCCGGCTCTTTGACAGGAAAGATTGAACTGGCCTGGCTTACGTGAGAGTAACAAGAATTTCATTGAAGAAGACGGGGGGGAAAAGAAAGATGTCCTCGAGCACCTTCAGTTTTATTTCCACCTGCTGTGCTGTTTTATAGGCCCGTCACTTGTATTTTACCACCACTCAAAGTCCTTTACTGCTGAATTTATGTTCGGACATGAGGTGCTTCGCTGTGATGAAGAATGAGATGGACTGAGATATGCACATATATAGATTTGCAGATACAGCGGGGTTTCGGAAGTAGCAGACCAATTTTGGACCCCCGCCTATAGAAATTGCTCCTGAGGGCCACCCGTAGCTATGGAGGTCATATAAATATCCAGGCCATCTCCCTTGGCTCCCTTCATTCCTTGCCCATAGCACATTAAGATGTGATATGGCTCATGCTGAGAACATGACGCAAATCTCAACTACAAACTCACAACGGTGTGCAATCCTCAGCGAGCAGCCGCCAGTCTCTCTACGTGTCTTTTTTTCTCAGGCTATTTTGCGAGGTGATTCACTTGGACTCTGGTCCGTGACTATTTTTTGGTTGGAGAGCCACTTCAGCTCAGTATTCTGCCGTTATTCCTTCATTTCGTCCGTGCTCTGAAGTCACACGTATCGATATTTATTATTAATTCCACTTCAATAGGATTTCCCCTTCCTGCTCCTTTTAATCTGCAGGCTCACCCTGCAGGCCTGAGGCAGAGAGAGAGCGTGCTCAACTGTGCGATTATTTGCATTTAGACATTTCCCTTAGCATATTTCAGTTGAGATGGCAAAATAAGCCCATAAACACATGAGTGTGACACTTCGAATGACTCCGGACCATGCCACATTCTAACCCGTTTCCATCCACTGTATCTGCACTGTCTATGTGTTTTTCATTTGGCGATGCTAACTTTTAAAATCTCTTTAATCTAAGTTCCAACTCTTTGCAACAGCATTTCCAGAGCCTTGGAATTCATTCTCCAAGGCTTAGGCGTTTTCCAAAGCACTTTAAATCATCCTGTCTCACCGTCCATGGGGGTGCGCTAATAGATGGATTTAACAATCAGTGATGGCCGTAGTTTCATGCTTCAGTAACGCACACTATTGTACAGGACAGACTCATTGCTCGATGCTCCACTGATCGCGTTCCGATTCGTGGTAGACTACCAGAGGGGAAAGCTCCGTCTTCATTGATGGAACCAACATCTCACCAATCTCGGCCAACCGCATTAGCAGGCTCGGCCATGCTGTTTAAGCTGACTAGCTGGAGCCAGCGGCTTTTCTATCGCACCTCATCCCCTCTAATAACTGACAGGTTTAACTCCAGTGTCTCTCGTCCACATTCTGCGAGCTTAGACGGCGCTCCCTAAATCGAAGCGAGATGAACGAGTGGGGGGGGGCGGGGGGGGGTCAATAGGGTATTTCATCTGACGCGTGCTGTGTTAAATGCAGGTATGGGTAGGCTATGTTTTTCAGACTGGAACAGTAATTGGTTCCTGTGTGTCTCTCCAGGGCACTGAGCATTTCCAATCAAAGTTTATCATTTGCATTTTTTTTTTCTATGTATTTCTATGGCATTATAAATATGCAATGTACGGGACCGAGAGGATGACACATTGAATCAGGAGGAACGGGATGTCTAGAATTCTCTAGAGGCCAGGGTCCCTCTCAAAATATCCCACTTACGTCCATGGCAATAAATGCCCTGAACCCGGAAGTGAAGGTACATTCCCAAACGCAGTGGATATATTTCTACCTTTCAGAATGGCACTTAACACATGGTGGGGAAATGGAGCGGCCTATTTTCATGTAAGGTTACAGGAGTAAGAGAGGAGTAAGTCTGTGAAGAATTTTATACTAAACCTCTCTGTGTCATGCCTCATTGGAAGATATCCGTAGAAATGCTGTTTGGGAATATCAACAAAATAAAATCCTGTAGCTGCTGTAAAGATTATATAGCACCCTCCTTGAACACGTCGGCAAGAACGTGGATACCCTTGTCCGACCACAAAGAGAAGACAGCTGAGCTGGTGCCTCCAGGGAGGTCAGGAAAGTGAACTATAGTTGACAGTGATGATTTACGATTTTCCTTCCTATGACCTCATGCCAGACTCTGATACTGTTGTATATAGTAGGATTGCATTCTACCTCTGAAATAATATAATTTCTCTCACACTCCAGAGAGAGTGCGGAGCGCATTACCAGGAAGCAACACAAATAGTCAAGTTTAAATGTTTAGATTTGTTTACACTACTTTTATGCGACTATTCACTGACAGCAACAGCAGGTTGAAACAATTAAACGCTGGCAAATGATTGACTGGATCATAAATCTGCCTGATAATCTTTGTTTAATAACTAATAAGAATCATTGAATGGATATCACACTGTCTGGTCATCTCAATATGTGAGGTTTTGCTCGCTCTATCAAAGGGGCCCTAACCACAAACCCCCGAATGCATATGTTATTTGAAAACAGTATTAAGGACCTAACAGGCTCATTGTGGGTTTCAAAGGGTATTGATCTGTTGCCACTGAGGGAAAATAAAGGGATCAAAGCAGCTTTTCTATTTGGGGCGGGGGGGTGGTGGTGTTCATTCTCAGTTAATGATAATAGACTGCTCTTGGTTAAGTGTGAAATTTGACTGCAACAGCTGTGTCACCTGTGGGAGGACGTGTGAATTGGATTGGTCCCCTTCGTCTGCGATGGCCTATACCCGCTGATACGAGTGGCCGCCTCGGCTCCACGGCTAATATGATTGACTGCTCCACTGTCTGTTGTCTAACGTATTTGTCTGAGCTAGTTTGTTGTGAGGAGGTGATCGGTGTAATTGGCAGTGGTTCCTTCTTGGTCACGGTAGGCTCAAACCACAGCAGCGGCATCGCTGAGACAAGGGAAGAGCCAGCCACTGGGCCGATTAAAGACCGGAACCAGGTCGGAAAATCAAACAATGGGAGATTGTGCATAATATTGATGTCAACTCATGACTGGTCTGTGTAGTCAATCTGCAGCGCGGTGCGCTCTCCTTGGAGAAGCACAGAAAACATGTTTCCTTTTCACGGATTTTTCTTGTTTTTTGTTTATTTAGTTGTGGCACTTTTTAAAATATTGGGCTCTTTTTTTCTTCTGTTTTGCCTTGTGCTCTGCCCTTCCTTTAGTATTCTGTGTTGGTTTGCTTTTGTATTTTTCCCTTTGTGTGTCTGTATTTCATTTTGCTTGCTGTCTTTGTTCCGATTCCCTCCTGTGTGATTGTCTGTCCCGCCCTCATCACTTTCAACCGTGTGTTTGGTCACAGCTGTGTCTCGTTGCGCCCCTCTTCCCAGTGTATTTAGTCTCGGTGGTTCCCTCGCTATTGTTTCAGTTTGCCTGTTGTGTTCGTCCTGGGATGTGTCTATTTGTTTCCCTCTTCGTTTTCCCCCTCATGGTTTTGGTCCCAGTGCTTTTTGTGGTTCATGCCCTTGATGCTGACACACTTTGCATGATTTGCTTTGTTTTCATTAAAGACTAGCTTTTGTTTTGCTCAAACAAAAACATATAAAATGCTTCTAATTTATATATAAAACATAGACTTTCTTTTCGCTGAATAGAATCTGTCTTTGATATTGTGGAGAAGCTGATGCGCCCATGACGATACAGTACAGGTGTGCGCAGAGAGTCACTCAACAATAATAATACTTTTCACATGCTCTAGATAACAGGTCTGGTCTTTTCTCATTTCCTGTCCAGCATCATCTGGTGCATGCTACAATACGACTGAGATTGATTTCTCTTGTTTGAAGGCACCGCCAATAATCACCTATCTCCTCCTTGAAGGTGGAGATTTTGGATTTCAACATGGCACTAATGGATGGATGATTCTGAGATTGGTGACAGTAGACTCAAAGGGGAGTGGACGCCTGTGCTGAAGGCACTGCTATAAAAAAAAAGAAAAAGAAAATGTAGCATATGAGGCTGAAAAATGATATTGTAGTAGCTTTTTGGAAGAGGAGTGGTGGACCGGTTTACTATCATAGATAGTGGGGAGAATGCAGAGAAATAATAATGAAGATAATGCAGGTGCATCGCTGAAATGTCCAAAATAGCAACAATAAAACAAAACCAAAAAAAAAATCCCCTATGTGAACTGAAGAAAGATTTGTTTTTCCCGATTTTTATTTTTAATGTTTTACTAAGGGCAGATGCAGGAAGGTTTATTTCAAATAGCAAAGAGCAGGGGGTAGGATTGTAGCTTGAAAACCCCGCTCCTTGCCTGCCCAATCTGAGATGTAATGTTTTAGCTTTCAATGTTAGCGAAATGTTTCGGGGAAATAAGTACCCTGACATCAAAGGCCACGAAATAAAACGCCATTTGAAAGAGCGAGGACAAAAGCAATAACCAATAAATGCACACAAACAAAATTGCGGAAAACATAGGCGTAGAAAAGCGCAAAAGTATACATACAAGGGATTATTGTTTGAGGAACGCACAGCGCAAATATCATACTGCATAATGCCTTTAAAGCGGCAATAAGCTGCAGAGAAAAAAAAAAACTGCTGCTGGGGGGATGCAGTAGAGCTCTATAAAGGCAAACATCAAATAGAGCCTGCCCTCTGTTCCACCGCCAGTCTCCAACTCGCACTTGCCAGATGATTCACTTTTTCCCATTAAATCATGGGCCTCATTTCCACCGCAGCGGGAGACGGTATCAGCGTCCTCTGCGAGTGTTGCTCCGTAACTTTGCAAACACCTTCAGTGCGCATAACGACATGATTGATGTGGAAGGCTGCGTGTTTTTGGCCTTGGCCGCGTGTCCCATTTTCCACATTCGGAATACATGCGATAGGGCACTGCAATCACCCTTTTTCCGTTTTCTTCTGCGCGTTCAGAGAAATTACCTGTCTCATTCATAGGCGTCCGTATTATTATTTACCTCTCCCCCGGTTGCTTGCTCACCTTGGCCTCCCTCTTTTGAACTGCCTCCCCGGCCCATTTGCATCGGCGCCTTTGCAGCTTCTCTGTCTCCCGCTTTTCTGCGGTGTCGAAGCTTGTGACGCTGAATTCCAATCACTGCCAGCTGCTCATCCTCACGCGCTCTCACATTCACCACTGCGAGCCTCCTTCCCGGTCTTAGCCTCTCGCAGTCAGAGCGTTTTTTCAGGCAGACACCGAGAACACAGCGTAGGTACGCTGCGGAGTAATTAATCATTTGAAAGGAGTCTATTGGTGGAGCTGATGGGGCACAGGGTGCAGCAGCGTGATCCCCGCTCAATCCGCTGCTAACCTGAACCCGAAAACGCAGTCACCTTAGCGGAGTCGTTTTTTCCCCCTTCACAGAAATAGTGAAATGGCAAAACTGAGGTAAAAATGCAGAAGATGTCGCAGCTGCCGAGCAATACTAATCCATAAACATGAAAGCAGATTAAAAAAAAAAAAAAAAAAAAAAAAGCAGTTCAGCTCGCTATAAATATTTCATATTGAAACAAGTTTAAGCTCAAGAGGAAAGAAATCATGTCAAGTGAAGATCAGCTTTCACTTTGTGCTGCCGACAGGTTGGGAGCATTGCCTCTGCCGAGAAATGTTAGGCTACGTTTTAACGCGCAACATTATCATCTAGAAGTTGTTCATCAGTATTCCCTATCCAGTGTTTCAAATCTCACGATTCCTGGGCAATGTTAAATGTGTTGGGTTTCTTGTATTTCACCTCGAAGAGACACGCGCTGTGATAACAAGATTTGTCCCAGGTGTGCCCGGGATGCGCACTAAAAGTCAACACATAGCCTATTCAAATTTTGACATATTGTCGAAGTTGTGCGTTTATACTGCAGCTCTCATATTTTCGCAGGAGTATGCTGCGCTCCTATCTGAGTGATGCTGGCTCGGAGAGATAACACCGTCAACCTGCAGCGGTCCTCTGTGTGCTCTCTGAGCTGAGAGTGTCGAGGCCATAAAATGTGAGTGCAACTCCTTGGATTGATATGAATATGAAACACCAGTGCTCTTGGAAACCCATTTGCAAGCAATGACAAGCCGGCAAACTTAAGTTAAGGCGTGCACAGAGGTTGAAAAATGGCATTCTTTATAGTTGTGTAACATTTTCATAAACGCAGAATTTCTTTTAAATACATCAGCCCACTCTCTAACACAGGCAGAATATCAAATAACCCTAGTGAAACCCTTGCGATTGCTATGCTAAGCAAAATAGCTTGATATTTTTCTACAAAATGCAGCCCAGATGGTTTCGCACAGATCAATGTACGGTAAATGTCCCACTGTGTAAACTGTGTAACCTGCGTATTTGCTGACTCTGCCCAACTACAGTATATGCAGTTTTATACTACAGGAAAATGTGTTCTCACTGAGAAACCTTTTTTTTTTTTTTTTTTTATGTTTCCGGATATAAGCTTTTTTTTTGTATCCTGGAATGAAAATGTGTTTTGCTGCAAAAAAAAAAACAAAAAAAACAGATCACTCAAACAATATAATGTAAAAGCTTTGAGGACATGATTTTAATATTTTAAAAATTGATTCTCACATTATTACAATAAACACACTTAAATAAACTTTTCTTGTTAGAACAGTACATGTCTTGACACGTTTAACATTATGTAAAACTTTTCACGTTATAACATGATAACTTACTAAAGTGTAATAACGTTAAACTGATATTTGAATAACGGATGTGGAAAGTGGCTAATGAATGGCTACCCGAATATAGAACGGTGTGGTATGCTTTAGGGCCATGGTCCGAGGTGCTTTTACTGTTGTTAATATATACGTTCATATATACGTTAATATATATATATATACCACAACTCAATGTCCAACCAGTCATTTCACGAATCCCTGTGTACCTGGATAACAAGCCGCAGGTGGAGTTGGTGAGGTCGGGCTGGATGGTTGGAGATAGGCACCAGGAGGTGACCTCAAGGGGTTATCTGTCTGTTGTTTGTTTTCAGCTTGATAACCACCCCCGGGGTCCCCACGGCTGGCTCAGCATCACCAGACCCGACACCTCTCCTCTGGTTTGGTTTCTCTCTGCTTTGTAGCTCCCACTGCCACGCATTTCGTCTGAAACCTCTGTTGCACTGGCAATAGATTCATGTTATCGTAAACTGCAATAGAAACCGATGCGAGCGGTTTGTCAATGGATTATTTTCATTAAATGTATTATTCCTTTCATTGTGAGTTGTGGTAGCACAGGCTATGCTTTGGTAAAAACAAATTACACCCGAAGCTGATGGGAATGTAATCGTTTTTTTACGTATTTGGTATAAACTAAAGCTGAATCAATTAAAAATGCCATTTATGACGCGACAGAAAAAGTTAAGGGATCGCATCCACGATGACTGCAAAACTGTGAGCTCTGAGACTCCAAAAATAGTGGATTTCAGGGGAGGCACTTCAGAGTCGTACCTCATAACTATTTTACAATGTGACAGGATTCATTTATGGCAACAAAGAATACACAATAACATAATTCAATAATAACAAAAAACAACAACAATGTAAGAACAAAGTTTACCCACACAGACACGGGTGAGACGAGGTCGTCCTCCTGTGTTTCTTCTGGGGCTCAGACTCGATGCGCCCCCCCCTGACTCTTGAACCCGCCGCCTCTCCCTGAGCCGCAGCACGCGCTGACCCGGTGGCATTTCCTGCTTCAAATATCTCAGCTTGGGCTGCTCAACTATTTAATTGTGTTTTTGAATGTTTTTTTGTCTTCCCCCGTGTGCAGTAGACTCTATAGTGGTCCGTGCTGTTGTTTCGTTTCGGGTTCAGATAAGGGGACCTTCGCAGCGGTAGCCTCCTGAGTCGCAGCGGCCTTTGTGTGAGGAGAGTGTCTTTCTGTTGTTTTTCTCGGCGAACGGAGGCTGCTTAGGTGTCCCATATCTCTCCAAATGATCACCTCTAACAAGTGCTCTCTGCGTTTTTGCTGAAGTTTCATCTATCGGGCCCCTGGCACCGGTCTCCGCAGCGATGATCTGATTTACCGGTGGCTGCCGAGAGTACGGCGTAGTTGTGATTCTTGGCCTGCGGCGCAGCCTCTGTACGAGTGCGCCACTGTACCAAAGTTTGGATTTTCTAATTATTGTTTCAGAAGTGTGTGCAGCATTGAAATGATCCCCGCTAATGTTCCCAGGCCGTATTTGAACCATTTTCTCGACAGGAGTGTGATCCATCTCACCTGCTCCTACTGTTGCTTTCGCAGTCTGGCCTGACTTAACACGGCCAATTATTCTATAGCTGGTTTTATGAATAATCTCTGCGGGTGAGATCTCTGCGGGTGGGACGGAAGCAGTCCCACCGCTCCGAGCATCTCTTGACTTATTGATATTTTTTCGGGTAATGCAGGTGTCTGACGTCGGGGCTGCTCTAGCCAGTGTTCGCGCCGCAGACGTGTGCGGAATGCTTGACTTCAAAGGCCCTCCGTGTCGTCAGAGCCGCTTCTTTCAATGATGAATGCTCCACTCTTGTAGCCATTGGGCATGCTCTGTCATGTGTCCCAGCAGCTCAGCGGGTAGCCTTTATCAAAGCCCCTCGGAAGCCCTGCGCAGGTTGAGTGATCTGGGCCACGGTAATTATATCAGGTGGGGCATGCTGGCTTGGCCTTTGGAGTTGTGGGAGACGGTTGGACTGGTGGACCGGCCCCCACGTCCGGCGTGTGCAAACCGAGTTAGTTTTAACTCAACGACTCGCTTATTATCGCTGGTGGTCGGTGTTGAGTCAGTGACACAACAGGATCACTTGGTGCCGGAGACACAAAATAAGTGGTCGCAGCTGCCGGCGACTATCAGAAATTCAGCGGTAACATTCGTTATCTGGTCAGAAATCTGCCGGGTGGATATTTCCCGGGGCCTCCTGATGTCGCCCCCGGTAATTGTGTATGTTTGACACCCACAGTGTCGCGTGGTCTTATCGCATCATTTTGTTTATCGGTGTTTTTTTTTTTCTGCATGATGCGCCACGTCAAAACAAGCCGCGGTAGTCTTATCGCTGGGGGGTTTGGGTGTTGCAGGCAGACAATCTGACATAGCAAATGCAGCGGTTGCCACGTCGATCGTTTGTGCCATCCACGGGTGCTGTGAGAAATCAGGCAGAAAGCCCGCACTTAGTGCCTGCGCAGCATTGCGGGCTGGTTTGCACCGTAAACGCATCTGGATTTGTGCTTGTTCCCTTTTTAACTCTGTCTCTGATTATTTTCCCTGTATTGTCACCATCCAACGTGAGCCGGTCGTCGTTTTTATTCTTATTTGTCTTAAAAAAAATTTCCCACTGCTATTTTTTCAGCGTGCACTGTGGAAGCCGCGTCGAATTCACCAGTGCTTTTAGCGTGACGTTTACTCCGGCTGGCTGGCCGCGCTGTTCAAGTGGATCTGTTGTTTTTATGTCCGATATCTGCTATTCGCTTTGGCCCTGCATCTGCATGCTCTACCGTCAAGGTCGGAATTGCTTGCACATTCCCGCACTCCTCAGTTGGATTTGTCTCGTCAAAGGTTTTTCAAAAAAAGGACTCGGCGAGGCCACTTCAAATATTTGCGTACTCTGCAATCGGACTCGGCCCTGAGTATTTCGAGACTGATCGCGTTAGCTCTGTGGGGCCAGAGGTGCCAGGTTAACTGTCACCTCCAAACCGTGTGCGATGCAACAACAGTGACATGCTGCTGAGAGGTAATTTTCAAATGTTTAATTTTTTCGCTTCCAGGGCTCATGATGCCATTCGGGGCCGCGCAGATCTCTGCTTGTTAGCATGAACAGGAGCATGCAGCGCGCGGTTGGCCTGAAGTCAGGCCAAAGCAGGGGGAGGGGTTGACTTATCTGAGGGCGAGACTGCACTGGGCGAGGCTGCAACTGTCCTCTGATGATGTGGCCCCTCGGATGACAAGGTTGTAGGGGGCCTGTTAGATGAGTCCTTGTCGGACGCTTACTTACCTTTCCCGTCACGTTGGAGATGAAAGGGTCTTTTTGACACAGGCGTCACACACAACACACTTGCTCCTGTTCACTTGGGGGCTGTGAAAGGGAATTTGCCAGCCAAAGCTTTGCGCCAGCTCTATGTTTTACAATCTGAACTAGTGTGTATTATTCATATGTCAACAGGAAAACCGTTGACTCTGAAGTGGGTCAAAGCTTGGTATCTTTGGGTTGGTGATTGACAGCACAGTTGTGATGCTATTCATTACCGAGTGAGCTCATTTAGTTGCCCTGCTGAGCGCGGATCTTGTTGGCTTTAATGGATCACTGAATTCCGGAGCGCTTAACTCCATATTTATGAGAGCGTGGCGGGACCACTTTTGCTTTCGCATTTGCAGAAAACGTTGCGTCCACAACTTTGCTCCGTGTACTTTCTGGGGCATCGCCCTGCGGGGCAGAGGCGTTGCGACGGAGCAGGCCAACTAGGCAATTGCCCCGGACCCCGAGCTAGAAGGGGACCCCCAAAGACGGCCGTTCACATTGGTCCACGGCAGCGACAAGCTGAAGGCCCCTTAAATGACTTGCCATGTAGAAGACACTGCAATGACACCTTGGGAGCCCCCTCATAGGGAGCCCCATGCTACTGGCGCGATGTCAACGTTTTTTGTTTTTTTTTACCGCAGAGTGCCTTCAAATACGACATATGAGCTTTCATCTCCGCGTATGACTTCGGGGGAGGGGAGAGATGTCTTCCTTGATAGTTTTTTCGGCTGCGACATCTCGGAGTGTGAACTGGTCTGTGATTGCTTGTCACTTTGGAGGGAAAATTGATTCTTTTTCATTTCAACAACTTTTGCAATCCCCCCCCCCACCACCCCCCTCCCCCCCCCCCCCCACCCCCCCTCCCCCCAGATGAATGGCCCGATGCACAGCGACTCCTGAATGTTTAATCAAACTGGCAGCAGGACGTGTGTTTTTGCGACAGCGTGCCCTTCGTCTCAATTAAGCTCTTGAGAATTAGCAGTTTGTCCGAGGGAAACATTTGTCACATCCGCTGTCCCGGTCTCTCTGTTATGTATGATGCATTTCCTCCTGCGTCCACCTTGTCAAAGGAGAAAAACTCCCTCGGCTTTTCCGATGCGTCTTCGGCACAACGCTGTGTATCTATTTTGATCACACCTTTATCTCTCACTCCCTCTCATGTTGGATATTTTATTGTGTCTCAAAGTTGCCTGCCCCCTCTCTATCAGTGTTTTCAGCTTCCGCGCCAATTGCCTCGGCCTTGCCTTCTTCTATTCTCCCGCCCTCCTTGTCTGCATTTTGATGTATTCCTACCCCAGTGTTAATTATTCCTGCAGTCCTGCTTTCACTTTTATCTGATCCAAATAATGTATCCCTTTTTCCCCGCCAATGTGTTATCTTACCTGTTCTCCTTCTTCTTCCCGCGACTTCGCTTTGCCGAAGGTTTCAAAATGTTGTTTGCGCTCCTATATGTCACCCTACATGGGTGACGACGTGGCTATAGGTTCTTAGTTCTGCAAGCTTGGTTTGGCTGAGGATATGACACCCACCTACGAGAACCAAGTCTTCCTGTCGAAGAGGCCCAGGGGTTTTTTTGACATCAGAAGTGGTCAGCAGAAAGCGCAAGCTTCAATCAAACTCCCTCTTGCAGTTGGATGTGATGCTTTTCTCGCCTTCGGTGCCTAAAGGCGTGTCATTCGCTGACCTACCGCTGAGTTTCAAAAGCTGATAGTCAGACAAGTTTGCCAAGAGCCTGGAATACATTTGTTCAATCTGCTGTTGCCCATTGGTCATCGTTCTTCCCAAAATCTTTTGTTGTGTACTTTTGTTTTACTGGTTTTCTGTATCCGTACAAAGTGACGTCGATGATGGATAAAGCGCTGTGGTTGTTGATCTTGAAAATGTTTCATGAGGATCGCTGTGCCTCGGCACTTGATTGTGTTCCAGCTGCAATTTCCTTCATCGGAGTAAATAAGATCGGATTAAAACATTTCTCAAGATGGTTTGAGTGTGACTCACAGTTCCATCCAAGGATTTAAAAAAATAAATAAATAAATAAAAATGACGCTCCCACACACCAACACCAGAATGCTTGATAACGTTTGGCTGAATAATCGCACTGTTCAATATTTCCTCTGCTTTGGCACCTGGCTGCTGATGTAAACAAGGTAATGAGGTGGTGAATGGATTGAAATCTTCAGCGAGCCCATCCGTAATAAGGGAGGCGGAGAAGGCAGGTGACAGTGAAGGCAGGGCCGCAGATTTCTCGGCGGACGCTCTTCGATCTTTCAGGCGGGTCACACAGAAGTTTGTCAAAAGAGTTTCCCCTCACTTTGTCTTCCTTTATATCGTTTTGGAAGATGGATTGCATCAGGCTCAACGGATGCTCCTTTCTTTCCCCCAGTTTTGAAACCCCGCTTCATCCTTGCCTTGGTATCGTTTGTCATCATTGTCATCAGCCCGCGCCGCCAGGTTATCAATTACATGAGGATGAGATGCAGAGTGGAGCGGAGCTTCCGGCCCTCCGTCGGTCTCTCTCGCCCTGACAGCCGTTACCAGGCGGTGGGAGGGTGTGAAGCGAGGTCCACTGCGCCTCGCGGACAAATGGACCTCAGGCACGCGGAGGTGTCATTCATCATTGATTCACAGGCAGTTTGTGTGGAAGAGTAAACAATCTTCTCATAATTAGAGATCAATGGGATTTCTGATTCAGTGTCCTCTCTCCGATAGATTGTCTGCGGTTGGTGTGGGACACTTGCCCGTTTCTCAGAGCAAAATGCCCTCCGCCCGCTGAAGCAATTATAGCCGAAGCTTGTTTTTTTTTTTGTTTTTTTTGGTATGTTTTCTCTCACAGGGTCGTGTTGGCCTGGTGTCAAACAGGACCACCCCTGGAAGCTCGGAAGGCACCGCCACACCGCAGTATGTCCGACGTGCACTCTCTTTTGGTTTCTGCCGCAGTGCCGGGACCAGTCGTGTTTTCCCCTCTCAGGAGCAGATCTGTTGTGACAGCTGTGGCTTTCGTTTGTTCCGAGTGGCAACTTTGGACGTTTGCTGCCCGGCAAGGGAGAAAACCAAACGTCACTCTCACCCAAAGGCCGCCTGAAAAAAGCCATCGTGTAGGGGGGAAAAAATGTAATTAGGGATGGAAATCAATGCGCCGTGTATTTATAACCCTTTTGTGATGATTGAAAGCAGCACTCTCACCCCCGCTTAATTTGTGCTTATCACCCTCTGCGAATGTGCATGCAAGGAGAGAGTGTCGGGTGATGAATGAGGGTGGCGACTAATTAAGCAGTATTTTTAGATTGCCCACCCAGAGTTACAGCAACAGTAGAAAAAGTAGAGTCCCCTGCAGGCTACATGGCTGTAATGGCCAAAAATGGACAGTGATAAGCTTTTTTGATTACAAAATATTTTTTATTAATTTTATGAACTGAAAATGACAATTTAAAGCTCCTTCAAAACATAAGTACATGCAGGAACAATTTTAGTATGACATAGTGAAGCATCCTCATTCCTTTTCCGTCCGGCTTATTTGTTTACAATTACTCAAGCCCCAGAGAATATGTCTTTTTATTACGGTTTAATCTAGCGGAGCACAAGATATTAGTTGTTTGCGCACGCACACACACACACACACACACACACACACACACACACAGTGCCTTCCATTACAGGGAGTTTTTGTTCTCAGCAGTTCATTTACATGTGGATTAGATTTCTGAGTAACTGCAGAGTCACTGCAGCTGCGAAAAATATAAAATAAAAAAATAGTTAATGTTTTCCCCAATATGCAGGTATACATCAAAGCCCGGAAAAGTCAGGGAATGCGACCGGCACATCTCAAGTTCATTTGATGAGCTTCATGCACGAGTGCAGGACCTCAAAGCCGTGTAGTTCTCGGAGTTTGGTAATGTGTCTGGGAATTAAGATAAAAGACAAACTCAGCGAGTTGGCATTCCATTCAAAAGACAATTTCGAATTGTGAGTTGTGGAACAACAGAACAGTACATTCTTAACACGGTCAGCACAGAGTTCTGAAACCTAGAGAATTAGAATTAGAATTGCGCATCGTCCCACACAACATGCACATGCAAGTCAGGGGAAATGTGTCTTCGGCATTTGACCCATCTGTGACGCATGCAAGGCCACAGAGCAGTGGACAGCTTAGAGCGTCCGGGGAGCAGATGGGGTTAGTGCCTTGCTCAGGGGCACTAGAGGTCTCTTTTGCTAGTGGCGGGGGTTCGTGCATCCTTCCAGAGGGAGACCGTCTCGTCTGGGCCTCGAACCGGCAACCCTCTGGTCCGGTGCCTGTCTCCCTCACCACTAGAAACAGGAAATCACTTTCGAAGACCCTCTTCTGCTTTTCAGGATATACTGCAATGCATTCAGGAAAGCCCCACAGTTGGTTGGACCGGATTTACTGGTATATATCCATATAGCTTATTGTCAGTGTGACATTTCTTCAAATCTACCAATAGTCCCTCGTACTCATTTCTAGAATGAAAAGTAACAGCATGTGTGGTTTAAAAAGTGAAATAAGACGGCACCTGGGCTCAGATTGGCACAGCCTCCCCAGAGCGATCGCTGCGTTTTGCTGCACAGCCGTCTTCTTCGCGTCCCCTCCAGCGTGGCGCAGCAGCAGCAGAACCATATCAGTGCCCAGCAGTTGGCTGGCAATCCCCTCTAACTCAAGGCAGTGGGCCAAGCAGAGGGCGACATTTCCTGTCACCATGTCATCGCAGCTGGAACTCAGCAGAGCCCGTAAACACGACAGCTCTGTGTTGAACAACATCGGCAGATCGGAGAGTAGCACACTTAAAATATGTACACAAAAATATGTTCAAAATGCATGCAATCACATGAAATCTACATATATATACTGTACACTTCGCTCCCACACATGCACATGAATGCGGATATACACATATAAACACACGCGCACACAAAGGATCTGCATATTAGGTCAACCCTGAAATGTTATTCACGGAGTAATGAAGGGGCTCCTGAAAGTAATTCTGACATGTCACTCATTTCTCACTTTTATCAGACTTCACCAGCTCCTCCCGTGCCAAATGACTGGCAGCGGTGCACAACGTCAGAGTCTTAATGGCATATTTAGTGGCAGTCGGCCCTGTTCCCTGCGATGGCAAACGGGAAAATAACAATGGCATTAAAGCAGCTGAACTTTACATTTAGGCTATGGGTTTGGTGCACTTGATAGTGTAGGTTGTCCGGTGTGTACCTTCAGCAACCGGCACATGGTCTGAACCACATCGCCCACGACGACGTGTCGAACGGCCTCAGAGGACTGAGGGAGGACAGTGCTCAGCACACCAGTGGCTCTCTGGAGGACGAAGGATGGATTGTTTGCATTGTAACAGTATAGATAACAGTAGAGGGAGGAAAATAGAAGAGGGACGTTGGATGAGAAAACAGCGGAGGGAAAAAATGGACAGCCGCTGTGGGAGGAAGAACAGCTATCAGAGAGACAAACAACCTCACCAGGACGCAAAACAGGAACGCCAGTGCGGCGGTAGAAAGGCGGAGAACGGAAATAGCAAACGTATCGAGACATGAAAACCGCCGTGTGTGATGCGGTGCGCTGGGTGATGTGAAGATAGCGAGAGTTGTGCGAGAAGCGCGCTTGCCTGTGCACGAGTGACTATTCCAGGGACATAATGGCAAAAGACTAGAGGCGTGAGATGCCGAGAAAGGTCACACGTTTGTGCTCCCTTTTGTGTCGCTGTTTCTGTTGAATCGCACCTTATCATTTCGTGCAGTATTTTTAGGCCACGATTGTGTCGTTTGCTAGCACAAATGAAGTCATAACAGTCACTGCGTAGGGAGAAGAAAATGAGTATAATTAGTCATTTGTCATAATTAGATTGTCGGTGACCCATTACTGATCTTGAGTGAACCGTTTGACAAAAAAAATCTATGAGATAAATAAGCTCTTACTTTAATCAATACAGCTTTCATTTGAGTATCCTTGCTCCGATTCCGCCGTGTTCAAGGCAGCAGCAGCAGCAGGTGGCCATTTTCACAAAATAGGCCCTCGCGATTCATCCACTGCATGCAGCCTACCTACTGCTCCGAATGACACGCAAACTAACCGGCGAAGGAAACTAAGCTCAACTAGCAGAGGGGGCTGAGTCGCACAAATATACTCACCCGCTTTCACAAACTGAGGTGAAAGGTCAATTCATTCATGGGGATGAGAAGAAAAGCTATTGTGGGATCAAACAACAATATTGGCTTTGTGACGTGGATATTACTCTCAGGTAGCTTCAAGGTCGCAACTAGTTTCTCGTCTTGAAATAAAAGCTTTGCCAAGTGCGACTGGGAAGAGGTCGCACTCCGCGTTTCCCCCTACTCTGCCAGAGCCAAATACCTGAATATGACGGCGAGTGCACAAAGCAGCCAGCAAAGCTATGTGTAAGAACTACAAAAAAGGGAAAAGAGACAGCCGGTTGGAAGTGCGGGTCTCTGAGGGCATTGCATAAAGTTGGTGTGAAGCCGCTATAACAGCCATTAGCGCAGGCAGGGGCACCTGGAGCTGGGAGTTTTAATCATCTGCAATGACACATGATCCTCTGAACACTGTGAACTGCTGTTACCTCCTTTTGGGGCACATTTCCAATGAGTCCCAGAAAAGGCCCATTACCCCCAGACAAACGTCTCCCGGTTTAGTACAGCGACCTGAACAAATGGCTTTTTTTTTTCTTTCAAGTGTGCCCACAAGCTCCGTAAAACGGACACGAGCGAGCACGCTCGACAACTTGAAATATTTTTTCAAATAACAATGTGATTAATGAAAGTGGCTGGGGGTTTCCAAGAACTACTGAACAAATCTGTTTTCAACCCTTCTTGCTACAATGTAGCGCCAAAATGATGTTCACTTACACTCACGACTCCTTCATCAGCGTCCTTTAACAGGCCTTGACAGCCGTCGCACAGCGACACAGCGTGCTCCTACAAAGCGGCAGGGACAGAAAAGCGGCCGAGACAATTTTCACATGCATGTCACCTCCAGAATAGGTGACATCGCACATCAGTGATCACACTAATACTCCACTCTAGCACTTCCTTTGCACATTTGCGTTTCATCTATTTTTAAAATACGTTCAAATCTATAAATCTTTTCATTGCACTATTTTTATTACCGGGTTTACTCCCACGTATACATACTATTTACCTGGATGACCGGCGACGTCATAGATGAAAGGTTTATGATCAGTCCAAGCATGGGGTAAAGAACCTCCCTGTAATCATGTGCACGGCACTGCCTCTGCAATGAAATCCAACAAACGGTTCAAAACAGACTCAGACAGTGAAATTAAATGTATTGATGTGCATTTTTTTTTTTTTTAGCTGAATAGTCTGTAATCATACTAACCATGGCACTCAGAAAGGCTTTCCAGCACTCGGAATTATGAGCAAGTTTGTGAAGGATGACGGCGTCTCTAGCCAGACAGCCAATGGCCGACATCAGTGATGGAAGAATGTGTCGGTTGGACTCTGTGATATGTCTCTGAAAAATGCGACACGAACGATGTGACGTGGACAGACACACGTGCACACACATTGCATGCAAATGTCTACATATCTTACCAGCATTGATGAAAATGGCACAATGACTGAGTCCGTCAACACATTTCTTAACTGAATGCAAAATCTGTAAGAGAATATGACGTACATTAATGTATTGCAAGGTGCGCGTGTATAAATATTATCTTATCTCAAAATCAGTCCATCTGATTATCGGATCTGATATTACATGTTTATATATTTCCTTTATTTATTATTTGTTTATATTTTGCCCGATTACAAATAAAATCAGTTAAAATCCCAAATTTCGTTGTGTGTGTAACATACAAAGACAATAAAGTCTATTTCTATTTCTAATAACCCTTTAGGGTCATATACCACAATAGTGACTGAAATGTATAGGCGGCGAGGCCTCAATGAGTTGATATGTGAATGCACCTAAAAGCTAGGCAAGAAGCATATGAAAAGTCACCAAGCCAGTAAGGCATAACGTTTTTTTCATTTCCACTGATATTTTGGTTCTAAATATCGGTTGATAATTTCCTTGATTACTGATAATTGGTACACAGCATCCGACACCGGGGAGAATAAACCCTTGAACAAAATAAGGAGTGAAGTCGAGTTGAAACTCGGGTCTCGGTTCAGCGTGTGACAAGCAAACAAATCAAGGACGCCTTGTCAGGTTGGCAAAACTTTGAGGTACACAGCCAACGACTGGCACCTCTTTCCGTTGTGAGCAAATGACTACCTTGTGCAACAAGCACCCCCTCAGTCCCACATGGCCGTTTACATGGCCAGATAGCAGCCCAACTCCGGTTAAAGAGCATTGATTGTTGTTGCTCACTCATTCAATTTACGGGTGAGGAAAGACAAAGGGCTTTGCGCTTTTCTTCCACACTATAATCCAGCTGCATTGCTCCTTCAAGGTCGTATACCTTTGCCTCCACCAGACACTTTGCAAGAGATATGGCTCTCTTCCCGCTCCTGAGTTATAGTGTTAAATAATGGCCAAGGGGGTACTTGCAGACCCTTATCTGTCACATTGAAGTTGACCTTTGTCCTTTTGGATATAAAATATAATAATTTAAGTTCATCCTAGGGGAGTTATTTTTATTTATTTTTTTATGTGCATTGATTGTTTGAGTCACTGTGACCACCAAAATCTTCTAAGTCTAAGACCACATTATAGTTTATTATTAAGACTTATCATCATACGATTTCTTTCACAAATGATTAAATCTTATACGGCAGAGCTGAGCGTAGCATATCGATTCACTCAGCCACTCCAGCCTCTGCTATCTCTCTAATCTCACTTGCGCACTGACACAACAGAACCATCTGTATGGTCAGAACAACATCTTGTCCTCGCAATAACATAAATAACGTTGGCCTCAATTCCAAACAACAAAGTTACAGTTACAACAAACATAAGAGTTATTTTGCTCTATGAAACGAACATATGATAATATGATGCATACATGCAAGCGTGCAAATCCGTCGGTGAATAATGTTTTCCTGGAAAGTGATTTGTTGGAATCAACAGGCCAATTACACAGAGGACACACGGAGGAAAAGCACAGTGATTAAAGAATGACATTAATAAGAGGGACGAGAGTCATAGTTAAAATAACAAAAACCCCCGTGTTGTGTGTGACAGCGGAGCTTCAACAATAAAGATTTTTGCTGACTAACTCCCTGAGCTATGAAAAGGGAAAATTGATCTTCCCATTTCACTGCTTGACACCTTGACTTATTTCCTGCTGTGTTTGAGAGCCTGCGTTGTCCTTTCATGTCTGTTTTCATGAGGCGCCAGAGAGAGAATCGGGTTCAGGAGGGCCTTTAGCCTTTCGGTGACATTCACACTTGAATAGCGCATGATTTATTTAAGGGACCTCATTTCCTATTACTCAGGGGACCTCTCTTGCCATAGATGGGTTCTTTACAGGCTTTTAATATTGATGGTTATGATATATAATGTGAGGAATGATAGATAGATAGATAGATAGACACTGATTGTATGTATTTCCTCATCCAGATATGAAACTACATTGTTTTATGGTATATGGAGAGTAGCATTACGTCTGGCTATTCTTAGGCAATACCTGTTTTCTGCTGCAAAGTTCTCCAGAATGTTGACCGCTCTGTGCTCCTGCTGCTGCTCTGGCTTTGAGACGCACGCCATGAGGTTTCTCACCAACCTTTAGATCCAGATTAAGAATAGAGTGAGATGACGAAAGGAATATAATTAGAATAAACACAGAAAGATCATCAGAAAAAGTGAGTTGGTTAGTTGTTCACCTCCGGACGATGCAAAAATGTATTGTAAATCATTTTACTTAATATTGCTAATATTGTAAAACTCCCATTCACTACAGCTCACATACAATTAGGTATGTAGATAATGAGAAACTGCATAGGGCATTTGTAATTTATGTAAAATTGTGTACCAAAGTATTACATGGCAGATGGAAGACCTAAAGTCGCGCCTGTGCTTTCGTCGTGGGGGAAAGCAATGTGAAAAACAAAATATTTAAATATGTACTTGGGATGGCAGTATGAATAATAAGAAAATGTTAACGTGGCATGCGAACTATCCATTTCGGTCTAATGTACATTTCCACCCCTGCATAGTTCTGGGTTTGGAAGAAAAAGAGAGGCATTTTAATCAAGCTATGTCATTTATCTCTATAGTTCAGACGACGCAAAAGAAAATGTCTTACGTGTGCACCTGCAGGCTGTCAACGGCCAAACGTCTGCTATGTGGCATCTGTGAGTATAAACATAATAATTCCAGACATTCTCTCCGCACTGCAACTTGCTCTGATGTTACCAAGTCGACGGTGGCTTGTCTGGTGACAGGGCATGTCATTAACGCCTTCTGGTTTTCAGCTGAAAGCAATAGGGAACAGAGAATGTATTCAGCAGTCTGTTATGTGTCTCCGCAATCTTTGCTGTAAACGTATAGACTAATCCCGAGTTGCTATTTAAGATCTGCTCTGTAGTCCACGCCATATTAAATGCACACACTGTGAATAGCTCCGTAAACAAATCGTCCCACTTTGCCCGATTAGCGGAGTGGAGGAAAGAGAAGGCTCGAGTATCACACCGTCAAACTGAGACGTACAGACCTGGTGACGAAATAAACATACAATATTTGTACTTCTAAATGTCCTCCTCCATTTTCATCGCAATCGACCGAACAGCAAACGGACAACGACAGTCAAATGAAGTGTTACGCCAGGATCCACGTACCATTTCCGCGACAAACAACCCGCCATAACTTCAGCACAGACGCGCATAACTCTTGGCATTCTGGTTCATTTCTTTTCGGCAGTAGGCAACTGTGGAGGAAATGAATTTAGTGATGTTGGCTCAATTTCTCCTCTGTCGATACACCAAGCATTACTTTCGCAAAAAATGAAAATGTTAACTACATTATGCAAAAGTGTGCCTGTAATAATGTATGGCAACACAGGGTGTGTTAACCAAACTACAACAAATAATACTGATCCTTCACGGTCTATGGTTGGTTAATAATACCACACAGTAGGCCATACAGAAAAAAGGTTATGGTCACATGGTGTACTGGCACTCAAGCTGCAGTTGGACATTTTAAATCACTTGGCCTTTACAGTAAACAATCTATGTAACAACCACTTGGCCATTGGTCACATGTAACCCGATAAGTCATGTTTCCCAAGGTCTTGAGAAAAGATGGAGGACTTTCTTGTCTTTTCTTCAGTTTTTAAATCTGCTCTGCCATAAAACCGACGGAGGGGTCTGGTAGGTTTATCTGGCGCACAGCAGTGTCCTTACTGGATATTTTCATCAAGCTCACACTGCAATTTCTTTTTTTTTTCTCCTTCTTCCTCTACTTCCCCCACATTATGTTCTGGCGTGAATAACGACACTGCTAACAATGGATAACACACAAAGTATGTGGCAAGTTAATAATAGCCTCAGTGATCTGACATCAGGGAGTCATAATTGGTATCTCATGCGAAACGCCCCGCTCATTTGGGACGAAACACAGAGCCTCTGCTCATTTCGGCGCTCATCTAAATCTCCGGTGACATCATCACTTTCTCTTTGGGCTATCACACAACCAGAGAGAGCGAGAGAGAGAGAGAGGGGGACAGAGGGCAGACAATGATCTCTTTCGTTTAGGCCATCATCTTTGTGTGCCCCCGCCTCTGGGTCCATCTGTCAAAGCTCCTCTGAGGGTTGACAGCTAACTCTCCCCCTGGTCTCCTTACCTCCTCACGGTGTCATTGCTGCTGATGATACTAAAGCCATTGTTCAGTCTGAAAAGGGTCTGCCCTGTACCTGTTGGTAAAGGAACAGTAGATAGTGTGAGAAGACGGGAAACTATATATCATCGCTCGGTGGCCTTGAGGTTTTGGAGAAACACAAACAACTCACTCTGTCGGTGTAGCTCGCCTTGTTTACAGTCAAGAGCAGGAGAGAAGAATAAATAAAGTATGCTGGGAGAGCAAGGCTCAGGTGTTTTCTCACCAAACATGACTTGGGTTATACTATAAGGAGAGCAGGGCGTTGAGAGCAGTGCTTTTTGTGTTGACTTGGATGAGTTATAGCCTTTCCAGATGCCTGGCACTGTGAGAAAGGCATTGTATTACCAGTACGCTTTTATTCATGCAAATGAAGAAAAAAAAAAAAGAACCACCGAATAAGAAATGTTTTCCATTTTGCGAAGGACACCCAGTGCACCAGGCATCGTATATAAAAAGCTTAAGTTTCACACTGTAACAAAAGAAAAGAGTGACTACTACACTAAATTGTGTGGTAAAAGTATGTATATTTGTACATGGCCTGTATAGGAGGACTAATGTCATGGACTATGTCAAACTACTTCATTACAACCTGTTTTGTAGCTGCGGACAAATGACCTTGGTGAATTGCAATGTTAAGCTGTTTTACGAAAAGCTGCAATTTCTGCCTCATGGCAAGGCTAAAAAACCAATCCCACTAGCAGCACGGGGTTTTTCAAAGTCATTTGTTGGGTCAAAAACGTTCACAAAAATATCTGCAACTTACAGAGGAGGGGTGAACAGCCTGGTGGAAAACAACTGTTGCTTGTCTACAATGGCCTCCTTTCATACAGTAGAGGCCTTGGGGAAAAAAATATCAATGACTTTTCCACCTGACGCCCGATGCACAAGGTGAAATATATCATGCAAAACCAAAAAAATAAAAATATCTATGAAACCGAACCATGGCTTAGGTCTGATCAAAACAGCGCGAAAATATCAAAAATCACTGGCGTATTCCGTCATAAATCCGTTATAAATCTACAGAGCCGGTACGCAGGTATCACCATTCGCAAAGCTGCCCGCTCTAAATCAGACAGGCCTAACAGCAGGTATACCACTCAAGTGTTGGAATGGGCACCTGCTATCACAGATTTTTCATTTAATTGCACCCGAGACAGCTTTAGAAGGCTTAATAGTGTTTTTCTATCATTCCACAATAACCCTCCCCTCTACCTGCTCTCAGCCCTAAATGGATCACACAATATTTACACAACCCTGTGCCTGCACTTAAAGCTGCAGCGTGTCGTAATGTAAGTCATTTTGAAGGTTTTGCTCTTTAGTTCCGATTCAGGCTCTTGCTTACAACGACGAGCAAACATGACTCGTTTATTCGTTTCCTCTGACACCCACTGTGAGCATTTAAGTACTGCCAGCATCGACAGCAGCATCAAGTGTGCAAGTCTTCTCAACCTCTCATTCATTCAGTTTGGCCCCCAAAGGAATTGTGAATTGGTGGATTAGTGAAACCGGTTATTGAGGAAAGAGAGGCACAAAGCGAAGAGAGGGGAAAGATAATTGTGTAAAGCTTCCCCCCGAACAACACTCACAGTCAGTTACTTCTTGTAACAGCATCTCCAATCCTCCACGGTAGAAGAAAGGCACCTGGCCAGGCCTTGACAGCTTCTCCAGCAGCTGGGGCACCATTGTTCCTTTCCCCTCTCCCCTGTCAAACTCTTGCTTCGCGTTCATCTCCTGAGTCTCTTTCTCCTCCTCCAAATTAACCCGGGTCAGGTATTCTGCATGGAGAAGGCCAAGATGAGAAACAAAACAAAAACAAAAAAGCAGACTGATCTCCCAGGAATGTTTTTCATAGCAGCAACTTTGGCAAGGTCACGGGGGGAAAACAAAAAAAAAACGATCGGAGATTTTATGATTTGCGCCCCTGAGTTGACCCTAACCTCACCTTCCTGTAACCCAAAATGGAGAATGTCCATTTTAATATTGATAAGCTGGATGTATCCTTTGAAAGGTCGTCATAATTGTCAACTACATACGATTAAGAATAACAGGAAAAGTTAATTGCATGCAATATTTGCACATGGAGGTGTACCAAGAGTTAAAACTTTCTTTACCTTGTAACATCTTCTCCTTCCCAGGTTCAATTGACATTATTTTTTCAAAGCAGCCTCTTGACTGAAAAGAGAAGAATTTTTTCACTGTTTGTGAGAGGTACTTCACTTGTTGGTTTTTTTTGTCGACCCATGAAAATCAGCAAGATCCACATCTCGAAAGAAAACGCTGAAAAGCCTAAAGTATCTCAGCACAGCAGGGGGGTATGCACAAAAGCTATGATGCGCATTGCAGTTGAATATGAAAATAAATATTTCACCAGCCTATTTTCAAGTGCATAACATAGTGACAACAGTAACTTGAAGAACAATTTGTCCAAAAAGTGACCGTGAGACTGGTTACATGCAACACGCTTGTGTTTGCTTCAGCATTCTTATTGCCTACGTTGCATGCAACTTTCATAATCTAGGTACTAGGTCTGTGCTATAGTTGACTCCGAGTGTAGATGTAAACAAGGGGCAGTGTGTAAAGCGCGGGCGCGATTAGAGCTAATTGAAGCTCACCTCGTTATATTGTTTCAGTTCCAGATATGCTTTGCCCATGTGCAAGTACGCCTTTATGCACCTCTCATTACACTGAAAGGGAGAAAAACATTCACGGGGATGAATGAGTCAAAGCACTTCGTCAGCGGCATCTCTACATAATGTCAGTGTATTTGATCTTTCTGCATCGCACAACGCTGGCCTAGTAAGAAAGAGTTATTCGGCAGTATTTCACACAAGAGAGTTTGTACGGACGGACCTCATTTCCCAGCCCTGGCTTACCTTCAGGGCCCATTCACAGTCACCGATGGCCTCCTTGTGTTTTCCCAGTTTGAGGTACGCCTAGGTAAATGAAGAAATTCTACATTAACTAGTAACTGGGCATCATGAATAGACACACAAAAAAACAACAACATTCTGGCTTAAAATGTGTAGAGTGGGAATAGTAGTGTAGCATTGTTTGGTCATGAATGTACAGGTGAACAGATTAAAAAAATATATTTAACTGGCTCGATGGCCGACTCAGAGGTCGCCTTCGAAAACAAAAGTTTCTTCATTATTACAGGGTAAAGCATTTATGCGAAAAACATGGTGGGAGATCTTCACTTGTGCTCGGTTCGTGTACAAGTGCTGCACGTCCCGTAGCTCAGCCAGTCCGTCGCTGTAATACTTCACAGCAGTTTCGTAGTCTCCTTCGGCATAAGCTTCATTCCCCTTCTCTTTGAGTGCTGTGACGACACAAACACAAGGACATTTAAACAATGTGTTTCTGGCAAGGCACAAGTATTAGCATCTGTGTTTCACCTCAAACAGCATTTTTAAGGAGCAGAGAATCACTTACCTGTTGCCGTTTTTTCTTTAGCAATCCGCTTGAGTCTCCTGTCCTCAGCATCTTTGGCCATTATCTTCATGAAAATCTCTGGGGGGGGGAAAGGTGATGGAAAGGAGGGAATTATGTAGATCGTATTTCACATTGCAGATGAATGACAACGTTAACTTTTCCCTTGTCAGATATTTGTCACACCTTTTAAAGTCACAGAATGAAGGCTACAAATGCCATTTTTAAATTATATTTTTGAAAATCATGGCGGATGACTGTAGAGATCCCCACAGGCTAGCTTCTGAGTGTGATTGGGAAAATGTTCTCCAAAGGACGGATATTTAATAGATACCTATTGGAGCTAATTTAAAAAACATTTTTTGTGTCTCCTCAAGCCTCAAGCCTATAATTACTTTTTCTTTCACCCTTTTATAAAGTAAAATGTATGATGTGTTTTATAGCTATTACCTAGCGGATTATGCCTTTGCTTTACTGGAACTGATTGGCTTTGCAGCAGAAAGAGCTGAAAGGAATTGTTGGTTTGATTCTTTTACATATTCCGCATTCAAGCGACTTGGATTTGTATGAAAAGACATTTTAGGAAAAAAAAAGAGCAGAAAATACCACAAGTCTCCTATCTACCAACCATTGTTGGAGGCCTCGGGATGAATGAAGCACTAAAAACATATCGGTCATGTGTCTTCATTTCTATCCTCCAATTCAGTTCACAAACTCCTGGTGGTTTGATAAGAGAGTGAAGAATTCCCTTTACACTCTTATCAACCAACTCGATGGGATAGTGGTGAGCGGCAGATAGCAGGAGACATGGTGAGGCCACTCTGTTACCCAGGACACCCCCTGTACCGCATCTCTGTTCGTACTATGGCACACCGACCTATCGAACGGCCACAGCTGATCAAAAAGAACCTCATTGGTACGTCTGCAGTACACACGTTTTGCTAACTATGGATTGTTCCAAAAGTCGGACCGAGGCGAATCAGATCGGGCGGCTTCATTAGCGAGGCCAGTACTATTCACACGTGCTGCTGAAACCCCAAGTGAAACGAACAGCGCCTCCTACAGCTAGCTCGCATGACGTCGTGCAGCGCATCATTAAGAGATAAAGAAACGTTCTTGAAGCTTCGAAAGCAGTTGGCATCCTTAGCGTGGCCTACCCGCCGCCTCCTGGCTTCACCCCTCCACTGGTTTCTTGTCTTGGCCTTCATCATCTCTGCGTCTGTTTTCGTCCGTCTTTTGCCTGCCCATCTGTTTTATTCGCCATCGTTTTTACATGTAGTTTGTCTATCAGCTCTGCATCCTCCCCGTCTGTCTGGTGCATGATCTCCGCACCCATTGTGTAGTACATCATGTCTGCATCTGTTTTTTGTCTTCCGTGGACATCCAGCATGCAGCATCCGCCAGAGGCCCGCTTCCCGTGCCCCTCCTCTCTCGTGGTCTGGTGTGGCTAACGTCTTCTTTTCTTTATCTGTTGTTTTTTCTGTTCCGTTAGTTCTGGAGGTGTTTTTTTTTTTCTTTCAGGTTGTTCTCTCCGGCTTGATCACTCAGTAGTCTCTTAACTCTGTAGCCTTTTAATACATTTTAATTCTGGTTTCACTAAAAGAAACCTCATTTACCATTTACAGAATTCTGCTCTCAAACTAAAATCCATAATCCAGTAAATCTTTGAACCCCCCCCTCCCGCCCCAGCCTCTGCACCCCAACCTTCCTGTTCTTCAGTTTTTTTTTTATGGCAGCTGGCCACAAAATTATTCCACACATTGAGCTACATAAGCCACATTTAATATTTATACATACACTGCTGGTGGCAGATCAGTGGATTTTCAAGCCATTAAGCCCCTGAAAAGTATTCTGATAGTTAAGAATGAACTCTGGCTCTACCAGTTCATTGTTGTGACTCAAAGGACAACCACCGATGTTTGTTTTCTTTGTTGCTCACCTGGACTTTCATCCGGTGGACTCTGCGAAACAGAAAAGATGAAAAGAAAAGAGTTCTTTTCAAATCACTTTCACAAAAAACGGCAACATAGACAACACAACAAGAAGTTGGTTAGTTACATGTGCTTGAAGGACATAAACACTAAGTGAGCGACAAACAAAAGACTGAGGCAGAGAAAGAGCGCGAGCGCAGGCGTGTGTGCAGAAGGCCTTGTCTGTCTTTACCAGGGATGCCAGGGGCCCTGATTTTGTGTTGATTGTAGTCTTGTTGAATTTTGTTGTGCAGGGTTCATCCAAGGCAGCCATGTAGCAATCAGCTTCCTCCATAGCTCTTTGGTGGACTTCAACATCAGAAGACTTTAGGTCAGTCACCAGTTCACCTGAAAGCAATTAGGGATTTATTTTGCCGTTTACAGCCCTCAGACAGAAATTTAACTGAACTCTCAACTGTTGATTTCCTGGATATGATTAAAGTTCCATATGGGGCTGAAACATATAAAAGTTGTTTATTGTGGATGGACTCATTCCGTGTTGAGGACACCATAACAAGAGCCAAAAATGCCCCAAACTATAAAGTTAAATCGAACTTAATATCATGTATGGCCACGTTTAATTTCAAACCGACTTGTTTACACACATTGTGTCGTTACAGTGCACAGTGCTGATCATTGGCATACAAAGAAACACGTCAAAGAGTGTACTAACCGCAGAAAGGTTTTTTTTTTTTGAAATGATGACCAGTATATGCAGTAGGATCACTAACATAGGCATTAACCTGTGTTAATGTTGTCATATCCTTCATATGCTCATGTTCCCACGCCAGCTATCTCTTAAGGTTCACAGACGTACGCGTATTACTTACTGATTTCGTCAACATTCTTCAAAAACCTCTCGAGATCTCCAAACGTATCCATCACGCCGTTTGGCCACTGAAGCGGGGTTTAAGTCGCGTCATAAACCAAATAGCTGCACTTTGTGTTGGCCTCAGCGTGGAGTTACCATAGCGACGTGACGCCTTCAGGGTCACTCGTACGCCCGTAAACAAAAGCTGAGAATGCCCACTGTTGAGACGACTTCGTGAAACATAATGATCAAAAAAGGACATATAAAGGAGAGCTGACGTTAGAACAGCATTAAACCTTGCGACCAATTCCCATTGTCATTAATGTAAAGTGTTAAATTGCTCTTATCTTCGTTCATATGTTTTGTGTATATCAAGAGAGCCGCTTCTGCCAGGAAAAAACTCGTGTGAGCATGTCATGGCCAATAAAGACAATTCTGATTCTGATTCTGATTCGGACTTTATTAATGAATCGTCTTTACCGTCGTGTGGCCTCCTACCCCCTGATCGTGTATCGTGTGCAGCTCTACTTTGAAATGAGCTCGGTACATGAAAGGTTAAACGTCATGTACCCTATAGATCTCCTCAGCGCTTCAGTAAAAAGTACAGACTGAAATCGCCTTCTGACCCTTTTTGTCGCAGTGGCTCAACACTGCCTCCTTGTGGTTAAGGACACGGCCATGTACATATATATATATATATTTATTATTATTTTTTTTTTAATTAACAGTTTCACACAACACAGTGTTCATTCATTCAATATTGCTATAACGGATGAGGTGAGAAAGAGGTGACCTTAAAGAAAGTGCTATATGTATAAAATAAAAGAGATTAGGAAGAAAGCCGGGCTTTGATGAGCTTCATCAGCTTATTGGTGCCCCATGCATTTTTGGATTAGGACGTCTTCACTTATGCTTTTATTTTAATCATCCTGCTGTGAAAAGAAATAGCTGCATTAACCTTCAGTAACAATATATCTTCGGTCATGTTTAATGTATGATTAATAGCAAAAGTCAGGTAACATTATCACACCAAAGGGAAGGGTTAGTTTATGTGTAAATCACTTTTTTATAAATATTTGGAAAAGTTTGTATTTTTTTCCAAATGACTTAGAAAGACAATTGCTATTTATATGGCATAGTTTGTAACCAGTAGAATTCTAAAACTCCCATGACTACTGAGTCTGTCTTATGACAGAAACAGCATACAAAAACGGTTTCACACTTCAGCCAATGCAAATTCCTAGAAATTGCTAGCGGTAATGAAAACAACAAGTGGTATTGTTTTTGGACGTATGAGCTACAAAATTACAACTCATTTTTGTATCCTTTTCGTTTAAATGGTGAACTCAAGATATTTGGTATATGTACTACATCTTACATGATGCAAATGACTCAAAGAGTTGCTAATAATCAAATTGTATGTAGGCATATATACAACTTACACAACCGAGCCTCATAAAGTGTTCCAAAAAGGAATGGGGCCACTGATCTCCACATTCCAGAGCCATAGCTACAGCCAATCAGCAACCATGGGCAGTAAAATTGTTCATGCTCACATGGCAAAAGCATGCAAGGATTTGCAAGGACACGCTAGTATGCCCACTTGCAAATCACTTTGATCATGTTGAAATATTAGTTATTTCTAATGTTTATAAAGAACGCTTTGAGTACATCTCACACATTCCACAGTGATGGGATTTTAAGGGTCTAGATAATGCACGCTGGAAAGTTACTTGTCAATGCGACATGTAATATATAATAGCTTTGCCAAAATTAGCTTTCAAAATAAAGCTGGCTTGTAAAACGTAATGCCCTGCTATATTGAATGTATTATACGTCATAATAATTATGACACTTTACAGTACATGACACCTGCTGAGAGACAATAAACTCTGCTTAAGTACATCGTGCCTGGATTGAAGCGGGACTATGGAGTTATTTCAGTGGCGGCTTGCAGACAGGATTTTCCGTGCCCAGACTAGGTCCGCTGTAGATGCCTCAGTGTCGTGCCACAGCGGATGACATACTGGCAGCACAATGCTGTCATTGATCAAATGCTCTCCTCTTTATCTGCCTTTGCACGATCAATGTGCTCATGGCTCCCGTCTTTCTTCTGAGGCTATCTCAAAAGTTGAACTCCTCTTCAAGACCGCACTGTCAGTCAAAAACTTGTATGACTTTAGGCTAAGACGTTTTCTAAAACGTCTCACGCCAGGATGGTGAAATGTCAGTTGAGCATGAGTGTTTACCAGATATATATCAGACACTGTGTCTGGCTGTTGTATTGCAAAGGCAGCAGCGCGACTTTCCATTTCCGCAAGGCTTTTTAAAAAATTGAGACAAGAATACACTTAATTAGCACTGATTATTGTATTCTTTTGCAAAGTAATTGAATAGTGAAATCGTTTTTAATTCAAAAGCAAGACAAAGCCGTCGGATATCAAAAACATTGAGGCTTGAAAAATACACATTTATTTACATCTAACCCGAATGTAAAGTACAAAAGTCGACCAGATGAGGCTCTTCAAAGCTGCAACATGCGTGTGTAATATGATGAAAGGGATGTATATTATGTGTCCACTCTACTCAGTAAAGTCCGGCTCCAAACAGACTGTCCAAAGACAAAATTAGCCTTCAGTCATTCAGCTCTCCCCCTCACCCCTCACCCTTCCCTCTGATTTCCCCTCATCCCCCCCTATACAACCTCTAAAGCCACACCCATGGAGGATTTAACAGTGTTGTGCAACCCCCCACCAGCCATTCTTCTGAGACTCTGGCAAACTAAGCACAACATTCCCCCGCTTGAAGTGAGACCCAGAGCAAATATGGAAGGAGGCCAAGTCCGCTCTGTCATTCCATCCTACTTAGGGTGGTCCATCTTCAACACTTTATGCTGTTGTTTGCCTCTCGGGATCGCAGCCATTGTCTGCTCCTGCAGGGTAGGTAACTTTTCCTCAATGTCAATCGTTTTTGGGGGTTTTTTTCACCATCTTATACTTACCTACACATTTTGGGGGGAGTTTAAATTGTGAATAAGAAAAAGTAGTTTCTCTTTGTTTTTTAAAGGCACAAAATGCTAATGCTGTTGGACAATCAGCTTTAGCCGAGGATGCATCAAGGACGGCCAAGATCCTAAACGTCATCGGCCTTGTCTGTGGAATAATTTTGCTCATCATTTTCATCGCTCTCAAAGCCACTCAGTCATAAACTGCAACACTAAAAAACGTGCCAGTTCTATCAGAAGAATCTCCACAAGGCTTTCGTCAACGTGGTCTTCTCTTCCCCACATGCACAGGACCACTAAATTGAAGCAGATGTGCATGTTTACACATACGAGTTCTTAGTCTCTGTACCTCAATTTTTTTTTAAACCGTGTTGAAGAAGTGTTTTTATGAAATATATATGATTTGAATTGAAGGATAAAGATGTCGCTGGTTTCTAATGGAATAATTGCTTTTTGAAAATAAAACTTAAAAACTACAACATCATTCTTATGATCAATGTTTATATGATCTATCAACCCTCACAGCATTTACTGACGAGAGGAAAAAGGGCAACAAACTCAATAAAAAGGTAGGATACAAACTAAAGGTCTGCAGTTCACACCATGCAATGTCTCTTCTTTCTGCACATTCAGTATGCAACTGACAAAAATAAGTGCAAATATAGTTATGATTATTGTATTTTAATGTGTGATAATGGCATGGTTTCTCACGAAAATACAAAACAATTAAATATGTAACAATTGGTAAGATTTGTAATCCTCACACTATATCATGTTATCATAAATGTGTCACATTTATGATTTGATGTATTCATAAATAGATTGATTACTTTTTTTGATCATCTGGAAGCAGACACACTATTACGAAAAAGGGTTTCATCAATGATGGTGGTCTCTACATGTGTTTATCCAATCTGGTCTTCGCCTTTCTCTGTGACCTCTCTCAAAAGTCCTTCGAGATGCGAGAACAGGGATGTTTCTCTGTGCTTCCTCTGAAGCTCTTCAACGTCCTGCACCCAAAATCACAAACACAAACGAAAAAAAGTGTTATAATTAATAATAAAAACAAATTAAAGAAAAAGTCAAAAAACAAGTGAGCCATGCTCCAGCAAACTACCGTAATTGGAAATACTCTGCTCTTACATCTTCAGTCAGTAATCCTCTGCTTGGTTTGTGAAGCCTGTAAAGCAGTGAGGCAGAGTGAAAGTCTGCGTGAGTCCCATGTGGGTCCACTGAAGGGGCCTCTTGGTCTTGAAACCACGCACACAAATTGGCTTCCTGTGCTGATGTGCAAATGCCCAGTCTGGCATGAAACAGCTCCCCTAAGCTTGCCTGCAGTACCTGTGGTACAAAATTAAACAACAGGCAACATTTGAATAAATGTCATCCTGGTCACCGTCATCAACCCCGTCATAGTAAACCCATTATACCCGCTAGAATGTCTAATTTCTAATTTAAATCAAATTGTCTAATTGCTTTGAGTGCTTGTCTGTACCTTGAAATAAAGCCTCTGGAAGGCAGGACTGGAGTCAGAGCTCATGTCTTCAATTTTGACATGGGACAGACAGTGGAGCAGCAGCAGAGAGAAACCTCCAACTGATTGCAGCCTCTGGCGACGGATAAAGAGCGTCTCCTCTGCCTCCTATCAACAAAGGGGCCATTCAGAAGCCTCAGTGTTATTCTGGGTTAGACATACAATGCTATATTGATGCATGTATTTACAGCCCACATGATGCCTGAACAATGCATACAAAGTACAGTATAAAGTTGTGCGTCATGCTATGTTGATATCTACTGCAATTGCAAATGAGGAAATGCAACAAATGGCTGCCAACTGGGCCAAGAAAAGGAAGTTCCTACTAGATCCAATATATATGTATATGTGTGTGTGTGTCATTTTGCAGACTCTTCGTTTAAAGCCTGTTTGCCTAGGCCAAGCAGTGGACTGGGGGGCTGCAGGCAAAAGTTGGCTTCCTCGTTCACCCAGGAAGTGTGAATTTAATTAAACTCTCAAGGAATGTGCAAAAACAAACCTACCCCAGACACAAGCTTTATTACCCTGCGCCTGTGCAGGAAACACGATTGTTGTGGAAATGCTGGTTATTTACTGGTTTAAGCTTTTAGTTTCCTTTTCTGACCCCTCTCCGCTGTGAACAGAGGAGACAGAGCAGAGACGGAAAGTTGTGTGTCCAGAAACCGGCGGGGCCAGGGAGGGATGTTCAATTCTTTCTTTTTATTGGTTGGGACCATTCACCAAAGAGCCCCTTGTTCATCTCCTGAGGTGTTATTTTGGTGTTGACCTTGACTTCCTGCCTTTGTGTGTTTCTCCGCCAGTGTGATCGTCTTCGACTGTGCCCCTGATTGTCTACACCTGTTCCCCCTTACCTTGTGTCTATATAGTCCTCGTGTCCCTTTGTCTTTAGTTAGTCCGTTATAATCTGATGTGTTCATCACATTGGAACGGAAAAACCAACAACAACATTTTTAATGAAACTTTCACAGACAAGGGCTGTTAGATTACCTGATAAAAGAAGGAGTTTCTGAAGGCATTGCTTGAGTAGTTGTTGTTTGGGAGACTAGCTGCAATGTGAAGTGAAATGGCTGGAGTCTGTTTGAAGAGAAAACAACAATCAAAGAGTTGTTTTAAACCTTAGCATAGTAAACATGAACAATAAATAAAGTATGAAAGTACACCCAGACACTAAGAACAAAGAAGAATAAATGTATAAATATGTGTGTCACATCCAAAAGAATGAAGGCAAAGGTATTTATTTGAAGGTGAGATTTAAAAGATATATCTCCCTGAGCGGTCGACTGCTTGTCAAGTTTTCGAGCCTGATTTCTTCGGCCTACACTGAGGCTCGCAAGAAATCAACATTCAAAAGATAGCCTGGGGCCAGGTTTTTTAAATGAAACTCCAAAAGCAGTAAAGAAAAAAAAAGGCAATAAGATCTAAAATAAGAGGGAAACTTGTGAAACCAACCAGTCTCAGACTATGCAATGTCCCCATCAGGAATAGTCCGTGTTGGTAGACCAGGGATTCTCTGGGGCTGAGGACTGACAGGTCCAATGGGATCAGCTCTCCTTCACATGCCCATTGAGCGTCGAGGACATCCATGAAACTCTCGCCTCTGTCTGGACAAAACACAGTGCATACAAATTCCCAACTCCAGATCCCCACATAAAAAGACAAAACAGCATAATGTTTCAAACCCGCTAGGTTTCATCAAGGTTCTGGAGAGTGAGGGCATTAGGGAGAAGGGTCGAAAAAAAGGTCGTAGTCTGCACATTTTCACTAAATCGTGCCATCACCTAATTGGACCCTTATTCATTATTCATAAATATATTTCAAAAAAAGAAATTAAATCAAGCCTGCAGTCGACTTGTCAAGGCAGGTTCAATTTAGGGAGGGAAAAAAATCTGTGCTTTGTGTGATGCTGGATTTCCTGTGAATACCTGGTACTTATGTTGCAACACGTGCTGAACATGTGTTATGGAAAGTGGAAGGGGTTGGGAGAGGGGATTTTGTGCAGATACATCTGGTCAGAGACGTTGCAACGGGGCAAGCAAACTAGGCAATTGCCTAGGGCCCCGAGCTTGAAGTGGGCCCCCAAAGACGGCTGTTTGCATTGGTCCACAGCAGCGGCAACCTGAAACAGCCCTTAAATGCCTTGCCCTATAGAAGACACTGCAATGACACTTCGGGAACCCCCTTATAGAGAGCATGCTACTTGCGTGCTGTCAAAAGCTTTGTGGTTTTTATTGTTGCCTGGGGCCCCTCAGAGTGTTTTGAAATACCCCTGCATCTGGTGCATGTTGGCCCAAAAAGAGGCACGAGGTTTCCATCCGACCTACCAGCGAGCTGTTCTCTGAGGAGCCCTGCCCCCCAGGCCCGGCTCTTCAGCCGGAGCTCCACCGCCCTCAGCAGCTGGAAGAGAGGGGAGAGCTCCAGCAGCTTGGTCCACTCCTCTTCTGGGGAACAAAAAGCAACATGGGTGGACAAAGTTAGTGTGACGTACCGCATGTCTCGTGCTCTAACGATCCATTGTTTTGCACCATGATATTACCTGGCACCACGGGGACAGAGATATGTGTAGGCTGAGCAGCAGACCCTTTCATCGGCAGGTTTTCTGTTGGGTCATGAAAATTAAATATCAAACTTCTCTTGAGGGGAAATGTTTGATGTTGGAGAGATTTTCTTGCTCCTTTTCTTTTCTCTGAAAAAGGAAATCCTCTCTCCAATATGTCTTTTAGATGTGAATTTTTAGGTAGGGAGCTAAAGCCAACCGCTTGAATGTGTCTTTGCACAATGAAGTATAAAGCTGTATAAAGTATAAAGACGATGTGTGAGAACAGAACAGGATGAGGAGCTTTAAAGGTTCTGTTGTTTAGTCAGAGGCTTGTTGATTTCCGCTTCATAAATATTGACAGATGTTGGTGGTTTTCTTCCAGAGAGTATTTTTTGTCATTTGTTTTTCAGTTTAAATAATGCACTGCCTCTCTTTGTATGGATGGATGTGTTGGTAGCTGTGTGTCCTTTCCCATAACTCCACGTCCAGAATTAAGCAGCAATGTGCAATACGTATTCAGACAATACAACTTATTTACATACAGTGTCGTGGCAGAGCACGGCACAGGGCAACACAGGGCGCAGGGGTCTCACATTCCGAATTTCTGCTTTGCCTCACCCTGCATGGGCCGGATGCCACAAGACGAGACGTGCCGCGGTGAGTTGTGTGTCATTGCTGAGCTGGCCCGCAGACCGTGAACCTGGGACTGTGCTGCAGGCTCCCTCAAAGACTGCGTGGAGATTCCTTCAGAAACACAAAGTGTGAAGACCCCTCGAGCACATGGCAAGCCATATAGCAAGCCAATTCATTTCACACAACTTCATCCTCTTCTCAAACAGCTGTGAGACATTGTTTTCCAAAGTTAATACTCAAAAGTACCCAGGACACGTTAAGATGAGTAATTGCGCTGAAATGACATTTGAAAGGGACATGAACCGTTTCCTCATTGTAAAAGTTACCCTAGTGGTCTCTTTACTTGCCGTATACCACACCATTACCTGTGGACCACAGCGAGAATATTTATGTGTTAAGTTTGGCTGAATGCGGCTCGGTTGCTAGGCGGGAAAAGCCTACTCTCCGTAGTAGACCAAACCATCTGATTTTAGTTTAGCCTGTGCAGTCTGCCAGATCTAGGACACAGCTAGGTTCTGCTTGTCATGTATGTGCTCAACACTATACAACCAACTGACTTCTACATACACATTTACTTATTTGTTATCACAAGCTTAAAAAAGGCACATACCTTTCACCTCAGGCACAGAGGCTGTCCAGACTCCAGAGACTATCTCCAACCCATAGGCCTGCTTCGCTGATAAACCTTGTGACATGTCAGAAAAAAAAAACTTAAAGAACACGCTGGCAATAGTGTATGTATTCTGTCATGCTACTAAATTCAATGGAAAGACCAAGACAAACAACACATTCCTTTTTATATCGGGTGTCATGTCTTTCCAGAAAAATGTATTTTCTCTTCCCTAAAAGCCTCATACTGTAGACTGTAGTTTTCTGAGAAACAGTGCTCCTTTGTTTTTCCCAAACTTTTGAAGACATACATAACCCTCTGTGTTGCAAACTGTGTTACATAATGCAGTTTTTTATTTTATTCCACTTACACTGTCTTGTCTCACTGAAGCACTAATGCCACATTCATACATCCAGGTTTCTATAAGAATAGTTGTCTCTTTTTTATATATATATATAAATAGAACTATCTGTGGCATTTAAAGAAAAATGACAGGGCTTGGTGTCCGTGTTTGCCTGATATTGGCCTGGTACCAGTAAGAAAACTATAGAAATATACCGGACTCAATGTCAGATTGTGTAGAATAATGAAGATAATAGCCCTGTACCGGTTCGCATGAGGAGAGAACACTGGGAATGTGGGCTTCAGCGGAACAATTCCAAAGAATGTAAATCAAACCAAATCAAACACGCAGATAAACACAATAAAATGGGGAATAGCAGAACATGTGTAAAGCTGAAAAATAGTGCCATTATTCAGCATGAATTCATTCATTCTCTAGAGCAATACGGTTTATCTATATGTTTGCTACTATTGTGTTCGGGTAAACCTATAATGAAATAAATGAACACCTCTGTTTCTGATTCAGTACCTGAGATGTGCCGATTGCAGGCGTTGGGGGAGAAGCTGGCAGACTGTTTGTCTCCCAGGAGCTGATTCAGTCTCTCCAGCAGAGGCAGAGCCTTATGCTGAAGCAGATCCATGACTTTGGTCTGTCTCTGCCCTCGGCACTGGATCAGACCATATTCCTTGTACCAGAAGTTCCCACACAATACTGCCTAAACCATCAATGGGGGGAAGTAGTTCAGAATAACACTGGGGAAACGACCAAAAAACTAGATCATTAAGAAGCAATTGATTTGACTGCACGGCTTAAGTTGAAACAAACTTAATGGGCACTTAACCGGGTCGATGAAAAAGCACTCCCCTTTGTTGTGTTTTTACATTTGTTTATACTCTAGTGTCGTTCATCGAATGAGTTTGCACGCATTTTGACCTGTGCCGTGTCGGCATGGAGCTGAGAAAGGTGCCTGACGAGGTGCAGAGCAATCAGAGCAGCTTCCAACTCTGTCTGTCTGGAACCGCACTGCTCCCACGATTCTCTGTGCCTCAGCTCCATGTCCTGGAGGACAAATAGAGAAGCTTGTGCAAGGAGAAGCAAAAGTGTTTTCCTTTTCCTTCCGACAATAATGTTACAGGTAAGCTGATGTGGTGTCTGAATCATTTGCATTATATAGATGATATGAACTTTAAATAACCCTAGTATAGTGCTTTCATCTGTAACAGGTGTGTCTACCCCAAATAATAATGAGAAGAGTTTATGCTGGAGGAGGAACCAAAGTGGAATGTAGTATCCGGCCCTCCCTCCTTCTCTCAGAGAGATAACCTGATCGAAGGTCAAGGGAACGAGAGTGAAATGTAGCAGGAGCCCCCTTACTAAGAAAGTGTATAATATATATGGAAACTGAAACCCAAGGATATTCTGTGCATGCTATAAAACTGTTGGGTTCACTGTCCTTCAGGAGAGAAATGTTGTTTCTCCCAGGCATAACCATGGCTTGCCTGTATGATGCTGTTACTTTGTTATAACAAACGTGTTCTTAACCAAGTCAGAATCAACAGTGGTTTCCTTCCTCATCTACACATCAACGAAGAGCTAAGAAACGACGCTGACATCAGAGTTCAACCGCTGGGAAAACCCAGTGCGCCATTGGGATATAAATGTTCATTTTTGATCTCCTAAGATCCAAATGAACGCCTGACCTAACTGAGATCATTTACAATTGCGATACAAGTTAACTTAAGTATATCCAAATAAAAGTCAGCATTCTGACCATATCGTGCAAAGTTGTAGACCAGTCTCGTCCCTGTGTTGTGCATTTGTCTTGGTCTTGCTGCAGATGCTCCATACACACATCCACCTTATCAAGGCCTGACAGGAGCTCGGACTGCCAAACACTCTGCTGATCCCATTCCTCCTCATCACCTATACACACAGAGATGCACATCGACATGCTGCCAACCCAAATAAGACATGGAACATTGAAATTATGTTAATTACTATAAAACTGTAGGGTGCATTATGAGTTGCTGGCAGGAAGCTCCTCCCTCTCGGGAAGCAATGAATAAACCCCCAGTGCAGGTCACGGCTGCAATTTCCTTCGTGCTCTTCACGCCGCCAGTTTGGCAGCCAATTTACCCTGTGTGAGGATGTGTAAAACATGTAGAGGCAGGATCAGGGCCAACTGGGAGTGCTGAGCGGCTCTCCTCTGGGCCTCGGCCTGTGATGAATCCTGCAGCTCCACAGCTGCTTCCCTCAGCTGTCTCCCTGACCACTGGACCTGCTGCGGAGTACACACATGCAAGGATTTGCATTCTGGCACATCAAAAGACACAGCCACTCAGGCACACCCTCAATTAAAGGAACAATGGAATATGCACACACTCAGACAGTTTGCGAACTCTTAGTCGCGAAAGAAAAAAATCTAACCACCACCTTGCTTGCTTGGGATGCATGGCAAGATATGAAAAGCTTTCCTTGAATTATTTTTCCCAATGCTGTTTGCACCCAAATACACACGCGCCCACTTAATCATTTCCACATGCTCAAAGGGCTCTATCCCTTTGAATTTCTGCTCCTATACTCAAGGGGACACCGCATATAAAATATTTACAACCAAATCAGCACACTCCCCTCTGCTTACCTGAGCAGAGTTCATGGCTGTGATTCGGAAGAGATGCTGGAAAAGAGCTGAGTCCAGATCAGAGAGAAAGTCCTCCTCTCGCTGTCTCTGATGTTGCCAGTAAACATTTCGCACACACACTTCTCTCTGCAGCGCCTCCACCTAGCAGCAGCAAGAGGAAGTAGCCCACATCAGATTAATTCGATTCAGTGAGCTGCAAAATAAAAAAGAACGACTTGAGTCACTTTTATCAATAAGTTCACACTCTTCATTTGGCCTGTAATAAATAAATTAAACAACTCCCAATGGTCAGATTAAAAATGCGTTGTCTCTCTCAATTACTGCCTCACCTGCACACCGTCAGTTTGATCCGCTGTTGTCAGCCAGTAGGAAGCTGTAGCAGGCAAGATGTTTTTTCTGGACACATCCAGTCTTGCTCCGACCACTGGGGCCAACACCCCCGTCACGGGGTCAACAGCCTGGGATCCATAACGGATTGCCACTAGGCCTGTGATGATGTAACAGTGTCAGTTACAGTGTCTGTGCAGTCGCTTGTTTCTCACAGTACCTTTTCCATCAGGGTCCTCCATGGTCCCTGCCAGCGGTACTGTAATCCCAGAGACAGAGTCAGTATGACATCCCAGCAAAGGCACAGCGAGACCAGAACCCATGGGGTCGGGATACTCCATCCCCAGCAGAGCTGGCACACACATATCAGAGCCTGACATGGTTATCTCTCCTGGTTTGAACAGGACAGAAGAAGTCAGCTGGTTAGAGTGGAGCAAACAACATTTTAAAGGTTCAAATTCTGAAAGAAAAAAATGACGTGTTATTAATCTACACGAGGCTGGACAAAGAATCAGAATTTTGATCAATACACAACCACAGCCGCTATAAGTTAGCCGACAATAACTCAATTATAGATGAGTCGGATGATCAAACAACTTTAACAGGGAATGTAAATAAAAGCTTCCTGATGCCCCCATTAAAATGAACATTCGGTGATTTGATACACAGTGTGTAACAAGGCAGTAGTGCAAAGTGTAGTTTTAATGCCTGTATGTGTTTGTCATAACATCTGTGCTTGACATAATGTCGGTTCAGCATAATAGTGCATATACTAATATAATGGCATTATGTGGGAAAAACTGGTCACATGCTTATTTTCTTTGGATGGTAGTTGCTTGTGACAAGCAAAGGTCATCCTCCTTGGGCCCATGAATGCTTTCCAAATAAATGAGGTCGCTTTATGCGTCAAACTTTAGTTTTCAATAAGAGTGGTCATTTAAGGACACTGTGAGGAGACAACAGGTGCATACAAGATTAACATTTTTTTTGTTTTTTTGGTAATGGGCTTCCTTTTCCTGAAATGTCTTTACAAATCACAAGCAAATGTGTTGCATTCTCTACCCAGCAAATTGCAGATATATGGTAGAGCGATGAAGGGGTTTTTATTACATTTCTGATACAATTTTTTCAAAAACAAATGCTCAGAAAAGATAAGACCAAAGTGCAGGAGAAAAAGAAAGCAGCTCATCTGCAGCAAGAAAGAAAAAGAGGGGGGTGGACCATATCACCAGAGGCAGAACCAGAGAAATGAGAGTTCATGTTGTTTGGCCCACCATGGACTCCTGATATACTATCATCCTCTCACGGGTATTTCCTTACCCAGAGTTCCTCCGTCCTGCTGGAGTCCCACAGTCCAGTCCAGAACCATCTCCAGCCTGGTCTGGAGCTGGAGTTGACAGTGCAGGCTCAATCCCCAGGCCTGCTGGAGCTCATTAGCCGCGGCCAGAAGATGATCTTGATGACCGCTCCCTGGGTCACTGCCTGGTTGAGGCTGTGGATGCTGCAAAGATGGATCTGATGCCCACTCCTCAGTTAGTGGCTTTAGGAGATCCAAAAGTTTTAACATTGCTGCCAGAACCTGAAAAGGGTGTAAGAATTTATGTTTTGAAGTTTTAAAAGAGAGCACTTATAATTAAGACCATGTATGGATCATACTCAAGAAAATGGCCAAATGGTAGAATAGAGAATAAACAATATTCAGCTAAAACGTACAGATCAGTATGATTTTAAGCAGTAAGCAACTTCACTTCACATCTCTACTCAGGGAACTTGAAAATACTGCCTGTCATAGCCCACTGTACAAGGAGAGATTTGTCCAAAGTCACACAAATTGCAATCAGAATTAGTTTGTTGACATGTAATGCAGCACCTTGCTATCTAGCAGAGCTTGGTATCCCCCTGTGGTAGGCACCAGTTGTCCCGTTCTTATACTGGCCCCTCTCACTCTCACCATCCGCCCACTCAGGGGTTCCATGAAGCACTCAGCCAGCAGGACTCCACCTACTGGCACCACTGCTCCTACACAGACATATAGAGCAACATCAACTCACTGGCAATATAGTATGCCCCAAACAGAGTGTACTGGAGTCTCACCACCAGCACTGACCTGTTACCGGATCTAAACTGACCCCAACTGTGAGCACAACATTCCCTGTCCTGGGATCCAGCATTGGATAACCAATCTGTATGGGCTGAGCAAGACGGGTGACGGGACAAACGTGGACCCCTCCAAGCGGGTAAACAAGTCCAGTCTCAGGGTGGATGGTCACAGCTAAAATAGGTACAGGGACCCCCGTGTCCGGGTCAGCCATAGGAGCTCCGAGCTGTAGTCTCTGGCCCGGTCTGAGGCCTCTGAGGCCAGTACTGTGCAGAGGCTGGTTTGAGTGGCAAGTGGTCGGGTAAGGAATGAAAGGAAGAAGGGGACTGTCCCAAATTCTGCTGTCACCTAGGATAAAGAATGGCAAAAAAATGGTTCAACACATGAAAAAAATTTAACTTTTTAGATGATATTACTCTTACGCTTTCTCATGTAATCATTTTAAGTGATCTTTAATTCATGCTACTACTTTGACTGTATAACAAAATGCTGCACTTTTCTTTTGTCATCCTGCTGACCTGCCCAATTTTTGTACCTCCACTTTGATTTATCATACCTTTAATGGAAAGCTTCTCTGTTACACAGAGAGAAAAGCATGAAATTATTATATTTTAGAACCACTTTATATTGAACTATCCATTTGTATAATTAAATGTTCTTGAAGCAGGACTGTTTATTCAAAGTCCAATATATATAACAGATGATAAGGTATTATGTTGAGACTGGACGTTGGCAGGGAAAGTAATTTCAATTCTTCACGGTCCTTAGATCTCAAATATTGCAAAATATCACTTTCCATTGGCTAGCCAGATACATCCTCCACAAATCTGTTGGCTGCGTGTTTTTCTTTCAGTTTAATGGGGGAAAGGGAATTAAATATTGTTAATAAATTATCTCTTTGTATAAAATGCCATACATGTCAATTATGTTCAACCGTGTAAATATGAACATGAACAGAATTATCTTTGTTTTATGCATAAGCGGTATATATGGGGGGGGGGGGGGGGAAGCAGACGGGGGGGGGGGTGAAGCAGACGCATTTTAACACTTGACGACACTCTGCTCTACACTTTACGGTACAACAAACCATCACGTGACACCTGGATCATCCTGGTCGGATGTCCTCGATGGAAAACATATTATATAAACCAGAGACCTTAAAACAGTTGTCAGATGGATCAATAAACGTTTTGGCCGCAGCTGATGAGAAAAAACGCTTTCTCCCGACGTCTAACTTAAAGGAAACATCCACAGGTAAGAAGAAAAACCGCTAGCGTTTGCTAAAATTCACAGAAGCCGGTAAGCTAACGCTAAACTAAGCTAACACGTCGATACTCCTGCGGAAATATGATAACTGTAGTCCACCAAAAACGGCAGCACGCAGTTTATGGAGTTTATAGTCTAATATAAGCTGATTTTTTTATGGCTCAAAAAGTAAACGGGATTTTATGGCCTGTTGTATGTAAGTGTTTGGTATGTCTAATATCCTTGCTTTACTCTGCATTGTTTTGCCTGCTCTGTGTTGTAGTTAAGAACCCTAAAATTGTTCACACCCTTCAAAAGCCCTTTCTGGATAGGTTTAAAGAAGGAAAAATCATGTTTTGTGTGATAATAACAAGATGAGTACCAGAAAGGGCTTTTGGCATCAACATCTCTTGTCTCTATTTGCATATTTGGTATTGAGGTAATCCAAATCTAATATAAACTAGTGTAAGCAAGTAAATATATTAATAATTAGGATTATAAAATGTCCCGTGACTGAGAGTAACATGGCACTGTATTGCGATATGAATGACAAATAAAGTCATCCATTCCTATGTAAACGCAACGTTCAACATTGGCTGTGTTGAATGTTTGGGGATGTTTGCTTTATTTTGGGCCAGACAAGTTGTGTTACCTGCACATGACCCTGTAGTGAACACCAAAGTAGACCCCGTGGGATCATAGGCCACATTGCCAGCGATGGGCATAATTCGGCCGGTCTGTGGGTGGAGGAAGAAATCAGGTGGCACTGCTGTGGTGTGGCAGCTGCTCAGCAGCATATGGGTGTGAGCATTTGGTCTTATGAGGCCAATGACGGAATCGCAATGAAGTACTTGGCAGTCACGCAGGGACCCATCAGGACCTGTGGCGAGGCAGATGGAGAGATCACTGCGTGCAGTCATCAAACTGTAAATGATTATGATGATGATTTGAAGCACTTTTGAGTCATAGCACAGTCACATGCTGGGAATGCTGATTTTGTCTTGAATAGAGCACTGTAGTAGAGGACCTGCAAAGAAGCAGCAAATCATGTCTCTGTCTCTCTGGTCACTTTGAAAGGATGGCTTTAAAGTAGTGCTGATATTTCATTTTATAAGTGAACTGTTATTGGAGAGAAAATTGTATCCTAAAATAAGCCACGTAAGTTGAATTTCTTACATCTCAGTGGACCATTACATATACATTTTGTACATTTTTTTCATTTTTTTTTAATCTTGTTGTAACTTGCAGATGTGCAGCTCAGACTGTAGAACTGAACAGATTAAATAATTTAATGTATGGAACTTTATGTGGGTAAAGTTATACTGAGGAAGTTAGGAGTATCTGTATTTATGCTCGGATTAAAATAATTAGTTTGAACTCTTTGTCATACGCTGCGGATACAGGCACAAATTAAGGTTAACATATATTGGTTAGGATTCTTTTGTTGGTCAAAGGGTCGACACAATACACAAACTATCCAGTGTTTACCCTGCCTTAAACCCAATTTCAGCTGGGATACAACCCCTGCATTGGGGTTGTATCCCATCACTTTTCTTCTCTTGTCGCAGTGCATATGTTTTAACAGCAGATGGTGCTGTTCAGAGGGGATGATTTACCAAAGATGTGGTCCTTGGTCAGCACTGCTCCAGTGCTGGGGCAGAGCAGCTTGGCCCCTGCACCCTCACCCAATAATTCCCAGGCCCCCTGACGCTGACACTCTCCTGATACCACTTCCCCCATCTCTTCCACCAGGGATGTTAGCCTCTGGATTAAACTGGAGATGGGAAACAACAGATTGAATGTGTTAGGGGATAAACCTTATTTTTCTTTTTGTCTGTGCCACTTTGAAAGGATACATGCAAGCTTTACTTTTGCTGCTGTTGTTCACAGAATGGCTGGTTGTAGTTATAAACCTTGGACAGTAACCTCGTGCACTCTCTGAGATGACCCGAGAACACACTGTGGACCCTCTGCTGGGCCTGTTGCTCTTGCCTCAGAACCTACAGAAAAATACCGGGGGGGGGGGGGAAAAGTCACACTAGACTTGACTAGCATAGTCAATGGAGTGGAATTAAAGTTGATATTATCGTTGAACAGAAAATGAATCAGCAACCAGTCTGAAAATCAGAGAATCACTTTTTTAATAACATAAAATGCTTTTTTTATTCTAGGTCTTAAATTGTGAGGAATTGTTGCTTTTCTTCATCTTGTGTGAAAGTAAACTGAATATCTTTAGCTTTTCTTGGGCTTTGGGAATAAATGACAACCTGCACACACACATTATTAATGAATCCAGGAAACAGCTTGCAATTTATTTACACTAAAATATTATATTTGCACCTCAAGAAAAAGTACTGTCTCATAAAATACTTTTAACTTAAGCCTCTGACTGGCCTCTTCACTTTTCAGAAGAAAATCATGTCTGTTAAGATGGAAATAAGGTAAACCTGTAGCTGACTGTCGAGCAGAGTCCTCAGCTGTGAAGCCAGAGTCTTTCGTCGCAGCACCTCCCCCTCCACCTCCCTCCTCATCCTCTCATAACCTTCAGCCATCCTCTCCTCAGTGATCAGGCCTGGATGTAGTAGCTGCAGTTTCCCAAGCACTCCCTGGTACAACTCTTTTACCTGATAAAACACAAAAGACATCTTTATGAAAACAAAATGGCAACCACGCCAGCATCGTGAGATTGTGGTAATCAGATCACACATCTCACTCCACCATATTCAGCTAGCACACACTTAACAACACTGAACTGAAACATCAACATTTGTCACTGGCCAATCTCCTCTTACACGTTTAACACCTCAGCTATCCTTAGGGCTGTAACAACAACTGCAGCCAACAGTTTGATGGTACAAACAGGAAGAGGTGTGTCGGACTAAAACGGATCCATTCCAATTGCGACACCCAATCTGTTTTAATAGACTTGAGCTTTGTGAATGGGATTAAGATAGATTGTAGCAGTACACATAGAACAGAACCCTTGGCTAAGATGATAAAAATAAGCCTATAATAAGGAGGACTCAAAAATAAGCTAAATGCAAGCCAAATGAAAATGATCAGAAATATGTATATGTAATTTGTGCTATTTTAGATTTACTTTGCTTTTTGGGGCCTCTCTCTGAATTCTACTCACAAACTATTTATAAAATGTAATATGGACGTATTAAATATATTGAATTAATTTTGTCCAAAGGAAAGCATTTGCCGCTGGCTTGAGGGAGAAACTTTAGAGAAAAGGATATTTTGGAACATGTATGAAGAAAAATACCTTACAATATGATATGCGTTTATTTTTTGTGGGTAAGAGCTTCTGACCTCAGCAGTGAGCTGCCCCAGCCGTGTGGTGACAGACAGGCTCTGTTTGAGCAGGAGGCTGTAGAAGGTGTTGCTGCTGAATGCTTCCAGATCCACCTGGTGCTCATAGTCCCAGAACTCCCCTGACGAGTCTGCGCAGACTGATGTTAAGAGAGTGAAACATTAATGACACAGAAAGGGAGAGATCATGAACATTTAAAAGCACACTCCAAGAATCTAATTCTCAAGGAGACCTTTGAAGAGCATGCACAATGCGCTGCCTGAGGAAGGCCAATGGGCTTGTTTGGATTGTTTCGGTGGTATCGCTTCGATGTTTAGCTTTTTATAATATTAATGCTTCATAAGCAAATTCCATGTCTTTTTTATTTTGCACCAAACCTGTTTTAACCTCATTTTAGAGTGGGACAATCTGATCAAAACGCATAGGCTCTAGAGATTGTCGGTTTACATAGTCATTTGGACAGTTGTCGTGTTTACTGTTACTGTCACAGCATATGATATGAGAGCGAGAGAGATGAAACCTTTATTGATCCCCGTAGGGAAATTCAGGGGTTATATGTGGTCTATGACGAGCGTCTTTAACTGTAATTGGTTGGGCGGGAGCCCAAGGATCACTGTCGGTGTTGCATAAGAAGCCACAAGGCTCTTGTGACTAACAAAAGTTTCACTGCGTTTGTGCAATGCGTGTGTTTTTGTGTGGGCGCACGCTGTAGGTGCGTCAGTTGACGTGGCGTAGATTATGTTTGTATGTAAGTTTTGTAGCTTGGCCTTTTAGCTTTCAATGAACGCTGGTTGTATCCCAGTGGTTACGGCTACAACGTTGCACCTGCTTGTATGCAGTCTTGTGTCTTTCTGGCTTGCTGTTTTCGGTGAGTCTTCCTGAGTGAGACGACCCTTGAACCTTTAGATGAGTAATCGTCCATGTGGTAGTCCAGCTGCAACGAGCGATACCGTGCACTGATTGGTTTCTTCTCTGGCCAGCCGTATTCACGAAACAGGATCTGCATGTGGGATAGGTTTAGAATTGATCTGTGATATTTAATTTATAGGCGACGGCATGTCTTAGTATTGGCACTAACCAGAGCTGTAACGCATAAACAGAGGATGACCGCAGCTCCAAATAGTAGTCCTCCGGTCACCAACCAATCGGGTCGAAGTAACAGGTTGCGTCTCTTACTGATTCCCACCCTCGTCACGTGACGGGGGGTGGTGGGGAAAAAGGCGCCCGGCTCATAACACTGGGCCCCGGCGGGCATCACCCGAACATACTGAGGAAGAACAAAAGTCAGGGTCGCTGATTGAAAGAATGATTGACATTTACTGTTTCAGATCTCTAGACGCATTAGAATTAGAATACACAATAACATAACAGTATGTCATTTGTGCAAAGTTCAGGGTTCACTGCGAAATGTTTGACCACTGGAGGGGCTGTGGAGAGATATATTGATGAGCAGGTCCCTAACATGTGTTATATGTTATGTCTTCTCAGGTTCCACTAAATGCTTGCTTTATTTTAAGTTCAGTTACCAGGTGTTTGTAGTGATGACTGCTCAGTGTGAAAACATAGACGCCAGGCTGGTTAAACACCCAGGAAAAGAAGCTGGGAGGAGTCCAGGAAAGAGTCAGCTCCTCTTTGAGCTGTCTGAAAGAGCCCCAGTCAAAGTCACCGTTTGTGTTGAACAGGCTGTCCCTGAAAGACACCAGGTATCGATTTGAAGACGAGTGTAAAGCGAGTCACCCAGATTAATAGCAGACATAAAGAAATGATACATTCAGCATCAGAATCTGACTCACACATTGTACTGAGGATAGTGGTGCGTGTCGACGGTAAACAGTAAAATATCCCCCAATTGGAGACATGTTGTCGGGTTCAGAACTCCATTCGCACTTCCCCATTCTTTCTTTGTATCGCTCTTGTTTCCCCTCATTCTGCTGGAATTCCGTTCTCCATCTCCACGGCCGATATTTTCCACTTTGTTGACTTCCCACGCAAAGTCCGTATCTTCCTCTAAAAAACAAACGTATGGAACCTTCATTAGTGCAGTAATTATTCATTTCTTTTCAGGTACAATGACAATGTATTCACACTTTTTTGTGTTTTAGTGCTCGGAAATGTGTGTGTTGTTGTCACAAACCGGCCGAGCTTTCGGAGTCCTGCTGCGTGGTGACAGGAAACAGTTTTAGAAGTTCCTTTGGGAGGCCACTCAGGAGGCCAAGGAAGCCCGCGTCTGAAATCAGGCAGCGAGGAGAGAGATAGAGCACTTCGCGGGGGCGCGGCTCAGAGAAAGAAAGTGCAGGACAGAGCAGCCATTGTGTGCGTTTGTGCATGTGTGAATGTGTCTCTCTCCACCTGTTGTCAGAACAATGTAGACAGGATGCAAGGAGTTGCGATGGCGGTTGCACTGCAGAGTCCCCTGGGAATCCCACTTTTTGAAAACCGTCTCCAGCACGCTGCCCGAGACGCCCGACACCTGCGCGCACACAATAACACTGTTTACCCTTTGTAGGTCAACGCAACACAAGAAACGCTTGCGTTAAGCTTTCACCGCTGGTGCAATAAAGACCACTTTGTGTAAAGGCTTTATTTGCATTGTCTGATCGGGTAGCGTATAGCTCAGACTGTACGTTATGTCCGTGATAAGACAATTTCCGTTGAAATACTGAATGGAAATACTGTATAGATGGGGGTAACATAAGTAGGTAAACCACCTCTCACATGTAGGTGCGTTCATTTTATTGTCCCCAGTGCTTTTTTTATTATTTTTTCTTTATTGGCTCACCTTATTTTCATAGCTCCACACCAGTTCCATATCTCCACTGGAATGGCACTGCAGCTGCAGCTCAGTGGCGGAGCTCCTCCTGCACAGGTGGCCCAGGGCAGCTCTTCCAGGAGACCCTCTGCAGACACACAGACCCAGCTCTCCATCGTAACCCTGGTAGTCCTCTGCAGAGGGACACACCTGCAGTGGAGTGGTGCGTAGTAAGCGCAAAGTTTGAATCAGACACAGAATTTAATTAATCAACTGTGATCCTTTAAGAAACCAGGCATTTATTATCTGTATTTATATATAAGATTTTTTTTTTAACTGCCAGCCTTCTCAACGCATGCTCAGTTTGAGTGTGTAACTAAGTGAAAGTTCACTGGTACCAAAGGGTACTATGAAGGACAGGGACAAAAACAAACAAGTCATCAGGGACAAAAACAAAACAAGTCATCTGGAGAACACTGGAAGCCGGTTAATATTGTAATACATCACTGCACTACCAGTAATACCAAACCAATGTCAAGTTCATGCAGGAAAAGGGCAAAGACATCTGGGTTGTGTCTTTGTCAAACAGACCCCCTTTGCACGTTAACTAAACCGGATGAGTCCCATGTCAAGTGTGGAATTGTGACTTTTGCTCTATTTTGTGCGCAAAAATCTGTATTTTGCGTGCACTGCAGTGTGAGAGGTGATGCCACAATGTCTAACCTGCTGCCTGCAGTGAAGCGACCACTGATGTCTGTCCAGACAGTCTCCGTGGTGCGTACGTGTTTTTCCATGTCTGCAGACATCGAACAGTTTGGGTAAACACACACCTCCATCGTTGGTGGGTTGGTAGCCGATGGTACATTGACACCGTCCATCGCTGGCCTGCAGAGGATGCGGCGGTGTTCAAAAGCTCGGGCTCTGGTATGTAATGACCCATACGGTTGTCAAGTATTTATTTAATAGGCTATATTGGTCCTCGATTTACTGAGGTTGATTCTACTTCTTTTTTTTTTTCCTTCCATGCTCTATTAATTATTTTTTTTTCATTCCCTCCATTGAAGGTTTGCTGCCCTTCCGTTCTTTTAAGACATTCGTTCGAGAATTTGACAATTCAATTGTCACGTTACAAAAAAAAAAATCACTTTCTCCATATTGTAAGCTGATGAGTTGAAGACTCGGCGCCCATGCATGCATGCATCATCACAGTAGAAAACCAGAGGTAACTTAATCTAGAGCTCTTTCAGCTCTGAGCTTCAGATTGAGTGTAATGTTACTGAGAGTGAGGAAGCTCTCTTGACTAGATTAGTTTGCTCTCATGTATGAAAAAAAAAAAAAAAGAAAAAAACGTTGTCACCTGAAAACGCTGTCCCTCCCCTGGGCAGACGCACGTGTCCTGGCCGGAGAGCGGCTGCTGAGCCACGGGACCACAGAGCAGAGGGGTGGACGAGCCTGGTCTGGGACAGTAGTGGTGTGGAGGACACTTCACACAGCTGCCTATGGACACGGCATCAGCAGTCGGCCCGTAGGTTCCCTCAGGACAGGGCACTGGACTGATGCTCCCCACTGGGCAGTAGAAACCTTACAGGAACAATGGGAGGAAATCCTAATGGTGGCGGTGGCAGTGCAGTGTGTGGCTTACATTTCCTCTCTCTTTCTTGTATAGCTCCTCTGTCTCTAATGTCCCTGAGAGACAAAAATGCTTTCATACAGCATACAAGTTTTTTCTCTATACGCACTGGATGCCTGGATGCATTCCAATTTGTCGAACTCTTATCATCATCATTGCATACTCATTGCAGTCATTCACTGAAAACACTGAGAGTAAAAATCTAGTATCTGATGATATAAAACGCCTTTTGAACTTTTATATAACTTTATAACAAGAGCTTTTTCTCACTATATATAGTTTTTGTTAAGATCGTATGCAGCCAGCCTACCTGCTTGGCAGGGCAGCCTCTCTCTCGTCGAATGCCGACTCAAGTTGTTTCCATGGGCCAAAGTTAGCAGCACAGAGACAAGCGGCCAGCAACGGCACCCGAAACTCCCTCCTCGGCATGTCCTTTGCATGATTACTCTGTCCTGCTGCCTGATTACGCGGCAGGTGAACGAGACACCCAGCTCTATCCTAGGACTTCAGGAGAATTTTTAAAGTTTTCACCCGGGATCTGAAAAAAAAAAGCCTGTCGCTGGCCCGTCTTAGGTTCGGCCATAGCCAAGAAAGTTTTTTTAGGAAGATGCTGCGGCCAACTTGCTGCCTTAATAAACCTCTCGCGTCTGCTGCACCCGATCTCCCTTTTGGAGGACCGGGCTGCAAGGTAAGTAGCGTGCTTGTGGGTCTGTAGCACTTTCAATGACTCGCTGAATGATTTATGAGGCCCCTGAGGTAGGGTGACAGTGGCAGAGACTGGGACCGATGGGAAGCAGCAGTGAAAACAGAGAGTATGTCTGCCCGATCACATTACCGCATTTGTTCTTCATTTGTCCTAGCATGAAACTGATTAATGATTTGGTTCCCAACGTACATCAGCACAGCTTTGCTTGAGCGGAGTCTATCAGGACTGTGCGCGTCACAGAAACACACTGAATTTACTGCTCGGATATCTGCCCGCATTTGCAGTTTATGCGTTTTACCAAGCCTCCTGCGAGCACACAGAATGCTCATGTATGAACAGTCCAGCAGGGAGCAGGTTTTTATCTACAGCAACCAGTGCCTCACTCACACCGCACTGTTATTGTATTGAAACAAATGTTGGACTTTGGATGAGCGGAATAGCCTACATATTTCATCACGGTAGCCATGAACTATGATCCTTCAATGACGACTTACCTAACTGAAACGGTTTCAACTTTCACCCAGATATCCATGTCATTGGCGGGGGGAAAACCCTCTACACGATGTGGAAAGCAGCGTAATGAACTCACATTCGAGGGAGATCATTGGCATTATGCGGACATTATATAACCAGTTACAGAATGGGAAGCAAACAATGCATATACACGTGCATGCATTGCAATACTGCACCTAAGGTAGTCTGGTTTTCCCCTTGTTTTCTGTGAAAACGGATTTGAGTATAACCAGCAATGTTTACCCAGCCTGTTTTTTTTAACTGTCCTGCTCTGACTAGCAAGCACAAACAATTGTGGGTAAACATTCGATTTTTTTTTTAAGCATCTAAAAAGAAGCCATGGTATTTAAGGCTCTGCAGTGGTCCAAAGCTGGATGCAGTGAATTTTTGCACAATTGAATACAAATAGAAATTAAGTGCTTTGACATTTCTTCAACTGTGGTCTTGCACACTTGAACTCTTTGAACCTTTTGGGCCGCTCCGTTAAACTTCTACCGCAAGTGCAAAAACATTGCAGAGTAGGCTGCAGTCATTGTACGGTCATATTGGGGAAAAAAAAGGTCATCCTTAGTATTATTGCTGTCATTCCCTCACAATCTGATCCAAACTTCATCTGAAAGTAGCGCGTCCCTTTCGAAATTCCATGCAATCAGTACTGTAAAAAGGCTATCACATTTTATGAACGTTCAGCGGCTTCACCCGGGGCTTGTGTTTGTGTGTTGTTCTCTCTGTGTGTACGTCCTGTCATCAATGTTACCCTCCACGTGTTGACTGTTGACACAGGTCAGAGTTTGGGCAGCCACTCTGATAACAAGGACCTTTATAAGTGGGATAAGTGGAGAAGTCATTCCGCAGATCCTTGATTCTCAGGTAAAGGCGAGCCTCTTTCACCTATTGATCGTATTGTTGAAATGAGATCTTTGCTGTGAAGGGAGTTTCACATTATTTACGGAATCTCTCAGTATAGAGTTATTTTGGCGCTCTTGTGTGATATTCTAAGGTATTTCTCTCCTCTGTTGCTCCACAGAAATACAAACATGCCTCTCAAACTTGTGATCTTCACCTTGTCAGTCTTGGCAATTTCAGGTATAAATAAGCCCTAAAAGAATGTTGTTGTTTTTTTCCTAAGATCGTATTGTTGAAATGAGATCTTTGCTGTGAAGGGAGTTTCACATTATTTACGGAATCTCTCAGTATTATTTTATTTATTTTGGCGCTCTTGTGTGATATTCTAAGGTATTTCTCTCCTTTGTTGCTCCACAGAAATACAAACATGCCTCTCAAACTTGTGATCTTCACCTTGTCAGTCTTGGCAATTTCAGGTATAAATAAGCCCTAAAAGAATGTTGTTGTTTTTTTCCTAAGTGTTTTTGTTTAATGCCTCATTCTTTGTTTATAGCATACCCACGCCACCGTGACACCAGGGAAGCGACCTGGAATGATTCAAAGTCCAACCAGGCTAATGAGAAGGCAGACCTCTCAAAGCATGTAGAGTAAGTTAACCAAGTATTTTAGATCATTAGAATATCTGAAATAAATGTATTTCCATATACTATTCGAATCGTGGAACATTCGATCACGGAGGGCTTCTGTCTGTCTTTAAAAAGTAACCTCTACAAGAGTCACCTGGACAGCAGCAACCTTTACAACCAGGGAGATGATACCAAAAGTCCCGTGGCAGAGGAGCTGCAGCACAAACTCAACATGGAGTCGGAGCGCCTGCGCATCCGTCTGCGACAGGAGCTGGCCGAGCTGCGGGAGAGGTTGTCCCCATCTCCGGCCCGCCGCGTCCAAACCCTGGCCGGCGTGAGGGAGCGCTTGGCGCCGTTCACCCAGCAGCTCCGGAGCTCCCTCAGCAGCAACACCCAGGACCTGTGTGGCCAGCTGAGCCTCTACCTGCAGGGCCTAGAGACGGCGGACGCGCAGGCACAGCCCAGTCCGCCCCGCTACCGGGAGGCCGTCCGCTGGATGACGCAAGCTGCGGAGCAGAGCGGCTCCAGGCTGGCCGACATCGTCGGCGACTTTCACACCAAAACACTCGGTGCGATCCGACACGTGGCCGAGGTCGGAGCCGGCGAGGAAGCGCCGGCCTGGTCGGAGCTCTGGCAGGTAGTGAGCTCCAGGCTGGGACAGGAGGTGAGTTCGCTGAGGGTGGAGACACAGAACTGGGTGGACGTGTTCAAAGCAGACCTCGCTGCTCTGCCGGAAACCGCACTGCCCTTTAGGGCGGAAGCTGCGGCCAGCATGGAGAGGTTCTGCCCAAAGGCAGCCCCGCAGAGCCAAGTGTTTCAGGTCCAGATGGAGAAGCTGTTTCAGGGACTGGAGGAGGACTTGTTGGAGGCTCAGACAGCCTCCGACCTGTCCCCGTCTTCTTCTTCTTCCTCTGCGTCCAGACAGCCTGCCGGCTCTCTGCAGGAGGACTTCTCAGTTAAACTCTCTGCTCTGATCGAAGACATTCTGCACTCAGTGTAGTGACAGAGACACTGGTTCATTGTTTTGTTTTTTTTATTTCATGAACTGCAAATTAAGCAGCATGTACTGTATATATTTATGAATGTGTGGATTTGATTGATGCTTTGGTTTGATTCGGTTGGTGAATCTGTGTGTCAGCATGTCAATGCTGTGTAAAGATGTAAATAATATAATCAGCCACAGATGGTCATAACCAACTTAATTGTAAACTTTATTTTTGAATCCCAACAAAACATATTCCATATTTGAATTTGCTCACACACGTATGTTGCGAGCAATGTCATCGTTTTTCTGCACAAGATACCAAAAGACACCTGTAAAATTGTAGAAAGAATGTGGGCAGGCTCACAGGTATTGTAAAATGTTTACTTTCTTAAGAAATAAAAATGTCTCAACATCATTAATCATCAAGTGACTCCTTAACGCATATGCAATGAGTATAGATAGCAAAGGTAATATAAGATACAAGGGGGGAAAAAATCCATATCACCTGGACAAGAGCTGAAAAAGCACAACGTGATCAGGTTTTGTGACGATCATACTGTATATGGTGACGAGATAAAGGCCATTTTTAAGCGCCGATCGTTCAGTTAAAGGCACGAGGTAGCGCTCCCGCCCAGTAAAACTTCTTCAGGACGAGCCAGCCGCCCAGAACGAGCAAGGCAGCGGCTGCCGAGCCAAACACCACCCCCACCACCAGACCCGTCACGTCCACGTCATCGCTCTCTGATGCGATGCCATTACCTGAGGCAAGCAGGTGGAGAGAAATTGGTGTGAAGCAGAGCTTCCAAAACAAGTGTGTATGATGTATATCTGGATTTATGATGTGTGTGTGTGTGCGCGTGCTGCGGCATACTCACTGTAGGCAGCTGCAAAGGGTCTTTCTTTAGTGATGAAAGAAAAAGTCTATCACGATAGTGTTGTTTAAAAAACATCAGTAAAAAAAAATTGAATGAGCTCCTACCCTCTTGAGCGGTGTAAAGTGGTCCGACTGAAACAGTGGCTGACTCTCTGCTTTCTTCTCCAAAAGGGGTCAACGATCTTCTCCTTCTGGAACTACAGGCCTGACAAACAACCAACAGGTAAGTTCAAGTCTATTTAATTCTATGATGAAACAAACAAAATCACAACTAAACAGCAAAGTGCGCCTCGGGGGAGTGGGCACCTCTTTTGGGACACATTTCTGATGTATATTTTTTATTTCTACTCAGTTTGATTCCTGGGATCCAGGAAACGGCAAATGCATGGTTGTTGCTGAAATTCTCCCATGGGTCACCTCGGAGAGATGCATTACCTAACAGTGTTTTTAATGTTTTCTGACGTCTTTATAACAGAGTCCCTCTTCGTCCAACTTACAGACAGCAGCTCTTGACATTTACTGGGCTCGCAGAGTCTCAGGATGCAGTGCAGATAGAGGCTGGACTTTGCCTGGTCGCGGTGCTGTACAAAGCGGAAGGCCTCGAAGTTGAACCGGGACACCTTGGAGAGGCCATTGTCTGTCACGGACGTCCTTTGGTCCGCTGCACAGCTGGTGGAGAGCAAAGGTGTGTCACTATTAATTTTTTTTTTTGTTTTTTTGTTGTTTTTTTTTGCCACTTATTCAGGTATGATGCTATCCTGGTGACATGCGCTTCCATACCCGGCGAAGAAGTTGTGCTGCTGAGTTTGCGACATGTTGTAAGCAGTGGGAGTACTAAAGCAGTGATCCAGCAGTACGTGAAAACTGGAAACCGGAAAAAATGGGCGCATGAGTAACTGCTTGTTTGCCACAAAACATACTCCAGTGCTCCAGTTTATTTTTCCATTTGTTTTTTGATAAACAACTGCACTAGGAGCGTCCCCTTATCTAAATGGGTTTTCCTTACTTCCCGGTGAGGTTAACAGCTTTGACTTCTACGTAGATCCTGGTTCGTAGCTCAAGTCCTGCTGAAGGAACCACTAACGGGTAGATATAGTTGGAGTCCTGGAAAAATAAGAGCATTGAGTAAAATAAGTGAGGAGATGTGGCTTTTAAAAAGTATCTCACTCAGATGTGTGCCCGTTCGTGCTTACGTTATAAACTGCCATTTTTAGTGTATCAATGAAGGTTCCATTGTTATCGCTGGTTGCCACCGACACAGAGGAGCTAAAATTCCATGGGAAAGGTGAAGAGGAGATAAAAAAAAAAGGGGAAGTGATTTATCATATGTATATTGGAGCTAAATTTGTGGCTGCACGCAAGGACTTATCTTATCTTAAGGACCTATTTTTAAATATATATATTATGATCACAAGTATTTTGAATTACTCACGCCACAATCTGTGTGTTGTTGATGAGGTACTCCAGTGGGTAGCGGCACGAGAAGTGATAGTAGAGGTCTGTGGAGTAGCTGATCAAACCCTGGTCAGACCTGGGTGTGTCAATGAACCCTGTGATGATAACTGACTGGATACTGAGGAAGTTGCTGAAGGGACCCGTGGAGTCCGGGGTCTCATCTATAATCTGAATAACAAAACGCAATCTTCACACATCTTTAGGGTGCAAAATTGATACTATCATTTGTATTCTGCAGGTGTCCTATTTCCTATTTGGCCCGAAATGATTTAACCTGAAGAGACTGGCGACAGGGGTTATTCAGACTGTCGTTAACAGGAAGCTGGTAGCGGACGACTGGAGGGCTGACACCGGTGTCCACAGAGCCGTGGCAGTCGCTATTATTGTGGGCCCCGTTCAGAGCCAGGTCCGTGGTGATGAAGCCTGCCCACTGAGCTGTGCACAAGTTGATCTGCAGCGTGATTGTACTGATGCCACAGTCCACTGTCAAGTCTGAGTTGTCTATGAAAGAGGGTGAGAGAAGCCAAGGGTATTGAATGGTTGGAGCCAATGTTTGTTGTTTCACTATTATCCTATGTGAAACATAAGGAGAATTAATTATCTGGTTGCTGGAATTAATTAAAATATCCACAATAAGCGGAGGGGGGGGGGCTTAACCACAAACGGCATCTGCTCTCATTTGTGCAACATGCTCATTTAAAACCATCAGACTTCATTCCAGCTGCAGGTAACCCACCTGGGGTCCTCTCATAGTCAGAGGAGCAGTTGTAGAGACACAGAGCAGGGCGCAGGAGTACAACCAGCAGAGGGAGACAAAGGCAAAAAGCCATGCTGACGGAAGGAGGCTCTGGTCCAACTGTATTCATATAGAGGGAAATAATAACATTGAACAAACAATGAATTCCAAAATGTCCGCTCAGTCAAAACAGATGAACAGAAATGACTGTGGTTATTTTTGACTGGAGAAAAAATATGGAGAAAGTAAATTTTTTTTAAATGAAATACTAATCATTTTCATTATCAAATTACATTGCAGACTTTGTTTTGCCTGGCGGAAGTTGTTGATCTTTCCCCTTTTGCACGAATTCATTAAATCTAGAATGTTGCAATGGTTCAAAATCAGTGAGTTTCAAATCGAGAGCAATGGGACAACCTGAGGAGAGTCTTACCTTGTTGGTACCTGAGCAGGTGTTTGTCACAGACGCAGTCCCGCACTGAGACTTTTGTAGTGTCAGACAACCTCAAGACACCCAAAACCACAGAGGTGGGACTCCCATGCCTTTCCTGTTGCTAATTATAGACACCGCATCACACACGCGCACATACAAAAACACACTATTACATACACTTAGTCTATGTTTCTACTGTGACGTCTCCATTAGACAGGAGGCAGCTCCTGGCAGGGTTTACTGTCAAGTCCTCACCTGGCAGAATATAGTGTTTTGACCCAGGTTACTTCTCAATGCCGCCTAACATTTCCCGCTATGATAAATTATCTCCAAAAAGTGTGTTAAGGTAAAAAACTACAGTAAATATACAGGTTGTCCTTTGAACAAAGCATCGGTTGACTTAAAAGAGATTCGAATTTACACTACACCTGTTTTATATACCAATTCTGATTCAAGTGTATTCATTATCCCGACATGGATTGATAGGATACTGTACTGTAAAATAATGAATTACAAATTGATTCTGAGAACCAAAAACATCAAAACACCTCAGTCTTACAAGACATGTGTAAATGTGTATGTAGAGACGCCTTGTCTTGAATAGTGGAGTCCTAACTTCCGAACATCTTGAATCCCTGAAAAATGATCACGTTTGCCACGAGCTATGAAGAAGCCCCGCCAACGTGGGGGTAACCTTTTTCATTTCCCTTGCATGCCTGGCGTCTCCTCTGTTGTCTCAGTACAGCTACATTACGGCTTTACTGTACATAGCTATAGGCCACAACTGCTGCCGCTCAACTGAGAAGCTCCCATTGTTACTGAGGAATATAGAATGAAAAGGGCCATCCGTATTTTTTCTCAAAGTGCCAGTGGGGAGAGAGGATGTATGTCACATTATCAGGCATGCGTCACTCTTTCACAATTTCTTCCACCCTCACCTGTATCCGAGGATTTGAACTCCCAGGACACCCGTATGGAAACATCTCCCTGGCCATTCTTTCGCCTGTAATCCCATTCCCCATTTTGTTCTCCTTTAATCCCTTTCGGCTGCAGGGTCAGAGATAATTGTCGGCCGTGTAATGTAGTCTGGCCGTAAGCGGATTGAGTAAACTGCAGATAATCTTCGAATTGAGCAATCGTGTAAACTATCCATAAGATATCATGGGGTAGGGATATTTTCTTTTGAAAATATGTTATGCCTTATTAACAAACATAGAGAAACAGTATAATTTGAGGCTGCAGGAATACATCATCGAGAGAGTAGGATAGACACGAATCCACCATCTTGTTTCATAGAGAGTCTAAAGTATGAAGTCAGATAGAGCAGACCTCCAGGGTGACTACAGTGTGCTGCTGCGTTGATTCGAACAAACCTTTTTACCGGTTCCTTCCAGCGACTGTGATAATGGTTACTGACACACAATCGCATTAGAAAACAATGAATACGAGGCCTAGGGGAGGACACAGATTTAGTTTTGGAGGAAAAAGGATACGCTGGGAAGCTTGTCAGCAGACATTACTGTACTCTGTGTACAGTCGAGCGGCTCATTATAGCCAATCACCCCCCGGGATGTGAATATCATCTCTATCAAATGGCGTTGTAAATATGTTTCTTCTGTTTCTTCTCATTTGCGAAATAGCTTACTCAATAAGACACAATGCTGTTCCATTGTTAAACCATATGAAACGTTGCAGAGCCATATTCAATTAAATGGCTTTTGCGGAGGGGTTTGTTAATAGCTCCTATTTGTACCTTTTGGTTTCAGTGCTTGTGAGTTCTGGTTTTGTTTTGTTCTTTTTCCTTTTATTTGGCACATCAGCCCGCTGCACAGCACAGTATTGCAGTGGTTTCCACTCTCACTCACAGCGGCCAGGGCTGTGTGCAGTATGCATTTTCTCAGTGTGTCTGTGTGGGTTGTTTTCTTTCGGGTCCTCCAGCTTCCACCGCCAGTTCAAAGACATGGAGATTGCGTATTGTTATTATTATTATTATTCAGAGACTCCCATGGGTGTGAATGTGAGTGTGAATAGTTTTTTTTTTTCTTCTTCTTTGTGCTCGCCTTTGCAGTTGGCTGATGTGCCTCTCGCTTCATCTCAACTGAGATTGGCTCCTGTTAGCATTACCTCAATTTTACTTTGCATCACTGTTCAAAAGTGGGTGGGAGTTGCTGCACGGCCTGGTTTCATGAGTGGTTTGGTGTCATCTGCTGGACAAACAGATAGTACTCCAGTGCCTTGTTTTTCTCGCTGTCTAATGGACTCGTGATTCACTAGTGCTGAAGAGTGCGAGGCGAGAGAAGCAACTCCCTCAGCGTAGCACAGTGAGAGCCATTGTTGAATGTGTTTTAAATAAAACACCGTTGGGCATCCATTCCGATTAATAAGCTTCCCCATCTACCGTCTGACCAAGGCTGAATTACATAAAGTCTGCGATCAGCTCCTGGGCCCTGAAAGCTCAGGGTTTGCAGAAAGTGAACAATTCAATGCAGATTGAACTGGAAAATGTGATAACCTTTATCCACATTAAAAGCTTTTGCACAGAAACTGAAAGGAATAGGGAGCAAACCTTTAGATCTTTTTTAGATCAAAGAATCTTTATATGCCACAATGAAGTGTATATCTGCAAAATAAATCATAGAAAAGAAAAAAGTGTATGCAACTCTATGAGATGAATCACAGCCATGGTACACGTTTATTTAGTGCATACTAAATGTAATCATGTTGTCCTACAATAAAGACCCAAAAGATGTGAGGAAAGGGCACTGTTTTAAAAACACGATCACACCTCTCCATCACATGCCAGACATTCGCGCGCACCGGCCAAAGATCTACTTCATTTTAGAAAGAGCAGCGAGGAAAAATCAATAATTCCAGGTAACACATGACAAGCACCCAGAGGCGCATTCTGAAAGCAGAGGCCCTGCATGACAAACACAGCCGTGTAATCCGTAGAGACTGACAGGAGTGGTGGACAACAGCGCTACACACAGAAAAAACAGCCCGCGACTGTCTGTCGGCTCTCAACTTCCCAGGGAGGAGCGGGTGTTTATCAGTCTGCCTCCAAGGTCATCTGCTGACGGCTGTTATTAAAAACGAGGGACACGAGAAGAGGATTAAACTCTAGGTTGTGGTGAGATTAAAGCCGCCGTCACGTGCCATCAACTATCAAGGCCATCATGCTTCATAGTTTTTTTTTGCTTTTTGTTTTCCATCTGTGTTTTCTACCTCTGGAAGTTTCAAAAAAGATGTTTTGTCAACTCTGAATGTTGAACAGCCAAAGCCTTCCCACTCATGAATTCTGACTCTTGTTTTTTTTAACACACAGTAAATTCTTCAGTGCTGCCGTTATAGTGCATTTAGTCTTCAATTGGGAGCAGTGTGTGGTTTAGTGGTTTTATGTCCAGTCTGGTATGCAATGGGTACAATGGGTTGAGTTCTCAAATGTGTTAACATTTGAGCCGAGTAAAGAGCTTACCACACAAACAACACAGACGGAGTAAAATAACAATAAATGTCAGTTTAATTAATTCAAACACTTTCACAGCATCGGCCTGTTTAGCAAGAACATATTCTTGCCTCGAACACAAACAGCAATGAAGTGCTCACGCCGTTATTTTCTAAGGCAACAACAACAACAAACAAGCACTTTCATTTGACCGCAACTGAAGGGGGCCAACATTTAACCTGTCACTCTCTCGGTCTCTCACGGGAGAGCTCTTTTGGCAATTTTGCTGGATTAGGGCAGTGTGAAATGATTTATTTCTGTCGAGGGCAACACAACTATCCAGTCATACGGCAACTCAAATTGCTTTACACAGGCTTGGAAATGAAAGGAGACATATAAGTTGCGCCCCAAAAGCCAATAAAAACAAAGCAGTTCTTTGAGCTCTGCAGATTGCATAGAATATTAATAAAAAAAAACAAAAAAAAAACATTACAAAGACATTGACATTACAATAACAGTAAACACTAAAGCATAACTTTAAAAGAGGTCATGGTTAATTCTTCTTCTTTGGGGACACAATTATTGTGTCATTTGTAACTATATAAATACGACTACTCCAGACGTACACAATCATTCATACTGTGGAAATGATGCTGGAATGCCTGGAAACTAACCCAAAGCAATGAGCAGGAGCTCAGGTTCTGAGAAAGAGGGAGGAAAAAAAAAAAAAAAAAAAAAAAAACATTTCCTCTTCCACCCCTGATTTTTTTCCCTGCTCCATGGTCATTCTCTCTCCCTCTCCCCCTGTCCTCCTCCCAGTTTGGTCTCTCATGTTGATTTCACTGTGGTCAACAACCTTAGCTGTGTCCCATCATACAAACTCACCATGTTTTCTCATCTTTGCTACTCCCCCCCCATCCCTTAATTGTATAACTGGGAGCATGATACATTTAGTGTGGGCACAAAGAATTCCATTGAGCCCATTAAAATGACGTTACTGTATTTGAAATAAGAAATGGAACCGTCTGCACGGATGCACACCCCCCTCCACCGTGGATTGCGTTTTCATTTAGTTGGAATAGAGGCATTGAAAAGCAACAACTCATTTCCAAAGTAAAAAAAAAAACAAAAAAAACTTGGACCCTCTCCCTCTTGTTTTTTTCCCCCCTTCCTCATCTTCACGCCATGTACACGCCTTCCACCGGCCGACCCACTTTTTAGGCTTCTGGCTTCTGCCCGGATTTAAACATGTGAAGTTTGATTTCACCACGAAGAAGTTCACGCTTCCTGGACCCTTTTATTTTTATTTGTTTTAAGGACGGGTGGCTCTGCGCACTCGGGTCGAACATGTAGAGATGGATTTTACGAAGCTGTTCGCCGCCGTGCTCGCCTTTTCGTTCCACTCCGGCTCCGCTTCCAAACCCAATGGTGAGAAGTATCCTATCCACGCAGCGAGAGGATGCGTGTTAACTGCGCGGGGACATAGTGGGGTTTTGTGGCGGTGGCTCTTGCCCTCCAGTCGCGGGGGAAGTTCGAGCGTGCCTCGGTTGCACCGTCGTCCCTCCTCTGCTTTGGGGTTGGAGAGGTTTGGCGGTGTTGGTGATAAACAGACCGTCGTCGCAGCACGTGAGGCGGCGCCAACACCGGCGCGATTGTTTGACGACCGAATCGCTATTACGACAAGAGACGCGGTTGTCTCAGCTGGATTTGCTCGATTGTTGAATGATGTCTAATGGGAACGAAAGGGGCGATACGCCACGGAGAAAAATGCGCTCATGTCATGGTCATTTAAGCTCAGGGCCGTGAGTATGTGAATCGTTACACAGATTCCCCAGACATGGTGTGAAATAATAACAAACACACACACACACACACACACACACACACACACACAGGAACACTGGCATGTTTAGTTTGTTTTGTTTTCTGGAAAAGAACAAGCCGGTACAGTGTGGTATCTTTAAGTCTATTCGATGTCGTATAAAAGGTGAGGATTATTTTCAAGTGATATGGTATGGCCTTTGAATAGTCATTCATTGTAAAGCGTCCCATTGAATGTAGATAGGTCGATCCTTGAAACGCCTCTTTGCGCCACCACAGCAAAGTGCATGGCAGACAATGTCAAACTCTGGTATTTAAATTGTTGCTTTCTGTCAGCATTTTTGACAGGCACAAGATGTGCTGCAGGAACATGCGGAGAGACTTTTGGCCAAGCAACGCAACCTCCAAAAAAAATCCCACCGTGATACCGACGCGTGTGGATACCACGTGAGTGCCACAGGGAGCCAGCACTCATCATCTCCTGTTTTCTCCCCCCCACGCTCACTGTGGTGTGCAGGCCAAATGATCTGTCGGCGCGGGACACAGCGGCCATGCTACAAGGTGTCCCACATCCAGGACGCAATCCGGAGGCCGACCTTTGAGGATGCCAGACAGGCCTGCAGGGTGGACGGGGGCGAACTGCTCAGCATTGAGACACAAAGCGAGCAGCGACTGATAGAGAGGTTCATACAACAGCTGCAGGCTGGAGATGGAGACTTCAGGATCGTTCTGCGCCGTAGCCCACAGCGCCACAGGGCAAGGACCACCAGGCCAGCTTGCCCCTCACATTACTATTGGCTGGATGGAAGCCACGCCAGTGTCAGGTAATATCTTCTCTTTCTTTCCGACATTTCGCTCTTGACATATCAATGTTTTGGCGGCACATTGGTTAAAACCGTAGGAGGGACAGTGAAAAGGAGATTGTTGTGACTCAGGGATTATTTGATTGGATTGCGGAATGACTGATGGAATGCGCGCAGTCCTCTACAGCAATGTGAAGGAGAAGTTCAAACAAAAAGTAGAATGCGCATGTGATATTCTTTATTCCAGAATAAAAGGATGCATTTCATTTGCCGTAGGAACTGGCATTGGGACGAGCCATCGTGTCGTGGTGAAAAGTGCGTGGTTCTGTACGACCAGTCGTATGCGTCACCTGACGGAGAAGGTCATGGGGAAAACTGCAACTCCAAGAACAACATTGTCTGCAAATACCCAGAAGGTGAGCCAACATTTCACAGACACACGGAAGTGGCAGCAGGATACTGTGGATTATTTGGCCCTTGTGGATTAATTGGCACTAAAGGGAACATCCACAGTGACATCAGCCATTGGTTTGTGAACAAGCCTCAAGTTTCCATCGCGTCATCTGTTGGTTCGGCCTTTACCTCTGTTAGCTATCTTTTAAGATGTATTTCTTTATGTCAAAAAAAAAACTGTCTCAAAAATGTGTGACAACTTTTTTCTGTATTTTGCAGAAGATTTACCTTTATTTACCGGTGAAATGAACACGACGCATGCAGGTAAACATACTGTCCGTATGTGCATTATGTGTCTCATGTTTCGGAGACAACAGATGTGTTTATACCTAGGTCAAGAAAAGGCCGTTTAAACCGCTTTCTTCTTTTTGAGTAAATTACGAGCTTTCATGGTAAATTTGTATGGAGGGTTGAGTTATTTATCATGGATAATCTCCAGGTCACATGTAGTAAAGTACATGAATGATGTATTTCGTCTTTTTGAAGAATAGATATGATTCAAGAATAAAGTCCTCAGTTAAAAAAAATATATATATATATGTATATATCTTTACATACATTCTGGAAAGGAGGTGACTTTGAAGTCAAATAGAGCTGCACGTGATCACATCAACGTGGACATTTAGATAGGGACAATGTAGCGTATTACATCGATTTTATTATACATAATACTTTATGCATTTTAAATCACTCCCTCGCGTTTAGTCTGTTAAATGTGTGATAGTTTGATAAGCGCTATCCTTTGACATTCTTATATTCAACTGTTTTCAGTTCCATCTCTGAGGCCAGTCCTAACCCTGTCAACTACAGAAAGCGGCGAAAGGACAAAAATAGCACTATCTGAGTCATCTGGTAAGAGCTGTTTTATTTTTTTGATACACTGTCGAGTTACTGTCTTTCATGTTTCAAGGAAACTACCTAAAATCCATTTTTCCGGTGTAAGAGAATCACGATATGCCCTCAATAGTCAAGGACAGAAGTGGTGTTGAACTAAGTTATGTGCTTTTCTTTCTATCTCTCTCTCAGACAACACCCTGTATGTTTCCTACGTCATGTATCCCACTGTTCCTGCTATCCTGCTGCTGCTGATTGCAGCTGCTGGGTTCTTTTGCTACAAGCAGCATGCTAAGAGGTAAAAGTAGAAATGTAGTATCACACACACACACACACAAAACATCCAATGTACCGCCATTGTACTTCACAGATAGAACATCCCATTTCTGGATGCAGATGATGAAAATGTCTCTTTACAGGGGAGGTTAAAGAATGCTTGTATAATGTCCCTATATGTTTATTTATTTATGGCACAATAATGCAGCTCTTCCCCAAGAATGTATATCGTTTTGGGAACACATTTCCCTGAAGATATACACACTGTAATTTGTATACTTCTTGTTAGCTTGGTCGTATTTTGTTTACTTTGCAGTTAGAAACAGATGGAGCTACAGTTTCGCACTTTATCTGGATCTTAGAGTGGAAACTTCCCCGATGTATGTCTCCCGCTCAGACATGTTGCAATGACTATGCTCTGTCTCTCACATGCAGGAGGAAGACACAAACGGAAAACGGTCCCAGCCGATCGAAACCATGGACGTCGACCACAACTTCACCCTGCCCAGTACAAGGGCCGTATGCCTTTAGCGACATTAACAAGCTGCCTCACGCTGCTCTCGACAGCGCCTTCATGAAAAAGTACTCCTGCCCCCCCTCCCAGGACTCCCAGTGTGGTGACTATGAGAATGTGTCATGCACGGACAGAGAGTGTGGCTTTGTGACCAATGACATCTATGAGATCTGCAGAGCTCAGGCCCGGCACTGCCCCAGTCAGACTGGTTGGGTTGAAAATGAGATCTATGGATAACATTGATGATGCCTATCTGCTCTCTGCAAGTGTCTGTGAAACTCATTGCAATTTAAGAAAATGACCCAGCTTGACCCAGACACAATGTTTTCTATCCCTTTCTCCCTTTTTTTGCGAACTATTGGTTACTTGTGTGTGGTGTAGGGTTACCCCACAGGCATACGTTCATCTGTTTCGTGTGCGTATCTCGAGTGCTGCTTCCTGAACATTCAGCATTTAAATTAGCGAGTCCTTTTTTTTTAATGCGGTGTTACCCAAGGACTTCGTATATAGACTCAGAACTTCCCAGAACCCTGGCTGTAGAGTTCTCATTCTGAACTTGTAAAACAAATTGTAAATGTGTCCAGTTGGTTTGGGGACATGAGTTACAGATGGGTGAGAATAATATACATTAAAATGTAGTACATTTTTGTCAAACTTTGTATTATTTTGGAAGACAACTCAGCAGTTACGCTCGCAGTTTTAGGTGGTTGTATACACAGCACATACAACGAAATGTGTCCTTATACTCACAAAAGCCAATGACAACTTGCTGGTGTGATGTTTTTCTACTTTCACCATTGCGGTTTTGTGGACTCAAAATGCGAACAAATTGTTGGAGGCAATGGAGGAAAAATGAGAGGAGTCATCATGGCAGTGCATCTGACAGGAAAATAACTGGTGGAATGAAGGACAATGCTAAAATGTTTACTTTATTCTATAGTATTATCCAAATACATCAAAATGTATCTGCCAGAGTCAGAAATCCTTTGCAGACGGTGTAAAGAAAATACATATTATTTTTCCAGTATACTTTTGTTTCTGTTTCCAGTTTTAATCATCTTCTCAATTTACAAATGATGTTAGAACAGTAGAGTGGCAAAGAGGCATCGAATTAACTCAAATAATTATTAATGAGTCAGGTCCATTTGGGGGCGAGGCAGAGCTGCTGTATTTTGCAAGGTTGATTACACAGCTAAGCCTTGGAGTAAGTGCAAGTTCTGAGCACTCACGCAAGGTTACTCATCTTGTAAACAATCCAAAATTAAACCTCTCCATTTTCCAATAGCGTCATCAGATATTACTGTGTGAGGCACAAGGACAGGAAGATTCAGTTGGCTATGTACTGCTGTGTAGTTGTCCTATTTATGGACTATGTTTGACATTTTTTCTCTAAACCTGAAAAACTGGGGTGAGCTGTGTTCAGAGCTTCCTGTTTGTCCTCTGATGTCAGGGAACAGGACAGTACAGGCGGAAACACTAATGACAGCTCCGCTGACCCCCTTAAACCTTAAAGCTTTGGGCTCTCCCAACTCCACTTGACTGCAAAACACTCAACTATCCCATTGAACTGACAAAACATTATTTCGGGGTGACCCGTTTTGAGCACATTACAGATTTGTTCATCATTATTTGCTTGTACAAGAATATACCTTTTAAGATATCATGGTAATGTCTGAGTATGTAGCGAGTGGGCTGTTGGGTCGGTGTCTTGGAAAGATGTAGTAAGCCCAGCAAGGAGAGGCTGAGTGTGTTCTTTGAGAATGTTCGACAGGAAATGCCAAAAGCACATCTGGAACTCTTACATTCAGGAAGTCTGTGCGTGACAGCAGAGGCCTTCGGAGCGCTGCTCTGCCTGCCTCCACTGCTCTCTGTTAGATTGCCGCTGCGGGGGCTTAAGAGAACAACCAATGGGTGTGAATGCGCGCTGTATCTCCGACATGACATGATATCAGATGTCAAATGAAGAAAGGTTACGAGGTCTTGTGGTTGCATTGCAATGCCTTATTTAATAATAACATGGTCCTGTTTAAGTGTCCTCTTTCCATTGTGTATTTGTAGGGTGACATTAAATGAAATGTGTGTGAAAGTATTATTACTGCTGTGCAAATAAATAACTTTTAAATGCCGATTGTTACGCATCAGAAAGCAGTGCTCGGGGTGTGTCAGAGATAACGAGCAGGGCTTTATGTTCACAACGAACTCTTTAGGATTAAGAATTAAGGGTTAGCTCAGGTTAAGTTGAGCAGCCAACAAATAATCCTTCCCTTTCCTCAGAATATGTTCAGTTTAAAGGAAATGTGTGGCCCTGTTGCATGTTTCAGTGTTGACCAACAGATGGCGCTGTTATCCCACAGGACAATCTCTTTGTGGCTGATAAAATGTCTGGTTTCACATGGGGACCTGTATGTTACATTATATAATGTATATAATGTATATATATATTATTTAAGGATTTATAACGGTTGGTACTCTGGTTACATTACTAAATAGTATGGATGTCGGATAAATGCGTATTTCTTTATTTAACATGAAAATCCCAGCATGCGTTGTTTAAATGTATTTTTTTTTTCCATTCACTTTTACACGGAGAGCATTCCTCTGACAAGAGGCAGTCGCAAGGCTGATTTTTGAAATGATTTAACCCTTTGTTTTCCCCTTGCATCTTTGTGTGTTTCCTCGCATACGAGCCTCGTGCTTTCAAAGTTACCTCTGCGTGCAATCAAGACAAGCGGGGCAGACAAGCAAACAGATTTCCAGAATAGCAATTTTACCGGTTGACGTAAGAGGTGGGTCTGGTTGCCTTGGCAACCAATTGGCACTGAAGTGTGGAGCGGCTCCGTGGTCCCGCCCCCTGTACAAATACCCCTATGGCTTTGACGTCAATATACGTCAACCAAAGAACATGATGCCTCGTTGCGAGTCAACTCGTGTGTCCTGTGGCTGATAGAGGCACCTCCAGCTGAAACATTAGAGCCGCATTGTGGCGGCGAACGTGTTGTGACAGCGGCCGCGCTCAACAAATGGCGAAGTGACGGAGAGAGTCGCCACACTGGCGTCCAGGCTGAAACACAGAGATCAACTTTGCCGTGTTTTTTTTAATGGACGCGCGTCGAGCGGCGGCAGTAGCGGCGGCGAGCGGCTTGTTTTACTTTCGTCTTTATCTCTAGCGAGACCCCCCCACACACCCCGTGTGTGCGTGCGCGTGTGTGTGCGTGTGGCCGTCCCTCGCCCGGTCTGGCTACCTCACTCCAACCCCCCTTCGCTCGTCCGTAAACAGTCACATTGAGAACAGCATGGTCATGGCTGACAGTGTCCAGAAACCGCTGATCCGGGGTCCGGTCCGTGTGGGCTTCTACGACATCGAGCGCACTTTAGGAAAGGGCAATTTTGCCGTGGTGAAGCTGGCCCGACACCGCATTACCAAGACCGAGGTGAGTGTGTCGGCGAACGGGTTAGCCCCAGAGCTAACTTGGGCTACTTTTTCCAGCTCAGTTACATAACTTTTATGTACAAGTTGACACCCCAGATATTTACAGCGGATACCGAAATGATGCACACATCGTGCACTTATAGCAACTTGGATCGGGTGACCGAGCGCCCGGCCGCTCCGGTGCCAGCAACAGCTGGTGCGTTCGAATCCTGCAGGTACGGGAGAGCAATGACTGGCTGCTCGTTCACCCCCTCCGACCAACATCACTGCCAGGAAGAGCCCTGACCACCGGTGCTGCTGGGAAACACACGCACTGCAAACACGCGTGCTGCATTTCCCCCACGCCACGCCGGCATCGCGTACACCTGCACTCACTTTGGTTAATGACCCGCACAGCTGCCACGGTCTACATGCTCAGGAGTCCGGGTGGTGTAAACGTCCCTGTTGCTGTATGTGGGGCGTGCAGCATGGCTCGGTCGTCCTATTATGCAATCCACATAATAATGATGTGATTCAGTGGTTTGTGCGAGGAGCAGGATGTGCCAGCCAGAGCCTTGTAACTGGAAAGCAAAGCATTTTCCTCACACAGGCACGCAGACGGCAATGCCCCGACACTTCGCCGTGGCGTTCCTCGCATAGTTCGGAGAGGGCTTGGTGTCACAGGCACACACTCTCAGGCCATGCAGGATGAGCTCAAGAGACAAACAGGGCTTCGGCTTTCCCAGACTTCGGGCACGGTTTTATCTCGGCTCTGTGCATGGAGGCATATAATAGTTGTACCACTGAGTGCCATGACTTTTTATTGGCACAGAGTCTACTGTGAAGGGCATGTGTGGAGAAGCTGGGAGACTTGTGAAAACACACTTGCACACCTTAACCTTTGCTCTCCAGAGCCCCCAGTTTGTTGTGAGTAATCGTACTGTACAGAAAAACAAAGGTTTATGTCATCAAATGAGACTCAAATGAGTAGGTTTAATGAATAACGCGGTGAGTAAATGGCTCTTAAGACTCTTATTGTGTTAATCTAGTAATTAAAGCCTGTTAAGTATCATACCATTGGTCTGGCTTGGTAATCTGCAGCCAATGTAACTATGATGGATGTGTGTGGGTGCAGGTTTTTATTTGAGGAGCCACAACTACACCAGTTGATCTCACTGAGTGGCCGCACAGTCTCTTAGGCCGTGTGCTGTTCGGGCTGACTGACCTGTTTTCAGTCTGGTTTTTCCAGATTATTTTTTAGATTGGCCAAGGTCAGTCAGAGGCAGCCAATCAACTCTATGTGATGGCATCCGCCTTGAGACCATGCCGGAAATGTTGCCCTGCTAGGTGTGTGTGTGGGAGTGAGGAAAATCCGAGTTTAATGATGCATTACACAGCAGTTCTGATGTGTCTGTAAGCATGGGTGTGCATGTGCCCAGATAAGTGTATCTGTGTGTGCATAACCTACTTTTCATGGCCCCTACGTGTTATAGTGAACCATTCATCCCATTATGTACATACCGAAGCTCACAGGTTCACATAGTTCAGCCAGCTCCCATGTGGTCCCTTGCATGTATCCATCCTCACCAGAGCTCTGTGCCCCTTCTCTGCTCCCATTACTTTGTGTATAGGCTTCATTTGCCTTTATCTCATTGTCCTCAAATGGCATTGTGCTAGCAGAATTCCTGTCGTGTTTGTACTGTTGTTAGTTAGCTAAGATTTTATGTGTCCTGGAATCCCTGTCTACCAGACCCATTATTAAGTTTTTAATTGTGGTGTTGGCTTGTAGCTGGAGTTCCGATTCAAAAATCTGGGCAAAAAGGACAAGGCCATCTGGTCTAAACGCAACTGACACTTCAAGTAGCTCAAAACAAACGGGTGAGGGTTGTATTAGGGCTTGATCACAGGACTCGTGGGCATTCTCAGTTTTTTCAGCGCCCATGGCTTCCTGTCGAGGAGAGAGCACGCCAGATCCAATTCGTTATGGTCAACAGGATTATGTACAGCAGGAGGCCCTGAGTTACCTGGCCTTTTACTTTTTCAAGCTGAGGAAAGCCAGAGCTAGAATAGCCAAGCTATTCCTCACCTGCAGATTTAAAACCATGGTAAGCTCACTTTTAATTACGCTTGCGCTATCGTGTGCAACAAACTGCCGCTTACTATTAAATTGATCCAGAATGCTCAAACTTTTAAAAAACAAAATGAAACAGACAAACTGCCAGACAACATCTCCATATAGGACAAGAACAGGAAAATGCATTGCGCCCTGATTTAAAAATAAAAATATATATATTTAAAAATGCATTCTAGTCAACATTTACTTCATTTATTGGTATACATAATTTTTTTATATCCGGGATTTATTTTCTCGAGGGTGTGTCGTGTGTGTGTGTGTGTGCGTGTATATATATATATATATATATAGGGATGTATATGTATTTCTTTCATATTGACTTTTCTTATCTGTAGTGTTGGGATATGTGCGTGTCTTTCGTGTTGGACGTTGTACGCTTATCTCAATCTTAGTTGCTGAGTTTGTAAAAATGGAACAACTGGGACCACCAAGGATATATGTCCTCGACTTTGTTGTGTTATCCCTGACGATGTCAAATATGACTATACTCCACTATTGTAAAATAACCCGATCCAAAACTTTTTTTTGTAAAATAAGACTAAACTATGCAGGAATGCTCATGCAAAATAATTAATCCAGCAGATAACGTTGCACCTAACTTCACTTCACACAGTGCGACATCAGCGGTACACCGTCACGGTGTACCGCTGATGCCAATCAATCAAAATGCCAATCGAATACGCGCACATGCACATTCCTTAATTGTGTGAGCAGGGCAGTTTTGTTATGATCATCTAATGACTGCCAAGATGGAGAATAGAACAGTGCGATAAGAGCCAGTTTAATAAAATGCTGTGTTATGTTTGGGCATCGGATTATCTTACGTATGGTTATGTTTTATCATCTCATCCAAAAGTGCAGATATAGATTATTTCGTGTTTGAATTAATTGCATTGATTAGTCATACATTTGGAGAATAATACTGTCACAAATTCCCAAAAGTCCATGTGCACGCATTTGTCCCTTTCTTTGGTTTGTTTATGCCGCCAGTTTGGCTTAAAACTCTTATCACACTGATGAAATGTTCATGAGACCATTTGAAGGAGCGATGTAAATGCCGCCTCGTTAACTACCGGACAGCATTCATCAAATAGTGTTGAAGTTGTGTGTGTGCGATTTACACTTGCATGTCATTGTGCTTGTGTGTGTGTGTGTGTGTGTATCCAGTGGGGCATGTGTTTTCCTCTGCTGTGCTTTTGGATAACATTTCATCATGGCTAGTATTTGAAAACTGTTTATGAAAGTTTCAGCCTAAGCTGTATTTAAGTGTTTATCTTGCGTCTCAGTTCTCCACTCTCGAGAACACACTGTCCATGTGCTACTTGGAGTCTAATAAATCACGGTATATACTTGTGTATGTCTGGCTATTGGGTGGTCTTTCTTATTGCCCTTCGGGTCTAATGGGCTTTAACTCTTATTCTACTGTACGTTATTGAGAAACTTACTGATTAGAGTCGTATTTATCGATTCTCCTTCTTTGTGCAGGTGGCCATTAAGATCATCGATAAGACCCAACTGGATGCTGTCAACCTGGAGAAGATATACAGAGAAGTTCAGATCATGAAGATGCTTGACCACCCTCACATCATCAAGCTGTACCAGGTGAGACACTGGCTTAAGTGTATTTTATCTACACTACACCCAACACCTCTTCACTGCCAAGTGCGCAGAATTAGGGGTGCTGCTTTCCTGTCTCGACTTTTGTTGATTTAGCCTTTATTGTGACCTCATGTGGAATGTTGTCTGTCCGTGATGGAGGTCCCTCGGTTAGTTGTCGTTCCTCATGTTTTATAATAAAAGGTTTAACCTGCGTTATTTATTTTTTTGTATCCATCAGGAAACATTTAAAAGTCTTGAAAGTCCTGAATTCCAACAGATTTATTTGTGCCTTACCATGTATTTGTCTGTTGTGTAAACTCATCTAACAGGGGCTGGACAAAGAAGTCTCCTGAGGGTCATACTTAAAAAATATATAATGTGCATTGCAGTGTGGGCCTAGTGTAAAATGTGTTGATAGGATATTGGCCTATAATCCGCAGGTTGGGGAACATATAAGGTGCTTGGAGGAGAATTTCCCATTGCTCCTTGTTGATCTTGTCTCATGTACTTTAGCGGTTAGGGTGTTGAAGCACAGCAACCAATCCCAGTCATTTTCTAATGCATTAGCAAACAAATGCTGCCTCGCAGAACCTGCCACCACAGGGTAGTTGAAGATATGAGAGCATGGTTAATGACTGACTGGCACTTTGCACGGTGCGTCTCACTTTTCCACACTTTGTGCCACTGTCCTAATTCAAACTAAATCATTTAAGTAGAAATGAATGAATTGAATGTTTGAATTGTCCGTGTCTACTAAACCTGTGTTTGAAAGTCCCTCGGATTTATTTACATCCACTTTTTTCCACAGACAAAAACTCAATGCTTAGTGACCATTTAAACATTTGTCAAAGGCGAAACAATAACCCTTACAACGGCTGAGTTTCGTTTAGCTGCCTCAGTTTCAAGATTCCGATCTCTTAGTAATGTAATGTCTGCTGTGACTGGGATCTAAATCCTGTTATCTCTGTCTTTTTATTCCATATAAAACGCATCATATATCACTATAAGCTAACTGTACGCTGCATATATCTCGGTGATTAATCCTTGAAGAACATTAGTGAATTAAATAGAATTTCATGTTGCAGAAATGGGCTTTTTTTTTTCTAGGTCAAAAAACAAGTAATGTTTTTTGTGGTGTGTGTTGGGCTTTGGATCTGCTCCACTAAAACCATGCCCAGTGTCACTATCTGTTATGTGATGTGTGCTAAAAGGATTTTTATTCCAGTAAATGCTGTAAATGTTGTTTCCCTCATATTACTTCTCCACCTTTTACAGTAATATAAAGTGTGCAGAGGTAACAAACATTATAACTCAATGTTTACATTTGAAAATGATTTGCTCTGGCTGTGGCACTTAACTCTTAGCTATGCAAAAGGAAACTCGTTTTACTTAGTGACTGTGTGAGTTCCGCTGTCTCGTACCAAACCGTCAAACCACCAAAAACAACTTTGGTGATGCAGTTGTATTACATAAGCTTTCTGCCTCTGTTATTTTGTTTGGTAAGTAAATTAGTGTTCATTATCATTGCACAACCATGTAGCACTGCATTATTTCGGTATGTATCATTATTTCCAATGGCCCATCCATCCAATCAACGCTGGTCAATTAGTGATTTCCTTTCCATTCTCATAAACTGGGGCTGGCCCCTGTGAACCCGGGGGAAGCCCGCAAATATGTGGTTTATTTATTGCCCACAAAGCATTTTTCACAACAAGGAGTCTTTCTTTATCGGCAGCACACAGAATATATTTCGTAATGTATACTGTTTAATGTTCTTTCTTCCCTTATATGCAGTGCAGGGTTTCAAAAACCTCTGTAATCCAAAACGATCTGACAAATTATTATATCAAAGAAATGTCATCAGAATTTCTTTAATACATTTTTTCCATTAGAAAACATTCACAGCTTTAGATAGTTAGATTTGGCACATTTATACACGTCAGAATTTGAATCTGAGTAACAAATAAAGTAAAAGTAAGTAAAGTGTTACTGTATTAATAATAATTTGTGCTTTTCCTGCTGCAACAAAGTCAAATTGTCGTTATCCTATAAATGGTTTATCTATAAGATGGTGGTGCTGCACTTAACTCATAAATCAGTTTTATTCCAAACAAAGGAGGGGAAAAAAATGTCTTTCATTTTCTAAATCCATGAATCGGTCAGTGTAACGGATGGAAAATTGATCATAATCAATGAGCGTGGGATTTCTAGTGTGAATGTCTGGCTGGCTGTGTCTGACTCATCCACCTCTCTGCATCTGATTCTCCCTTCCGCATTTAATTCTATTCATCTCCTGAGTGTTTCTGTTTCTAAATCGGTTCTCCTCCTCCTACACAACACGGCACCGTGTGAGCACTGAAAGGTTTTAAGCACCATTCAAATATGCTCTGCAACACCAACGGTCCGCCTTCACTCTCTTGAATGTTTGCCATATTTAGACCGTGAGCCATTCATGCTTTTGGCTTTGCTCATGGCTGTATGGATACCAGAGGTCTAACCATAGAGTCATCCCTAAGGGGAAGTTGCATAATCATTTTGACATTTGTGTATGTTGTTATTGGTCTTTGTTTCCCCAATTCTATATCGTGGCAGGAGACTGGTAATTTAGATTATTTGATGATATTGCTATTTTAAAGAGGTCTGCTATGTGTATTCACGTTCACTCTCTTTTCTTCCCCCTCTCAGGTGATGGAGACGAAGAACATGCTTTACTTGGTCACGGAGTATGCCAAGAATGGGGAGATCTTCGGTGAGTGATCGTTTCAAGTACAAGATCGTTCCGACCTCAGTGTCTTACACACGTTTCCCCTCCCAGTTCATTTAAATCCTCCCTAAATCGGCTGTGTTGCCTCAGTAGTGTTTTTGACAAATAAGGAAGTGTCTAAATCTTGTTGAGCTGGCCTTATTTTGAAAGGTTGTAGATGGAAAACTGAGAGCACTGTCCCAACGTGGTCCTTGTCATTAGCTGCTCGTAATTGCTGTGCTAGATGTGCTGACATCATTTTTCTCGTTGTGTCAATGACATCACGGGCGGCCTTTGAAGGCCACACAGAGAGAGAGAGGCAGCCTCAAAAAGAAAAAAAAATACAGATTTTATTACTGCCTGGGGTGCGGGATCACATGCTACAAACTGGTTTACTGCTTGGGTGTTCATATTATGGAAGATTCCAAGATTAATTTCTACCTGCTGGTGTCATTATTACACACTTTAACTGGCCCTTTTATAGTACTACAGCAATGAACTGTAAGAAGAAAAGTCGTTAAGATTTATTTTAACCAACTTATTTTGCATCACCTAATCGATTAATGTAATGTAACTTGTGTGGCTTGGTCAAAGTATCTTAGAAGAGAAGGGCTAAAGAAGAAAAGACCACAAAACAAGTTGAAACAGCTTGAAAACCAAATGCACTATTCTTGATTTTCATAAATAAAATAACACTATTCTGAAATGTAAAAGTATTACTGTGAACACTCAGTATAAACAGGCAGTATTGTCTTAATAGGAAACCAGTTGGATTAGGTGCTATGCCTACCGAATAGATGACACAACAAAAGGCAACTAAGGTGGAGCCTGAAGGTTTTTTAATTGATTTTAGTAGATCAGATGCTGCCATTTTGACTCATTTGCAAAAAGTAACACCTTTTTGGACATTTGGGACCGATAGAAAGACAATTATGGTTCCTTTGCGATAGGCAATAACTTCCAGTCATTCCTATTCACCAGTGTTTTTAGAGGTAAAATTTTGAATAGACCACAATTTGGCAAATTAACATAAACATGACTCAAGCGTCCAAGTTGACAGTATAAGAGTTAACATGTGAGGCAAAATAATGATTTTTTTTTGTTTTTTTTACAGCATGTCAGTAGAGATGTTTTAGCTGTAATAATCTCTAGTACAAATACAGAGACGTGTGTTGGAAGGGCCAGACAAGTCAGAACAGTACAACAAGATAACAAATTATCTTAGTCTGCCATTGAAACACTTGCACTCCACCTCTACTACACACATGCACTAGACACACGCTGAAATTTGTACAATGTGTACGCACTGTGAGCTCCAATCCAGTGTGCTAAAGAGAGCATGTTTGTTGCACTATTTCATCAGAAATGTTCAGATGAAATATTGCAGAATGATTCTGTTCTAAACCAAAATGAAAGCCTTGGCTCATTCCACTTGTGAATATGCACACTTGAAATACTTAAATATTTGAAGAATTGCGACACAAGTTTGGACCTGTCTGGTGTGGATAACCTGTATGTGGATTATAATCCACTTATTGATGGCCTGACATATTACACTGTCTGAGAATGTTTGCAGTTGAACCTATCCCAGACACAGTAGCTGAGAGGCTTACTGTAATCTAAGGTACACTTAATAGGTGCGTGTGTGTGTGTGTGTGTGTGTGTGTGTGTGTGTGTGTGTGTGTGTGTGTGTGTGTCTTGTAATTCTGAGGCCAGTGTTCCACATGTGATGTTGACTCAGCAGCACCAACTCCTGCTCCTGTGACCTAGTGAGAACCGGGAAGCAGACACCAAAGAAATGAATGGGAAAACAGTGTGCTTAAAATTAGAAAGAATTACACACCTGCAGATAGACTCATCCGTATCAGTTCATATGTTGTAGCCTCTGCAGCTAAATGTTGGTCTCGACAAACTATGTGATGACAGGAATTTGAACAACCCTCTAGGATTAAAATGAAATATTATTTGTTTTCATGTAAACAATCGGATAACATCAATTCGTCAAAGGAGTTTTCTTATCTAACTACTGGCAAAATCTTCTATTTGAATATTCTGCTGTTACTTTAAATAACCAATCATAATCAGTCAACCTCTTTTTCCATAATCCATAGATTTTCCCATGGGTCATCTCAGAGTATTACAAATCCATTGTGTCCTGATTCCTCAGACCCCTCTGCCCTGATTGCACAATGTAATATAGTTACATAAGACATTTATATGTCCTCATCAGCTCGAGCAGGTTGGATTCAGCATTAGGCAGACAACCGTTGCTGCAGCACTAGACGAGTATTACACTAGTCAATCTCAAAACATGAAACAATCATTTCTCACCTACATTTTATGTTTGAGGAGATTGGTCAACTCATCCAGCCATCGAGCACTCAAGATGCCCCCCTCCTCCTCAACTATTTCCTGCCACCTCCAGAAAGTTGCCTCAGATTTCCAGACATTATTAAATTGTCAGGTTTGATCCTCAAGGTTACAAAGAGAAGGATGTGGTTTTGTGGATACTTATTGGCTCACCCTGTTACCCATGGATAATCCTCTAGTGTTTGAGTGTGTGCGCGCAAGCGTGTGCGTGTGTGTGTGTGCGCTCGCGTGCTAAGACAAAGAAACGGGGTGGGTGGGCACATTATCGGGCGAAGCATAGACATCCAAAATGTGTTTATGTGCCTTTGTGTCTGTCTGTCTGTCAGTCCGCCGCGCCACAGTCTGCTTCAACACCGCAGGATGGATCAAACCTGGAAATTGGGTCAACCACAAATAAAGAGGAATCGCACGGAGCAGAGGCAGCAGGAGAGAGGAGGTAGCAGAGAATAGAGGCGAGAGCAGGGGACATCCATTTGAATTTGGAAGGTGGTGGGGAAATGTAGGGCACGCATATTTAAGAAAGCACTGCTGGAGAGAGGCTCGTATAATAGCTGCCAGTGAGTAGAATCACTCATGCAGATCTCATGTCTGACTGACGGAGAGGGAACGAGACAGGGAGACTGGTCGATTACAAAGGAATACTCGGGTGGCTTTTGAGACGCATTCCTGTTTACTTGCATACACATACACGAAGAAAGCAAGGGCAGGTTAATATAGGACCTGTTTTTTGATACCAATGTATCAATGTCATGGCCCCAACATTTGTCCCAAAATAATTCAATAAAATGAATTTCTGTGAGATTTATATTTCATTGAGAGATATGATGAGGCGCTAATCTATGAGAGGACTAAATGATCCTTAGTTGCTGCCCTACTGTATATGTGTGACGGTATATCAAAATGTGTGTTTTAACTCGAGCTTTGGCAATAGTGTAGCTTTAACCTACGCACCTACGGTACACTGTCTCAACGGGGATGGGTTTTTCTTGAAGGGAGTTGGTTTCCTTTTTTTTTTTATACTTTAGGTGAGTGACAGGCAGCGTCTCAGATGGCAGCTTTGAAGGATCCTCTGCTGCTGCTGCTGCTGCAAAAAAGCAAGCATGCAAATATGTCACAAATACATGTTTTCTTCATGATCAAATTGGTGTTTGTCTCCCTTACAAACATTTGAAAAAAGAATCATGGCACAGACGACAATGGTTGTGTCGTCCACATGACTTTGTGTGTCAAACATCTTCAATGTTCAGGACCTTTATCGCATGTGTTTATTCTTTTAGTTTTTAACCTCATGGACATTAGATGTTGAGGGTATTGCCATAACTCCGCACACTGTTTCACCATCACGTCTAAATAAGACTCGCTGAGTTGATAAAACAACTGAGAACTTTAGGTTTAACAAGGTTTTCCCAATGCAAGAAGAACTCTGTTATTAGGTCAGTATTTTGGCCTGAAATACAAAGGAAATTGCTGGTTGAATGGATTTTGTTGGCTTTTGTTGATTTTGTAGTCTGCTCAGAGACTGGTCAAAAATAAATTATATTTTTAATGTCAAAGAAACATAATTTTTTTGGGGGGAGGGGTTTGTATTAAAATTTTCTGTAAATAGTTTTTGAATAAGTACTTGTAAGTTTAACATGAAATAAAGTGTATTTTGGCAGTATATGGATGAATGGCTTGCATGAAAAGTGCAGTGCTCAGCTCCAGCTGACTCTCATTCATTTTCATAAACTATTTAATCAGTATTATTATACATCAACACGCACATATGTTTGACTTCATTGTGGCTGATGCACCAAAGTGGTATCGGTGTAAGTTCCTGTTGTGTGATGAGTCACCATTGTGTGTGACTGTGTTTGTTTGCCGCCTTGCCTCTACCTCCAACTACACACACACACACAAACACACAAACACACACAACCACTTTGTCATTGTTTACTTTTGGGGACACTTTTGTAGGCCTTTGGAGACATTACATTGTCATCCAGCAATTCTTGTATATGTAGGATTGTGATAAGTCGTACTCTTAATATGGGCTAACTTTGAACAAAACCTTCACCGAGGCACTGACAAAAAAAAAGAACACTCTTTTTCTAATTGGGTACATGGCGGTTGACTCCAATTGGACAAACGGGTCTTACATTTGAAAATGTTCCCCAAATGTAGTCTGTAAAAGACACACACGCGCACACAAACACACACACTGTCTCTCTCCAGGCTTGGCCCATGGTGTTCTCTGAAGTCCAGCCAGAGGTCTATCCGACAAGCCAGTTTGTACCCATGATGTGTGTCCCCTCCAAGCCTGAGCAGCTGTTAGGAGACTTAGCTCCTCAGCCCGCTCTCAGCAGAAGTAGAACACAATAGTTGTTGCGCTGGTCCCGAATACCCCTATGATTCATACTTGCTCTGTTCACTTTCCCAGAATGCATCTCTGCGTGCCTCACTGTGCCGAGGTCCTTGCTCTCGCCAACATTGTGTCAGCGGATTACTCATCCTTCCACTGGGGCAACATACTGCAGTGTGTGCATGTGTGTGTGTGCGTGGCTAAGCAGTGTTAATTTCTCGAACAGTAATGACTTGTTTTGGTGCTACCGTAGAGCAAGCAGTAGCAACATAGCGCTGTTCATTATTCAGCATCAAGTGCATTTTAGTGTTTACACAGTCGTGCATGATTTTGTAAGTGTTAAAACAATCAGTCGATTACTCGCTCTGTCACAGTTTTGATTTCTTTGGTTTTCTTTGTGTCACTTACAGTGTTCTTGTTCTAGACCAAACTGAAATGATGAGTTAAAGGCATAACTGTGTTGAGCTGCAGATAGGCTTGTTTTTCACGATGTGCGATGGCTGCCTCAAGTATCCTGTGTCAGGTGGAGGCGTCGATTCGCACATCATCATCATCATAAATTAGCACTAAGCATTCGCAAGCGGCCATATGCAAAAAAAAATACTGAAAGCGGCAGATTGTAGATGCGACAAGCAAGTCATGCCAGTAGAGAGGACAGAACGATTTGAGGATCACCGACAAACATAGTCAATAGACACGACAGATTTTCTTCAATGGCTGAATTAACAAATTGAAACCCCAGTGAGTGTCATTATTTGTATTGTTTGCGTCATGCAAATCCTCTGGGTCTGTACATCCTGAGCTCTCTCGCATGTTGTTACCCTCCAGAAACGTGCGTACCACATTGAAAAGTATGTGAACAATTGCGACGCAGCAGACTTTCTGCACTCTTTGACACATTCCCCTCTCCGGTGTGTTTTTTGATTAGAGGCATGGCATGAAAACGGCCCCGGTCACTGAATGGTCCCTTCTATGGAATTTGCCAGCTACTATCTAATCAGGTTTGCTCACTGTCAGAAGTAAGCCATTCATCAAACACACTGGATGATGGAGCAGCATCATCTGTCTGGAGCTGCATAGTGCAAGTTCATTTTATTGTGCCATCCTTGTCCCAACACACGGCTGAGCTTTTGGTCAACCCTGAACTGACGCTATACAAAGTTGTTAAGGTGAGGTGATTGCATCGTGATTCGTCTCACTGGCCTCGGGACACGTGTTGCTCTACTTTTAATAGCTGACGTTGAGTTGATGGCTAAATGTTTTTGATGTCAATGGGCGGAAAAATGTTCTTAATGTGACGAATGTTGACAAGAGACCCAGTTTCGAAAATCTACCACTGATCTTATCTTTACACAATTGTGTGTGCGCACCAGGGAAATCACAGCAATGTTGCTTGTTTTTTTTTAAAAAGGACATATGTAAAGTATTTATAGCAAATGCCTAGACCATGCAACAGTTTGTATAATATTTTGAGGAAATTAACGTCACAAAGTCCCGGTCAGATTTTAGATTGCAGAAAATAGTCTTTTTGTAAGATTTACCTTGTGGATCCTTAGATAATTGCATTTCATGTAGTTTGCACCTGTTTCGTTGACTGGGTTTGTTGTGGTTGCTGTGCATTGTGTTTGTCTGTATCCATGCCAGCTGGAAAGAAAGCCAACCGAGTGTCCTATGTTGTTTGCCACTAAGTGTGAAGTGAGGAGTTAGCGAGCTATCTGGACCTAGAGGTGTGAAGAGAACCCCGCCGACGGCAACAAACGCCGCGCTTTCCAAAGTTCTGCAAAGACTGCAAAAAAACAAACATGCACCCTGTCAAATAATCTGTCAGGCCGACTTTGTATAGAATTAATGAAGGCTGAGTGTGAAAGGGTAGAAACACAACAAGGGTTTGTGAGAGCGGACAACAAGAAAAAGGTCAGTGATTTGGCTGCTAAAAGAAAAAAAAACAGTAAAAGGAACGACTTTGTCCCCTCCAGAGGCAGCATGGGGTTTTACGTGTCCTTTTTTTAAAAACCACAAATTCATTCTGTCTTAAGACTGCACAGCCTGTGTTAGCAGATGAACAGATAGGTCCAGTGTCTTTTTTATTCATAGGGTAAGAACTTGGGTTCTATATATACACATCAGTATCTGGATTTGTCCCACTCGGTATCAAGTGTGTTTGTTTGTCAGTGTGCACTGCATCACCATTAACCCCCCCCCAACCAAACCCCCCCCCATCATGCACCCTGTTCCAACTTGTACCGATGTGGACAACAGTTCTCAGAAATCCCATCCTCCTATTTCCTCCTCCGGCTATGACGACATAGTTCACCCTCCGCTGTAAACCATTGACTACTCGCACACACACGCACGCGCACACGCATGGGTAGGGGGATAGAAGAGGTTTTTGAAGGACAAGTTACATTGTAAGTCTTGCACTGAATCGTTTTATAAACCATGCTGTTAAAGAAGATGCTTTTATCATTTAATTACCTTCACCAACACTTGACTAATATAAAATCTGCACTTTTTTTTTAATATATGTATTTGTTTATTCATATGACCAAGTGTGAAGATGATATACTGTGCATAGTCCATGCAAAACAGTACAGTATCTGCATACACTGCTAACATGAAATATCGTTCTGTTCCTTTCTTCTTTTGGTTGCAGACTACCTGGCAAAGCATGGCCGCCTCAGTGAGCTGGAGGCCAGGAGGAAGTTCTGGCAGATCCTGTCTGCTGTGGAGTATTGTCACAACCGCAACATTGTCCACAGGGACCTAAAGGCGGAGAATCTGCTACTAGATGGCCACATGAATATCAAGATTGCAGGTACCATAGAGGCGTGCTGCAGGAGAGCCTATTAACTTACTGGTAGTTCATAAATATAAGATGTCTGCATAGAGTCGTTTGGTTTTGATCCATCGCCAGCCGTGAGATCAGTGTCGGTGTACTTCAGAAATGTCTTAACTTCCTGCCCGGGCCATTTGCACTGTGTTGAGAAATGGCACGAGGTCGGTGGCCAAATAGCTGATGGCTGAGAGATGCCACCACACACATCTTAGTATCGCAGCAAAAATCCAAAGGCTTTTTCAAAACCCTTGAACGGAGGGGATCAAGAAACCGTCTCTGGTGACCCTTCGCTGTGATGATGATGTCAAAACATTAAGGATAAAGGTCAAGAAGCAGCAAAAGGCCCCACTGGCAGAGATTTGACACTAAGCCGGAGCGCTGTAGTACAAGCTTCAAAGTGCGATTATTAAGCAAATGGCATTTAGAGCAAGCTGGTGAGAATGTCACCCTACCGCTGTGTCCCATAGTAGAGGAGGGGGAGGCTGGGATGGAGCGGCAGGAAAGAATATGGGTTTAACTGGTGAAGGAGAGGAGGTGACAAACAGGGACTGGCTGTTTGGCAGAGCGAATAGCAAGTGAGAGGATGAAGGCAGAATGATGACGAGTGGTGCATCGCAGCTGTGGCAATAGTCTGAAAAAGGCCAGGGTTTATCTTGGTCTTAATTCAGAGCTGATACTGACATCCACCCAAGGTGAGCTGATAACATGGGTACAGCTAAAAATATAGGTGTGAATGCATACCAGACACATTATGTGTGCTCCAGGGAAAAGGCCCCCTTGTCCCCCAAGCACTTTAGACCATGGACTCCGAACACAATCATTGTGTATTGGTCCGGTAAATGTTACTCCATGGGGAAAACATTATGTTCACGTTATGTGACATCCCAATTATCCTTTGATTGAGTCAGTTTTAGTGGCTTTGCCCCATGTTAAAGTCAGAAAAGGACAATTTAGACAAAACCACATAATGACTACTTGAGAACCAAATGTCTCATCTGCATCATTACTCCCATCATCCTCTCTACTTTTCTCAGAAGGGTCCAAGAAGAACAAATGAACCCGGAGATGTTATTACCACGGCAGTAATTTTCACAAACATCTCTGACTCACAGCCGATTGTCCGCACGGCATATTAGATTTGAAGCAGGGAAACAATGAACAGAGCATTACCTGCTTGTGATTAGAGAAAACATCCCTGGGGTGGACATCGGCACCAGGGGTAAGTACATTCTGTACTTACCCTACCAGCAATGTGCACTGACATGCTCGGTAAATGGTTTGCGGAGGAAAGATGTAATATTCATACTTATTCATATACTGTACATGCCAGTTTACTGTAGATCAACTGATCAGTCACCCAGGAGAAGTTTCACAATTAACTTTTCTGTCAGTGTTCATGCCGTGTCAATCTGCATCTAGAGCTGCATCCATTTTTTTTTTTTTTCAAAGTCGGTGCATCTGTTGATTATTTCCCACGTTAAAGGCAAATGACATTGGCCAGCTTTAACCACAAGACATTTTATTGGACTGAACATTTAGATATGTTATTTTTAATTCAAAGTTTCAATAATTGATTGTACTTTCATCCTGCATCCTATTGATAAATTGGGTTGATTATTATGTCGTCATTGTATTAACTCTGGGCCCCTCTGCCGGTTGGTTGGCAAGCTGGCCTTACTCACACAAAAATATATTTAGTGTACAATAATAAGAAGAATTTGATACAAAGAATATGTGCAAACCGAGTACCATTGCTTATGGAACTTTCTGCATTCCAGTAATGGCTCTCGGCCCGCTAAAGGCCACCACTGGTCAATCTCTCGCAGGCTTAACCAGGCAGTGCTCAGTCAAAGAAAGGTCAGGCTCATGGTGGCTGCAGGGAAGATGGGAACTGAAGCGCGGGGGGGGGGGGCCTTCATGTTGTCACCTCAAACAGCTCCTTTACGTTCACGTTTTGAAAGATTGAGAAGGGAATGGAGCGAGAAAACAAAAGGAAGCTGCTGTATTAAAGGGCGTGAAGAGCCCGCCCTTGTGAGCCAGCAGAATATACATGCGTTAATATTCCAAGTTTTGGTCAAAACCAAACAACGTTATGTTGTAGAAAAACTGCGTTCAACTGCAAAATAAGATGTGCTGCACATTGTCTGATATCAACACAGTTAACAGGCATTTACAGCTTCATTAACTATTATTTAAAAATGTCAAGGTTGAAACCATCAACATAGTGGTGACCTTTGAAATGCAACAAACCTGAAACGCGTTCAGTCAAAGAAAGGTCAGGCTCATGGTGGCTGCAGGGAAGATGGGAACTGAAGCGCGGGGGGGGGGCTTCATGTTGTCACCTCAAACAGCTCCTTTACGTTCACGTTTTGACAGATTGAGAAGGGAATGGAGCGAGAAAACAAAAGGAAGCTGCTGTATTAAAGGGCGTGAAGAGCCCGCCCTTGTGAGCCAGCAGAATATACATGCGTTAATATTCCAAGTTTTGGTCAAAACCAAACAACGTTATGTTGTAGAAAAACTGCGTTCAACTGCAAAATAAGATGTGCTGCACATTGTCTGATATCAACACAGTTAACAGGCATTTACAGCTTCATTAACTATTATTTAAAAATGTCAAGGTTGAAACCATCAACATAGTGGTGACCTTTGAAATGCAACAAACCTGAAACGCATTTCCGGCTCAATTAATCAATGTGGCAAATACAAACAATCTCCCGATCAAGGGCACCTTTTGGAAACAGTGCTTACTTGGAGACACACTAGACGACAAGGGTTGTGCAGTATGACAACCTAAAGTATATTGCTGATAAATGTGATCTTTGTGGTCCAAGTTGTTTATCAGTGAGCAGCACTGCTTTCTAGTTGTATTTGATTGACAAGATATTTGAGAACGAAGAAGTCAGGTGTTTACTTTATTTAATGTATTCAATTACCCTTTAATCGCGCATTCTCAATGAGCTTCAAAGTTCATTCTTGACCTTGCTAACAGCAAATCTCCCATTAGGTCCGTTTAGTTTAATCTCTTGATGAATTTCCAACAAGCAAACCCACCTGAAGTCCACATAAAACAAAACCAAAACATAGAAATCTGTTCATTTTGAACCACTGAAAAGTGGATGGTCAAATGGGACCTCAAAGTGGAGAGAAAAACAGTTTTTAGTATCGTTGTCCTTATTCATGTTTTAACTGAAGTCTATTTCCCACTTTTACGAGTATTCAACAAAGTATCTACTTAAAACTGATCGAATATTGTTGAATGGGAAAATGATTGCGCTGGGTTTAGGTAAGCAGTTAAATCAAGGCTGTCGGGAGAGTCTTCAAAAGGTGCTTGTTGATAGAGAGGGAAGGCCCCGCTCTGATAGCATGCAGCAGTGTGGCGTGAGATTGCCGTGTGTGACATTCCTTGGCGGAACAGAGTGGCCGAGAAGTAGCACGAGCATGTATGAGTGAGTTCAAGTCGATGGGCACAGACCCATGAGTAATTGTAGGCGAGCATTAGTGACTTGACTTTGATTCGGCAGCCATGGGTAGATAGCGGGGGTCGATGAGTGGCTGATTGACATGTGCCCTTTTGAGGTTAATCACAGACCAGATGCACAGAAGCATTCTGGGCTGTCTGTAACAGTTTCACTACCAGGAGAGCATTTCCTCCGAAAGTTTGCCAGCATGAGTTTCTCTTTGCGCCAGACCAATGAAACTCGTGAGCGTCGTGTATCTTTCATTTTATTGCTTGCGAATGTTCCTTTCATTTTAATGGCAGAATCACCCTCTAACCTCTGCCAAGTTACATACATTGATCATGGACAGTGACGGGTCTTGCTTGACAAGAGTGAACAGAGGAACCTGGGAGAATAAAGACGGGGAGAGGGAAGAGATTACAAATTTGAGTTGTTAAAGAAGGAGAGGAGAGCAGAAGACGTTAAATGTATAATTGCTTTTTTTTTTTTTTTAGAAAGAAAGAAAACCCATTTAGACCGCTTGTTGTTTCCCGTCTTTACTCAGACTCTTGTAATGTCTTCACACACACACACACACACACACACACACACCGTTTCATAAGACGTTAGGTGGAGCGTATTCCAGTGGGACATGTTTAGGTTTGGGCTAATATTATGTTAATGCCGATGTTTCGTCCCAAACCCCCGCCCTCGCTGAAGAGCTGTGAGTGCAGTTCGTAGCCTGCAGCGTGGAGCGGAGCGTTTGACGTCAACCAGTCTGCTCAGTATTCAGCTGCGTGAAATAGGTCACAGCTTCTGACGACAAACCAACCGCACCGCTCCGCTCTGCCCGCATCTCGCACCTCACCTCCACAGCAGCATCAGACAGTAAACCTTATATCTGTGATAAGCCACGCCTTACCCTACAAATGATTTCATCCGCAGCCACCTCTGCCTGTGCTGCGGTCATTCAATGTGCAGGTTAGAGTTAGCACGGCACTCGTCTCCCAAGCGCGATTCCCACCCGTGTTTTCCAGTGACTTGGAATCTGCTGCGCCATTTCTCCGCTGTGTGCACATGCACATGTGTCTGCACTTGACCATCTTAACATGACCGTGCATACCGTTTTCCCAGTAATCGTAAAGGATCATGAACCAGTTACCCATTCGGTCCCTCTTGCATTCTTTGTGCATGTGTGCGTGTCTGTTTGTGAGCTGAGGTTTTGAATCAGTTCGTTTTTGTTTTGCAATACAATTTTTTCTGTTTACGTAACATTTTGTGAATCATGGAAAAAAAAAAAAAAAAGAAAAGAAAAAGGGGTGGGGAAAAAAAAAAAAAAAAAAGGGTGAGGGAGGAGGGTTAAGTAAGCCCGATTGTCCGCGCCTTTAGTTGTCATGTTCCATGACTCTATTACGGGGCCCCACGGATAATGAATGAAATCAGCAATGAATCATTGTCCTTATCTATTATTTGTGGAATTTTGTTTATTATCCGTAAATCATTTGGGCTGTAAAAAGACCATTGCCAGTCACACATTGAAAAGATCTAATTTATAATCGCGATTAAATAGATAACCATCAAATCTTCACATCTGAGAAGATCCAACCAGCAAATTTGATCAAATACTTCACATCAATAATCGGTTATCCAAACGGTAATTGAATCATTTTCTGTGGATTACTTATTACTGGACCAGAAGTAAGCCCTTTAAAGTCTTGTGAAGCCAAATGAGGAGATGGGACAAAGGAGCATTTACTGGGGTATGTTTGGAAAAGAGGGAGGTAGGATGGGAAGGAGGGAGAACTATATGAACCGAACATGGGAAAAAAAAAAAAAAAACGTTTTGCCTGAGTGATTGCAGACACGCAAGTTGACTCTGATTTGGCAGATATTTACTGCAGCTTTTATTCGGATTTTAATGAAAGGCAGACGTGAACATCTCAGCAGTTTGTGTGTCCATGTATTTGTGCAAAGTAAGACTGTGAATGTTAGACTCCTGATTATACTAAATCCAAGTTTTACTTGCTCTACAAACAGCCAATCGGAATACAGCATTAACAACCTCATGTCGGTCTCCAGGGGAGGTTACCTCATGCAAAGGTCTAATTCCTCAACATAAAAATATGCCCTTCCCATATTATGTTATGTGAAACCTGCACTCTCCACAGAGACCTCAGTCATCGGACGACCTGTTAGCAGAAAATTGAGGGTGCATATCACATGAGCTTGTCTGTGGTTTAATTCTCTGGTCCACATTTCCTGTATGTCTACACTGTTACTGTTGGAAAAAAAAACCTCCTCTTCGAGGAATTACTCTGCATATTTACTTTTTGACCAATTCCGCATGTGAATAACCACAGCTTTACTGCAACTGTTACCTCTTCCCCCTTTTTTTTTTTTTTAAAAAAAAGGTCCTAATTACTTACTGGGAAAAGAAGGCTTCTTTTACATGCTGCTGGGAATACCACGTGGTCAGTTTACAAGGGCCTTTGCGTTTCAACTCACTTCTGATTGAACCAATTTACCCCTGGTGTTGTCTCGTGTAGATTTTGGATTTGGGAACTTCTTCCAGCCCGGGGAGCCTCTGGCCACATGGTGCGGCAGCCCGCCTTATGCTGCTCCGGAGGTCTTTGAAGGACAACAGTACGAGGGCCCACAGCTTGACATCTGGGTAAGTTGAATGGTTTTATAAAGAAGATAAATGTAACACATGATAATTCCCATTTAATTAAATCTACAGGGATGCAGGTCTTTCAGTAATGGTTCGGTCTCCCTCTTTGTGCAACATTTAAATCCTGTAATGCTGTGATGTCAGCTGAAAAAATGTAACTTGCGAATTACAAATATCTTTTTGTCTTTCTGTGTTTTTCTTTTTTTTCTTATTTCTATTTTTTCTTGTCTTGTGTAGAAGTGAAGTGTAATTTCCCAACCAATGTTAATTGCTTGCTGTATATTGCAATAAGATGCTATGTTTACTTTTCCTGCATCTGTGTGGAGGTCTTTGCATTTGTGTGTACATTCTGTGGATGGAAACAAAGATCTTGGGCGCATTTACATCGAGACACCTCTGATTGATTCATTGATGTTCTAATTCTGTCCAGCTCCTGCTCTGACCTTGATCTATGTATATGCATCTTTTCATATCCACAGAGTATGGGGGTGGTGTTGTACGTGCTGGTGTGCGGAGCGTTGCCCTTCGATGGGCCCACTCTGCCCGTGCTCAGACAGAGAGTCTTAGAAGGACGGTTCCGCATCCCCTACTTCATGACTGAGGGTAAGCGGAGACGAGCTGTTTCTCTCTGGGCTATAGGACACAAAATAAAATAAAATACTGCCATTTCCCACTCTTTAGTTTCTCACATTCCTGTAAATGGACACTCAAGTGGTTTATTTGAGAGATATCCTATGTAATCGAACTGAGGTACAAATGGCATGCAACTCTCTGTGAGAGGTACTGCTGCAGTTTAGATGAATAGATCACACTTTACTCTTTGAATTGCCATAATGTTGAATGTTGACGGGCTGACTCTTGTGGCTGCCACCAGTCGGGGGGTCATTTTATAAATGAGAGAGAACTATGTTAATTTGAAGAGGTGCCACTTGTCCTCTATAAAGTCTTAGTGTGTATGCGCATGCATGACTGCTGCAGAATGAGTCCGGTTTCACAGCAGGCCTGCTGTTTGCGACAGTGTTGGCTAGCTGGCGGCAGATTGAGTCCAGAGCCGGAGCGGTTTATGTAACCTGGGAAAGAGCCAGGCATGCCTTCCAGCAGCATGCATACATGCATGCATGTCTGTCTGTCTGTATTGCTGTCCGTATTGCTGAGAATCTACCCGTCTGTGAGACATCTTCCTGTCTGTCCCCGGCCCTATCTGATTCTCTTGTCTCGATTCTCTGAATTCCATCTGCAAGGCTTTCTCTACAGGGGGGTGTGGCGGGTGAGTCACCCAGATTCCTTTTATTCTGCTCAGGACCTTGAAACAATTAGGAAGTAAGGGGAATGTAGGAGTGTAATGTCAGCTCCGTGGCCAGACTGACACTCAGAACCCGCCTCCCCACCCCCAGGCCAGCCCCTGTTCCCCGAACAAGGGGAACAGAGTGTGCCGATTTCTTCGTCCAGAAACAGTCCATCTCATCCGCTCTTGTTCTTCTCGCCGTCGCACAGCACAGCCTAACACCACACTTTAAACTCTCAGCAGAGCAACTGTTATGGTCTACTCCCTGGTGGATGGTGGTGAAGAATAGAATAGGCTAGAGTCGGTCATCATGTTCCCCTGAACAACGAACATCTAAATCCCTCAGTCTGTGTCCTTCATCTCTGTGTGTCTAACCATGACATTTGCAGCTGCCGCAAACTGCAGGTCAGGTCAAATCATATTTAAAAGAAAAATTACCCACCAAAAGATTTCAGACCAACAATTTCAAGTTGAATTTATTTTGTCTTCGACAAACATAAGTGAGTAATTAAAAACTGTGAACATTTTTTTTATTTAGAAAATATATGAAATGATTCACTGAAGGATCTTTGTTGACTCACAAATCAGTGAATGCGCTATCTTGGTTCAGCTCTTTTTTTGACTTCCATTTAAAAATAAACATTGCATGCAGCTTCGTATTGTGTAGCTCAGCTGCCTGCGTTGTTCCTTGTGGCATTTTTTTTCTTCTGCACTGCGGCAGTACAAGAAGGTAATCACAGCCCACACTGAAACAATAAGGGGTTTAGTTGATTTTGATAGATGATTTCCAGGATAGTCATGACGTTTGAAAGCTTGGAGTTGCAGTTTGGGCTTCTTTTGTTCACAGTCAGGAATGGTGGTTATAGTTTGATATATGGTTATATCTCGATATTTTTATGTTCCTAGTTATGATGAAATCAGTGAAACGGTTAGATAAGCGTCAAGTAACTGCACCTCAACGAGTGCTGTTCTCCCTCACTGAGGGATCTGGTGCAACTCTACACCACTGGGGCAAGTGTTAACTGGGATGGTTCTGTGGTTGAGTCATGGTGGTGTAATGTACTGGCTAAGAACAGTGTGCCAGTCAATCAGCTCGACTTTTATGCAGCTCTGGAGCCTTAACGCAGTCCAACCTTCCCGTTGGTGGTTAGTCGCTTTGAAAAATGTTCTCTGTGTAAAATGTTGCTATAAACACAGCTGTAGCAACGCACAGCCTGTGTAACGTCTGGGTCACAGCAATTGTAGGGCAATGTACTGCATTGTATTTAAACCGCCCGAGACTGCACGAGCTGCTAAGATGCGCGGTGAAGGGCACAGGGGTTATGCCCTGAGGGGGATAATTTAGTTGGCTGATGTGCCAGGCACGAGGTAGAAAAAATGTGACGCAAACACACATTAGTAGATCAGCAGGGCAACAGAGAGGAATGTGTGTGTGTGTGTGTGTGTGTGTGTGCGCAGGGAGTTAACCTGGGCTGTCAGGTCCTTTGGGTGTTTTGTGACAGAAGACAGCCTGTCGACACTGGTGGATTAGGTTGATCTGCAGAAAGGAGCTAATGTGCAAAGTCACTTGCATGTGCTAATTGTTGAATCATGTCGTGATGTTCCATTTGTTTTGTGTGTGTGCACATAGAGAAAGAAAGATGTATCTATACCGTGGGACTGCTTTTAGCCATGATAAAGTGTATTATTTCTTCCAAAAGAAAACCAAAATCAATAAAGCACAGAATAAGATTTCTTTATTTTGTTTACATATTTTGGCTAAATCTAAAGTTTCATCAAAAAATGCAATACCTCAGATAATTACATTTTAGAAGCATATTCCAGTAAAGAACACAAAAGCGAATGACCAACTGAACTGCTTATCTTTTGAAAACACATCTGTTTTACTTTAAGACGAGCAGCAGGGTCTATGGGTAAGAATGCTGTGCGGCAGTCAGGAATGCAGTGCAGGCAGTAGGGGTGCAGGCAGGCCATAGCGGCACAGCCAGGGGAACAGTAATCCTGTCAAGAACCCAGCTGTGTCTGACGTCAAACTCATCTAGCCACTAACTAGAGGTGAGGAGTTCTCATTAGGAGAGAGGGAGGAGAAGAAAGCAGACATGCCGTTCAGAGAGTGACGTCAGAAGAACCTCAGAAATAATTTAACAGAAGCTCCTCAAGTGTTATTTCGGCTCCCTTTCATCAGAGCTACTTTGACTTAATCCGCCTCCTCACTGTTTATACGAGAAGTGCTCAGCATTATCCAACATGATGAGCAGCCTTTGCCGCTTCAAAATCAAAATGGGGATTTAAAATGTGAGAGGATCTAAAAATTGTTCTTTCCGCCCCTCGCAGACTGTGAGCACCTGATCCGCAGGATGTTGGTGCTGGACCCGTCCAAGCGTCTGTCTGTGGCCCAGATCAAGGAACACAAGTGGATGGCTCTGGATGTACCAGTCCAGAGACCTGTCCTGTACCAACAGCCTCTGTCTGCCGAGGGTGAGGCCGGTGTGGGAGAGTACAGCGAACAGGTTCTCCGCCTGATGCACAGCCTCGGCGTCGACCAGCACAAGACTATAGAGGTGAGGACTGAGCTGGAGGGAGGAGTTGGCTTCATTTCTTTCCTGGGTAGAAGAAAGAAGGAGGTTTAGAGGTCACCGCTTTAGAATGTGGAGAATATGGCGACAGTGGATCTGCGTCTCTGCACACTGGCAGAAGGCAGATTCCCCAGTTTATTGCAGCAACGTACAGATACAAGTGGGATCATGTGAAATCATTTTCTGTCTTGTGGAGCTGGGGGTGGAGTAAGTATTGTAGGGGCCCTGAGCAACCCCTGACATGGGGCCTCCCTAAGGCCTTGATCTCTCCCTTCGTTGAGAATATTATTGGCCAGTGGAGGAATAGCATTTGCTCATGCACTGTGATTAAATTTTCAGCTAATTTACTACATTTCAGACAACAGTGGGCCTTTTCTTAATGATGCACATTACACGTGGGGAAAACACTTAACGGTGTAATACGGCTTTTTGATTTATGTTCAATAATATAGATTTAAAAATTATCATTGATCATTATAAGCTGTGGCTGTCGGTTTATTTATTTCGTTGTTTATGGTCAACAGCTATGTCTCAGTAAACCGCAAACCAAACCGAAACAGAAACAGGGAAAACAAGAAATGTCCCATAATATCCAGCCCCTGACTTTAAAAGAAAAATGTATCCACTGACTCAGTAAATGCATCCCAACTGGTACATCATGCCTTTTCAACTCTCTCCAGCTCCGTATCGCTGCTACGATGAGGCTGTAATTTATCTGCACTAACTTTATTCTATATGTGCCTATTCTCTGCTGCAGTAACCCAGTTTTACGCAGGAATAATTAAAGAACTATCCCAGCATATATTAAGAACAGTCAAATCATCCAAAATGGAAGATGTGCAGAACCCACAATTTGTGTTGTCTGTCGTCCTCTAGTCTCTGCAGAACAAAAGCTACAACCATTTTGCTGCCATTTATTACCTGCTTGTGGAGCGACTCAAGGCCCATCGCTGCAGCTTCCCCGTTGAACAGAGGCTCGACGCCCGCCAACGACGGCCGAGCACCATCGCCGAACAGACTGTCGTCAAGGTAACCGCAGGGCGTCCAGGCCATGAGGTGGATCTGAATAAAGTACACAGAGATCATCATTCATGCCTCCCAGATCAAAGCTGGGTTATTCACAACTGCTCTCGGGCGCAAGCCGACGGACTGACCCGTTTGTTTGTCTGTTTGTCTTCACTAGCTCTGTTGCAGTCTTTCCTCCCAGCCTTGATCTTTATGCCTCACCATCAGTTACATAATTCATCATTTTCTTTTCTTTGCCCGCTGTCTTTTGTTCTGGTCTTCTTGCCGTTTCTCTTTCATTCACCGTCTCGGACCTGGCTTTGTTGTCTCGTATGGATTATAGAGTCAGATTCTCTTTAACTCATTTTGGTCATGATTGTATTATTATCACATATGTTTAGTTTTGTTTATGTAATGTCAAAGACTCTCATGGTGTCTGTTTTCTGTCTGTCTGCAGTCGACCAGTGGTTCAGCACAGGTGGGTTTGCTCCCCCAGGGTGTTCGTCTGTTGCGCTCCCCCGCAGTGCCCCAAGCCTCTTCTGATGCTTTCACTTTCCCCCAGACTGCCTCTCCCCTCGAGCAGAATTTCATGGTAGAGGACATCAACATGCCCAAAGTAAGTCCAATATCAGTAGAGGTGGGGTGGGGGGGGGGGCCTCAAGGAAAAAGACGTCTTTTTGTTTGTGTGCTTGTCCCCTGTCTTCATATGCCGGCTCACTCACTTCCACATCTCTGTTCATGAAAGTTGTAGCTGTTACGGTCATTAACGGCACGCAATAGTATGTCATGAAAATGTATCCCAATATTCTTGTGACAGTGGTTGACTTTGATAAGCGTACCCACTCACTGTGAATCAGGAATGTTTGTGCACATCCCTGTCTGCGCACGCCAAACTCCTCTGAGATTTCCAGCATCGGCTTGCCCCGTCAACCTGCCAGAGTGCAGCTGACTTGCTCTCTTATGTAAGCACTCAGGCAGCACTCGCATCAGACAGGACAGCTGCCCATCCTGCACAGCTCCTAGACTCACTCGCAAGCGCACGTACACACACTGTGCGCTTCCTCTCTCACCCTTTATCTTTGCCTTTTCCTCCAAGCCTGTTGTTGAGCTGACCAACTATTACAGAGCACAGACGGCTTCGCACGCCCGCAGGGCTACAAATGTACAACTAATACTTTTCCCACCTCCTCTCCTCGCTCCATTTAGCAGCGATGTGTACATTGTTTTGTGTGTGCATCTGTCTGGCAAGCAGAACTGAGCAGACAGAGTGCTTGTTATCTGCATGAATGGGCCGTGGTTATGTAAGCGGTCCTGTGATGATGATGTGACCTAATGTGAGACTGAGTGAACACACATGGACGGGAAGTTGCTGCGCTGCTCCAGCGATTTCGGCGCTTTGACTTCCTGCTCATCAGCCAAACTGCTCGGCTTTTCTTTTCTTTTTTGCTTTTGTCTACTTTCCTTCTACTGTCCGTTTGCCTTTTTGACATTCACCTTCTTCTTCACTTTCTTCATTCCTAAACTTCTCATTCCCCTTTGAACCCCACCCATTCACTCCGTGTGCTCTGTGTGCCCTGTGTGTGTGTGTGTGCGCGTGCGTGTGCGCGTGCGTGCATGCGTGCGTGCGTGTCATTGTCAGTTGAGTAATAGCATTCCTATCCTAGCACACTAAAGAAAGCAGATGGGGAACTGGGCAAAGATGCTCTTTCAAGAACAACACCAGGCTTTTCCGGTTACTGCAGCAACTCATGCAGAAGATCTTTGCGTGTCTGAATGCATGTGATTTTATTTGTGTGTGTGTGTGTGTGAGTGAGTCTTAGTGACACAGCATTTTAAGTTAAAGCTCACTTCCTGGTCCTGCATTCCACCTCGGAGCCACATGCATGCTTACCTTCTGTACCGAAAACTCAGACCAACTGTGGAGTGAGGAAGGAAAATGAGGGAGCGGTGTAACTAATGGAGCCTTCACTCTAAATACAGAGGTTGCCATCTTGTGTCCATGTAGCCTAGTGTGGATAATAGATTTTGTGTGTTTGTTTGTGTATGCACACTGTGTATGCCAACAACCTTCATTTATGATTGTCTCAATGTCAATGTGTCCAGCTTTATTCCATGTGGAACTGTTCTTCCTGGCACAATCAATACTGACTGTAAGGCTTCTCTCTCTCTCTCTCTCTGTGTCTCTGTCTCTGTCTCTCTGTCTCTCTGTCTTTCTGTCTCTCTGTCTCTGTCTCTCTGTCTCTCTGTCTCTCTGTCTCTCTCTCTGTCTCTCTCTCTGTCTGTCTGTTGCTTCTATCTTCCCCTCCAATCCAGGTAAATGGCTGCTTGTTGGACCCCCTTCCTCCCACCACTGTCCTCCGCAAGTCCTCCACCTCGTCGCCTAGCAACATGATGGAGACGTCTATAGATGAGGGCATTGAGACTGAGGAGCCCGACGCGGAGGATGATCCGGCCCACATGCTCTCTGCCTATCAAACAGCTCGTTTTGGCCAGCGCCGACACACCCTCTCTGAGGTCACTAACCAACCAAACCAAGGTATTTTGTCCCCTGATCAAACAAACACAGCATTAGCCTATGGACTTGCGCCAATAAGTGTTATTATTTGGATTTTTTTGTGTTTTTTCTGGATTATTTCGTCATATAAAGAGAAAAATGTTGTCTTCTAGGTAAATTATTCACTTTAGGCCACAACCCCTCCATGGGTAGTGTGGACTCAGACATTGGCTACGACATGGGCTCCATGCACAGCGACCTTGGTCTGCTGGAGGATCCCCCCTCTCTCAGTGAAGTGGTACCTGTCAACAGCTCAGCCCCAGGTGTCACTCCTACACCTTTCTTGAGCCCTCGGCCTGCCAACCCAGCAATGGCTGCCCTGACTTCCCAGCACAGGGAGACGCACAACCGCTCCCCTATCAGCTTCAGAGAAGGACGCCGTGCCTCCGACACCTCCCTCACACAAGGTCAGAAACACTAGTTTTCCCTCTTTCTTTCATTTGTTCCATATGAACCTTCCTTTCTCTTTTGACCCTAATTACCACTTCCCTTGCATTTAGTGTGGGCCATCGAAAATGTCAAAAACCACTAAAATGTCAAATATAATAAAAACATCACAATGTAGTGTTTTGACCAAAATTTGACAAAAAACGTCATAGTGTAGTGTGTCTTCCAAGCATGTAAAACATCTAATATAAAATCTAATATGTCTAAAAACTTCAAAAATGTAAAAACACAATATTATTAAATATGTGAAAAATTTCGAAAATGTCAACAAAAAAATTTCATAGTATAATAGGTCATCAAAATATGCCAAAAACCAAAAAAAAAGTAAAAAAAAACCTACAACATTTTCAATAATGCAAAATAAGTATATATATATATATATGTATAAAAATGCGAAAAACATTGCATAGTACCTCGTCCAAAATTTGACCAAAAAAGTCACAGTATTGTACGTCTCAAATTTGAGCAATAATGTCATAGTATAGTATAGTTAATAGTATTTTCGCATCTACCCTTTTTTAGGCCGCTGTTACCGTGCAAGTTTCGAGTTTTTTGAAATGTTTTACTTTTTGGTCGACATAAAGCTATGTGAAAAGGAGTGTTTTGACGATATGCTGTGCTATGACGTTTTCATTTTCTATCTACCCTATCCACCCAAAAACGTCAAATCATTTATTAATTTCACAGCACTTTCGTCAGTTCATGTCACGTTAATTTTATTAATAAATATTATAAATTATTGGCAAATATCGCTGGGAAGTTATCATCTTCACACTGTTCTACACTACATACAATATGCATTACATGCACTACATAGTGTCTTCTGGAAAAAAGTCCCTCATTCACACCCTCTAATTTGTGTTAGAGGGAGTGAACCTTTTTTTTCCACACACTTTTTTCTGTCTCTTCCTCGTCTCCCTTCCGTTCTCTCATCCTCTCTGGTGACGATTACAACGGCGATGATTCATGTTATGAATCAGAGACAGATATTTCAAGGTTTAGACCCACACATCTACCTCTCTCTCTTTTCCACAAGTTTCCGTCTGTGGCAGGCAAGATTTGCCTCCAAGTAATAAAGAAGGTGGAGCAAAATTACAAATATAAATGTTAAACTCAACCCAGCTCTCCCTTTTTCACCTTAAATTATTCTTTGTCTTCTGGCTATGAATCACCTGTGGTTAAGCCAAGACAAGACTATAATTATAGCTTAAAAACAGAGCATTATCCCTAGCCCTACATTGACACCCTGCGTGTTCCCAGTTGGTATTTGAAGTTTTATAGTTGTTTTATTTATTTATTTATCCATTCATCTATTCATTCTCTTTGGAGAGAGTTTTGATATGGTGAATTATTTTGTGCCTGTTTGCTGACTCTTGTTTTAAATACCTCCCACCATCACAATGACTCAGGTCTTATTATTCACAGATATGGCTCGTCCCCTCTGGATGGTCCTACCACAGTTGTTGCGCACACCGAAATGTATCACAAATGCAAATGTGCAAATATATGTTGGAGTGGAGGTGTAAAAAAAAAAAGAAGTGATAAACATGATAGTATAGTATGTTGTCCGAAAACACCTTTCTATGCCCTTATGTAAACATTTCAAAAAAGTAAAACCTTTTTAAAAACATATACATAGAATCATCGGCAGAAAGAAAAATATGGAAAAGGTGGGAAAAAAAAGTGAAAAAAGTCAAAACTTCATAGTACATGACAAAAAAACTATAGCCTTATGTCGCCTGAAAATGTCAAAAAAGTGAAAAACACTTGAATCGTGCATAGGATTGTCGGCAGTGGGAAAGAATATGGTGATGATATAGGTGGAAAAAAAAGGTAAAACATCATAGCGTGTCGTCCAAAATTTGCCAAAAATCGCCGTACTATAGCCTTATGTCGGCCAAAAAGTAAAAAATTCCAAAACACTCGAAACTCGCACAGTAACATCGGCAGGGCCTAAAAATAGGGTATATGCGAAGAATAAAGTGGAAAAAAGTCAAAACTTTATAGTATAAAATGTCGTCAAAAATTATTTTTTTTTTTACAAAAAACGGCTTACTATACCCTCATGTCGGCCAAAAAGTCAAAAATTCAAAAACACTTGAAACTCGCACAGTAACATCGGCAGGCCACTAAGAACAGAGTAGGTGCAAAAATTAAGTGAAAAAAGTGCTAACGCCATAATATAGCATCTCGTCAAAAAATGGCCAAAACACGCCTTACTATAGCCTTATGTTCGGCCAAAAAGTCATCCCTAACCCTAACCCTAACACTTGAAACTCGTACAGTAGCATCAGCAGGGCCTAACAATAGAGTAGGTGCAAAAATTAAGTGAAAAAAGTGAAAACGTCATAGTATAGCATGTCGTAAAATTCGAAAAAATTGAAAAAAAACCACGCCTTACTATAGCCTTATGTTCGGCCAAAAAGTCAAAAATTTCAAAACACTTGAAACTCGAACAGTAGCATCGGTAGGGCCTAAGAATAGGATAGGTGCAAAAATTAAGTGAGAAAAGCAAAAATGTCATACTATAGCATGTCGCCAAAAATTTAAAACATTGAAAAAAAATGCCTTACTATAGCCTTATGTTCGGCCAAAAAGTCAAACATTTCAAAATACTCGAAATTCGCACAGTAGCATCAGGAGGGCCTAAGAATAGGGTAGGTGCCAAAATTCTGCGAGAAAAGCAAAAATGTCATAGTATAAAATGTCGTCCAAAAATGGCCAAAAACGCCTTACTATAGCCTTATGTTCGGCCATAAAGTCAAAAATTTCAAAACACTTGAAACTCGCACAGTAGCATCGGCAGGCCCTAAGAATAGGGTAGGCGCAAAAAATTATGTGAGAAAAGTAAAAATGTCATAGTATAGCATGTCGTAAAAAAATTCAAACTATGGACAAAAAAACGCCTTACTATAGCCTTATGTTCGGCCAAAAAGTCAAAAATTTCAAAACACTTGAAACTCGCACAGTAGCATTGGCAGGCCCTAAGAATGGGGTAGGTGCAAAAATTATGTGAAAAAAGTGAATACGTCATAGTATAGCATGTCGTCAAAAATTGACAAAAAATAGGAAAAAAACGCCTTAGTATAGCCTTATGTTTGGCCAAAAAGTCAACATTTTCAAAACACTCGAAACTCGCACAGTAGCATCAGGAGGGCCTAAGAATAGGGTAGTTGAAAAAATTAAGTGAGAAAAGCAAAAATGTCATAGTATAGCATGTCGTACAAAATTCAAAAAATGTCCAAAATCCGTCTTACTATAGCCTTATGTTCGGCCAAAAGTCAAACATTTCAAAACACTCGGAACTCGCACAGTAGCATCGGCAGGGCCTAATAATGGGGTAGGTGCAATAATGAATTGAAAAAAATGAAAACGGAATAGTATAGCATGTCGTCAAAAATTCGAAAAAATTGAAAAAAGAGGCCTTACTATAGCCTTATGTTCGGCCAAAAAGTCAAAAAATTCAAAACACTCGAAACTCGCACAGTAGCATCGGCAGGGCCTAAAAATAGAGTAAGTGCAAAAATGATGTGAGAGAAGTAAAAATGTCATAGTATAGCATGTCGTAAAAATTCAAAAAAATTACAAAATACGCCTTACTATAGCCTTATGTTCGGCCAAAAAGTCAAAAATTTCAAAACACTTGAAACTCGCACAGTAGCATTGGCAGGCTCTAAGAATTGGGTAGGTGCAAAAATTAAGTGAAAAAAGTGAAAACGTCATAGTATAGCATGTCGTCAAAACTTCAAAAAATTGAAAAAAACACGCCTTACTATAGCCTTACGTTCGGTCAAAAAGTCAAAAATGTCAAAACACTCGAAACTCGCACAGTAGCATCAGGAGGGCCTAAAAATAGAGTAGGTGCAAATATTAAGTGAAAAATGTGAAAACGTCATAGTATAGCATGTCGTCAAAAATTCAAAAAGGACTCTGAGGTCAGGAGCAGGAATGATGCTCTGAGAATCAAGAAGAAGATGGAGGGAGACCTGAATGAGATGGAGATTCAGCTCAGCCATGCCAATCGCCAGGCTTCTGAGTCCCAGAAACAGCTGAGAAACGTGCAGGCACAGCTCAAGGATGCACAGCTGCACCTGGATGATGCTGTCAGAGCCCAGGACGACTTCAAGGAACAATCTGCTATGGTGGAGCGCAGGAACGGTCTCATGGTGGCAGAAATTGAGGAACTTAGAGCTGCTCTGGAACAGACAGAGAGAGGTCGCAAAGTGGCTGAACAGGAGCTGGTGGATGCCAGTGAACGTGTTGGACTTCTTCACTCTCAGGTGAGGAAAACCATCATTTCCATAATTCAAAAAATCTTTGAATTTTAAAATAACGTGAAATCTATGCATGCAGTGACTTAAGCCACTTGCTTTTTCCTTTTAGAACACAAGCCTTATGAACACCAAGAAGAAGCTTGAGTCTGACCTGGTTCAGATCCAAAGTGAAGTGGATGACACTGTTCAGGAAGCAAGAAACGCGGAAGAGAAGGCTAAGAAGGCCATCACTGATGTAGGCTTAAATTAGTTTTGTTTATTCTTCTACTTCAGCTAAACTGTGTTTTTGTCCTTGACATTTCTAATCAAACTTATGACCTGTCTAGGCTGCCATGATGGCGGAGGAGCTGAAGAAGGAGCAGGATACTAGTGCTCATCTGGAGAGGATGAAGAAGAACCTGGAGGTTGCCGTTAAGGACCTGCAGCACCGCCTGGATGAGGCTGAGAACCTGGCCATGAAGGGTGGCAAGAAGCAGCTCCAGAAACTGGAGTCCAGGGTAAGGCACTCAATAGCACTGAACAAGAACATCTGTAACAAAACACCTATATTCTTAATATTGCATATATGTGGATGTCTGAAGGTGCGTGAGCTGGAGGCAGAGGTTGATGCTGAGCAAAGACGTGGCGCAGATGCTGTTAAGGGTGTCCGCAAATACGAGAGGAGGGTGAAGGAGCTCACCTATCAGGTATCGTAAAGTCACTTTGTCATGTGGAGAGTACTAAAGACTAATACTATGCTTAAAATATATAAACATACAAATCTCTGCACTTTTACTACAGACTGAAGAGGACAAGAAAAACGTGAGCAGGCTGCAGGATTTGGTTGACAAGTTGCAGCTCAAGGTGAAAGCCTACAAGAGGCAGTCAGAGGAAGCGGTAAGGATGAAAAATTTAATTTTAAACAATGAGAACCAGACTTTAATTTAAAGAAGAGCTGCTAAACTTGTTATGCATTGTATTTTAGGAGGAGCAAGCCAATGTTCACCTGTCCAAGTGCAGGAAGGTCCAGCATGAGCTTGAGGAGGCTGAGGAGCGTGCTGACATTGCAGAGTCCCAAGTCAACAAGATGAGAGCCAAGAGCCGTGACTCTGGCAAGGTAAATATATAATTGATAATAATAAACAAATAAAACTGATCTTTCATCAAAATGAAAATCACTGTCAGGTGAAGCTGTTTGAAACGTACCTGATCAAAAACATATTTTTATGTTTTTAGGGGAAAGAGGCAGCTGAGTAAAGCACAATGGCTCATCACATGTTTGTGATCATATAATATGACGTGAAATATGATGTGATAATAAAATCTATATGTACAGTATGGCTCTTTAATTGCTGTGTGTATTCTTATTTGCCTCTCGTTGAGTCCCATGAAAAAGCACATGCATGTTGCCAGTCTGTATGTGAGGAGGTATTATTTATCTGTTCTTCTCGAGTTTTTTCCTCTCTCTCTTTTTTTTATGGATTTTTCAAGGGATTTTTTTTTTTTCATCCCATCGAAACACTTGACGGGATTAAAAAAACACTGCTACAGTGTTTTGTTTTGTTTGATATTCCAATAATCTCTCACCCCTCTCTTTCAATGTGGGTAAATGGGCAGTAAAGGCAGAAGCCAATATACAACATCTAAAATAAATATATATGATATATATTTATATATTTTAAAAGATGTTTCTATATTAAAAGCATATGATCAGGGTTTACACAACAAAAAAATAGTACTCAATATTTGCCAACACAATTCTTTCCAAAAGGCTTTACTTAAAAATTAAGCTGTAGGTGGTAGCTATTTATTATTTTACCAGTTGATGTCTGATTAACCAGTGGTAGCGTACCAGTCCATTCATTAAAAGAGAAAGCAAGCAGATGATATGCAACCAAATATGAATGTTAAAACAGCCACATTTAGATAAAACCATCAGCATTTTTGTTCTATTTCACCTGAGTTGTTGTTATATGTTAATTACCTCATCTTGAATATAGCTGTAAATTATATCTTTACATACAACACAGTTTACCATCAACAAGATATAGTCCAAAACAGTAGCCACAGTAAGGTTGCAATACTTATATCTAACACACACACACACATAGAGAGAGGGCGAAAGAGCTAACATTTGGCTAGCTGCTGGACTTTATGGATAGCTAATGTAGAAAATGTTCAAAAAATGTTCAAGAAGCTAATAACTGAATTCAAACAGATAGAATTAGAATTAACCCAACTGTGGCGCATGCAAGGCCACAGGGTGGACAGCTGAGCAGATGGGGTTGGTGCCTTGCTCAGAGGTGGTGTCTCTTTTGTTGGTGGCGGGGGTTCGTGCATTCTTCCAGGTGGAGGCCACCTCGGCTGGGCTTTGAGCTGGCAGCCCTCTGGTCCAATGCCTGTCTCCCTCGCCACAAGGCCACTTCTCCCCCTTTCTCCCTCTCTCTCTTAAGCTACTCTTAAATCATACTGTGTTTATACTAAGTTCTAATAGTAGCTTATTACACTGATATGAATAAAGGGAATGAACAAAGACGAATACATTTGTTGTTTGGAGATTATCTTACCTTTAAGGATGTCACCAAGTCTGGAAAGCTGTTCCTCAATCAGGGATGTGAGCTTCAGTTGAAACTGTTGCGCATGCGCATTAAACTAAAAGCGTTATAAGGACACTGGACACATATCCTTGTCATGGCTTATACAGTGTGTGTTGGATGTGCAACACATTAAGCGGGCTCTGCACTAGATGAAATGGATACATACATTTGCACTGCATGTAACTTTCATTTTATGTTTCTTTATTTATCAAAGTTTAATGATAAGTTTATCTGTAGTCTAATGTTCTGGTGTAGACGGATATCGATTATACTGTCTTTCCAGGTTAGTCCAGTAGAGGGCGAGTGTTGCTTGCCAGGTCATTAATACATGGACTTGAAGCCAGCAACATCGTCTCTGTTTCATTTCATTATGTCTTTACAGGTATGCATACCTGCAATATGTTCAACAGAAAATCACCCAATCTTATGAGGAACACGCAGATGGCGAAGTATCTGTTTAGATGATACTTTTTGAGGTTTAATTTAGTGAGGGTTAACATGAGACCAGCCCAGATGAGCATGCTAAGCTACGTAGCGCCGTGCATGCAGGACAGATCGTGATAGAGCTATGCTAACGCTATTTAGCTTCAAAGCGGGCTCTGCATGTGTTCTTTGTGTTCAATGTGTAAATGTATGACATGCAGAGGCGTCATAACGGGACAGGCAAATTAGGCAATTGCCTAGGGCCCCGAGCTAGAAGGGGGGCCCCCAAATAAGGCTGTTTACATTGGTCCACGGCAACGACAACCTGAAAGCCACTTTAATTACCTGCCGCGAGGAGGCACTGCAATGACACATTCAGGAAACCCTTTAAAGGGGGCCCTATGGTACTTGAGCGCTGCCAAAAGCTTCCTTTTTTGTATTTTATTATTTTTTTGCCTGGGGCCCCCAGTGTCCTGAAACGTCCCTGATGACAGGATTGAGCATGTGAACAGTATTGCCAACTTTCCAAATGCATTGATGTTTGCTGTGAAGTAGAGGAAATGTTATGTTATATTTGATATGTGTTGGTCATTATTACATTGGCTTGAAGCCAGCAACATTGTCTCTGCTTCATTTCTTCATGTTTGTCCTTTTCAGGGGCGTTGCATAGACGCACCCATCCCAACTTCACAATAGTTCCGCCTGCAGATGAAAAATGTGTATGGTACCTGCTCAAAAAAAAGGAGATTTATAAAATTAACTTGCTGCTGCTCAGTATATGCAGTTTTTATATTTCATTTGATTACACACACTTTTTATTATTATTGATTTTTTTTATTATCAGTATTTTTATTGATGTTCAGAGCGGACAGCATAATAAGAATTTCTATGTGCATCTAATGTTTGCTTGACAATAAATGCTTGAATCTTAAACTAATGTTTAAATTTAGATTAACAAGTGTTACTGCACTTTTGTTCTTACTACTTCCATACTTAGTACCATAGTACATTGATTGCTGACTACAAGCACTAAGATAATTTTATCTATTTTTTTGCTTTTTTACAATAAGGTCACATATCTTTATTAAAGTTTTATGTTGACATTTATTTCCTTTTCAAAATGTTGTAACGGTCAAGTCTTTGCCACTCCACTAAAACAGACTTTGGTTTCTCTGACACATAAACTCATTACTTTGTTGAACTCATTTCTATTACTTATACTTAAACTGCTACATTTACAGACCATTTACATTGCAATACAAGAATTGATAATGCAGCAGGATAGAGTAGCAGAGCAAAAATACACATATTATAATAATAAAAACAACAGTTATTTACCAATTGGGGACAGTTAACACGCTAAATTACAATTCATAACAAGTGAGGACTGAAAACGTTAGTTAATAGTGCATTTTCATTAAGAATTGAAGCTAAAAAAATTTGAATAAATAAACAGATCAGCCTATTTGCAGCCCTGATAAGAGATTTAACCAGTGTGGAGGCAAGAAGGACAGGATCCATGTTTGGCCTTTAGTCACACATGTGTAGATATCTTAACATCCAAGTTTCCCCACTTTGGGACAATACAGGATTATCTTATCTTATCCTGATGCACAAGCATCACCACTTCTAATTCAAGAAATGCAGGATGAGGCGTCTATGAGCTGCAGCTCAGATCAGCAGGCCATGCCACATTGCTACTGGCTGGCGAAGTGAGCATGTCATCAAGTTCCAGTGCATGTCTTGTGAGCTTTTCTCCTTCCCTACAGTCAACTGTCCTATAAGACGCTTGTTTGAATTCCAGGTCATGTTTGTCTCATACACAGAGACCATAATTTTACACCTCTCGAGTGGAAACTCAGGCAAGGAGAACATGAGCACCTCATTGAAGGTCGTCACCAGGCACCGGGCCACGACAGAGGTCTTCTGGTACCTCAAACTGTTCCGATTGCATTGGACACTGATCCTGGCATACATAGCTGTGCAATACAAAAAAGGTGAATTAGAAACTTCAAGCTCGACAGCTGATGGATTTGAAGCTCATTTTTGTTCAGATGTTTTGTTATTTACCAGCATCTGAGCATAGCTCAGCGAGGAGTGTTCTGACCTTAAGCAGACCAACCTCTAGCCTCTGAGAAGTGGGAAGAAACTTCAATGACAGCAGCACCTCTCCTACAAGATCCTGCCGATAATGAACATGGTATGCCATTCAAACACATCTTGGATGTTGGAATCAAGTGTAAAAATGACTGGCGGCAAAAATGTTAATATTTGATTTAGTATTTAGGTTGTTAATCAGTCAAAAAAAATCACATCCTGTCATCCCCAGACAAAACAGTTTGCAGTTTATTTTAGTTAAATCAGCATAAGAATAAAAAGTATTCTGAAGTGCAGTATACATAGTATCCTGATGTACCTTTTGGGGTCTCTGCAGATCCTTCAGCAGCTCTAGAGGGTAGGAGATGTTGAGCTGCCCTAGAGGAAGCCTCACCTCTCCTAATACAGTGTGTCTGGAGAATTTATCAAAGTCCCACACCTAAGATACGCAAAGACACTGGATTGACAATTTACTCTGGACTACTGTACACATTCTGTTTTCTCTCATGGCTATACTGAAACATTCCCTATAACTCTTAGTGCCCTCAGCGAAGGGGTTCAGTGACTGCAGTACAATCAGATTAAAAGCTTTTTGACCTTGCACTATGAGAGCCAAGATGTAATCATGCAGTTTTGAAAGTGTTTGGTTGGTGCAGGTAAAAAATAAGTGCAAGTGCAATTTCAGACTGTCTCAAGGTCTCACAGATACAATGAGATTTCAAAGCTACTGGGAGTAAACGACGTGTATTGACCTCCATCCTGAGATTGATATGATGAAGGTTGTCTTCATCATTTTGCAAAATACAGCTGAACTGTTCGCCAAATAAAGGATCACAGCTTCCTTTCACAATGCGAGTCTGCCACTCCTGCAACACTCGCCACAGACCAGGGACCGTCCTTTCATCCTAAAAGGATCACAGCAGATATCCATAGCATCCTTATACAGTACAGACAGTTGACCAAATTACACATTTTTCAATATTTAACATGTACAGTATGTAAAAAGAAGAAACTTAAATCCATCACCAAATATCGGGGCATACAAGTGATTTCAATATTATTCAAGCACATATAAACAAAAATCTGTGTGTTCATATCACTCTTTAAGTCAGTGATTTTCAACCACTGTGCCTAGGCACACTAGTGTGCCTTGAGAGATCCTCAGGTTTGCCTTGGGAAAGTATCCAATTTCACTTAATTGATCCAAAAATATGAATTTGTTACAGCAAATAATTTCTAAACAGGCCCAATTTTCACACTGAGTGAGTATAAACAATGCTAGTTGTCATTATTCATACTGTATTCGGCCAAAATTTGTCATGTTGTAACATTTTTGGTTGGTGGTGTGCCCAGGGATTTTTTTATGTAAAAAATGTGCCCTGCATAAAAAAGTTTGGAAAAACACTGCTTTAAGTGACATGAGGTAACGAATACAGACTAAATTACCTCCTCATCCCTACAGCCCCCCGATTCCCTTCCATCCAATGCTGCCCACATTAGTCGTAGCTTAACAAATGGCTGGAGGCTGCAGGTTTGATTCTGCTCCTGAAGTCCCTCCACCTGCAAAACGGTGACCACCAGACGCGACTGCAGCTTGTCATAATAGACAGAGAAACGTAGCGATCCATTGACCTAGCACAGGAACATGCATTAGGGAATATATATGCAGATTTTAATTGTGAAATGTTTACTTTCTTTGTTGATCTCATTTCTATTAATCTTGATATGAATGGATCAAAGGCAGTAAAATACCTAGAATCTCTCTTTCATTGTGTCTCTCGCTTTCAACCAAAATAATCTAACATATTAATGGCTTGACTGGTGAGAATTTTTGTCTGGACACATTGTGTATGTGACTTTGTCAGTATGTTTTCCAAAACATTTTCTGATGTTTGCTGACATGATTTTACAGTATTAGCTGGGATACAGACATGGGCATGAATATGTACTTTGAATATGTTTATGTTGCTGTATGGATGTATGTTGGTGATTAATTTGGACATCTGCATTATTTGTGTGTGTGTGTGTGTGTGTGTGTGTGTGTGTGTGTGTGTACACGTGTCTTTTAGACATTTGGGCTTTATTTATATGGACTTTATAAATGTTCGGTCCTGATTAAATTTTTGATTTCATATTTCTGTTTTCAATTGGCCTGGTTTGGATGTATACATCAGTTATTTACATTGGATGTCTTACCTTGTAGTTTTCTTTCCCTGCATAACATGCCTTCTTTACTCCCACTTTACCTTCCCCTGCATCTGGTTAATTTGGCTTTTCCTGCCAGCTTGCTTATTGTCTTTACATCCTGTTCTCGATGCCTTGATGCTTTTTTTTTTACCCTGCTTGCTCCCTGTCTGTATCTGGATTATCCTGTTTTGCATACTTTTTGGGTTTGATTACATTCTGAGCATACCTGATATGTAAACCATGAAAGTATCACTTGATTCTACTATATCCAAATCTTCTTTTTTGTTCCATCCTCATTTCTATAAATAAATAAACAATTTGAGTTGCTCTTTAAGATAAAGGTGTATAAGGCACATCAGGCATAACATTAAGAGGAGAACCGTCACATTTCAACAGGATCATACGGTAAAGTCTGTACCTTTTTAATGTTGGACTGCTCTCCCAAGTGTCCATCTGTTCGACTGGAGTCTGAAGAGGGTAAAGGGACTTGAAGTTGGCAGTGACTCAGCCTGGGGAGCTCACTGCAGACATCCTCCACCTGTAGAGCAGCAGGCAGCAATTACACACCATGTCCTTAAGTGGTAACTAGAGCACCCCCAGCTTTCATCTGAGCTGAAAAGTCCCTCACAACTCTCCCTTGTTTGACAAGTACGCTCATTAATCTTTATGTACATAAACAGTGTTGCCTTGTGGGTGCTTCTCTACAGACTGATCTGGTCAAGAATAATATTGTATATTTAGAGCCACTCTAAATAAATACAAACAATACATTTATACATTTTTTAGCTTTATGTGGATTTCTTCTCACTTACCCGAGTAGTTGGAGCTCCGGAGTACCTTCCTGATGTCGTTGGCTTTCTGTCCAAGAATAGCCGATCACCATTCACTGCAATTAAAAAATATATTTTGTTATCACTCCATGGGTCAGACACAATGCATCGTTAACCTGTGCTGTACCGTTTGGTACTGTATCCCCTCTCACCCGTAGCTTGCCGGGTGTGTGTCTGAGTGCAGCATCTGAAAGTCTGCCAGGCCAGAAGGGCCAGGGCCAGCAGAAGTAGGGTCACGGAGATGCCCAGGATGCTCCACTTCACTGTGTACTCAAATGGCAACGTCAGCTCAGCTGAGAGCAGCCCCTCAGGAGCTGGAGAGTCCATGGCTCTCTGCCTCCATGTGTCCTATACAAAGAGACTTCTGCGATACAGGTACACATGTGAAAACCACATTGTTTGAATAGCAACAGTCGTTAGCAGTTTATCAGGACAAATTCAAGTTGCGAATGTTATTTAAGTAACAATGTGAAAAATAAACAAAGATATAAAATAGGAAAAGCCATGGTGTGTTGATGGTGTTTTAGCATTTTTCTTGACACACTGTTAAGGAGAAAGGGTAGATATAACTTTTTACAAATATCTTAGAAACACTTACTCCTAAGCTCACCTTGAACAAATTACGAGTGAAATTATCATGACTGGAATATTATTTAAGTAGGTATTTGTGTAGAGAAAATGACCTTGGCTGTAAATTCATGATCTTTTATCAGAAACAGTCAAGTCAAATTGTGATTATCCTGCTGACTCTTCCTACACGATATGACAAAGTAGCAAAGGAAAGAAAGTCAGCTGTTGCACAATGCCCCATGGAATCAAAAATGTTAAACTGTTTAACTGAGTCATTATAAAGACAAACATCTTTTTTTCACGCAAGTGTGCAGGCATTGCGTTTCTGCTCTCCACTTAAATCATGGCTATAGAAAGACATTGAAGACAAAGACTAACCTGTGGCACAAATGGAAAATTCTTCTCATCTTTCTTCTCAGGAATTGATCTATTTACCTGAACATTAAATCCATGTAGCGAGAACTTTTGCCTTCAAAAGAAACACAAATAAGCACCTTGTCTAACTGTTCTTAGCACTCTTAGACACACTGCCTCTCTCCTCTCTTCTGTACACACCTGCCCAGCATGGAACTTCCTGCATGTCATTCTAGACAAACTGGTTGGATAAGATTTAAATATTTGAGGGAGCTTCACGTGACCTGATCCCAGGCTTTCTTCAAGGCTCATTTTCGGGCCTCCACCAACATGTTATCAAGAAGGGATTTAAAACATAGTGTGCCTAATCATTGCACCTCCATGTGTGCACACAATAGGCCAAGCCTATACCCTATAACACAACCAGAGGCACTTCAGATTCCTGTACTGAATCCTACCTCCAATGTCATGTTTCTCTGCCATGTACCAAATATCTATTGTATTGTATGCAATACTACATCCAGTAAGTTTGGTCTACTAGCTTCTAAATATACTTTGCATAGAGGTTTGATGGATTAATTATTTTCTAAGTTGCCTGGTCAAATCGAGCTCTGCTCTATAATTTAACTGTAACCAAAGCAGCTGTGGTGCAGGCGCATTAAACTGATAATGATAAAGAGATAGTATTGTCTTCAAACTGCACCAGCTGCATTGGCACGAAGACAGGATCATGAAATGTATTACTAAGCAAGACTGTGTGCTGACAGGGAGGCATGTGACGAAAAAAAGGAAGTGTACCAAAGAATGTGCCTGCAGCAGTCATAGCTTTGTCAAGACACCTTGCTGAAAGACACATTTGTTGCAAAATATTGAGGAAAAATAACTTCCTGGTTTCCTTTTAGTCAAAGTCTAACCAAAACATATGGAGAAAGAATTTCCTCACAATAATACAAACTTTATTTATTTATCATGCTTTGATAGGTCAACAAAGGATTTAAATGATTAAAAACAAGTAATCGTATTAAAATAGATCAAAGAAGATCATGACTGACTGAACAGCAAGAGGTTAAAAGTGCATATAAGGATCCTATTCTTTTCTATCTCTCCGATATAACAATCACCAGGGAAGCACTTTCCCATTAAAATCCAGAAATGACCCATGATCCTTTTCAGTCAGGTGACCAATCACAGACAACATGGAAGAAACACTTTCCTCTAGACTCAACGTTGCCTAAAAAGAGACAGATAAACAAGAGACATTTTGATCACTCATTAAATTGCAAGGCAACACTTCTGTACTACGTAACTATTCAGAGATTTTGTTAGAGTTTGTTCTTGGTAGGCTTTTGATCACATCCTGTGCACCTTATGACCATCCCAAAAAAGTTAGTCAATCTAAGAAGTTACCTCAGGTCCCCCCATGTCGGTGCGGACCCAGCCTGGGTGTAGGGCCATACAGAGAATCCCATCAGGCTCCAGATCTGTAGCCATACAGCAACTCAACATGTTTAGGGCACTCTGAGGACGAAAGCGAATACAGTTAACACGCAGGACTATGCAAAACTCGACCCCCTTAAGGGTGGTTTAACTTATCAGCAGCTGATCAGCAGGAAAGCAATACAATATATTATTTATTACCCCCAAAATGTTCTAAACTCCATAGGATTCGCTCCAGAATATCATAGAACTCCTTTAAAGAACTAATTTTAACCACTATCCAGCCATCTGACCTACCCTGCGCTCCCTTCTAATCACCCATGTTGCTTAACTACTCTACATGCCTTCAGGATCTACACAACTCTAAACCCAACCCTTTCCAGTACACATTTTTATTCAACTGTGACATTACCTTGGATGCCCTGTATGGGTACCAGCCTTCCCCCCACTTGAGCTCCACTGAGCCCAGCATAGAGCTGATGTTAATAACTGCAGCCCTCTGGATGCCCATACTCCCTGAACCACCTGCTGCTCCTCCGCCTGCAGCTTGCTTTAGCAGAGGCAGGAAGGCCTAGTAGAGGTGAGAAGAAAGAAACATAAAAAAACACAATTGCTGAGGCTGAAACACAACACAATTATACATGCAATGCTGTTAGGTTATAAAAAAATTGCTTTTTGGACAGACTCATACATTCCATGTCAGGGTAAACACAACGTATGGGTGGGAATAGTAGTGTAGTGTTGCCCCCTGGTGTCAGCATGTTTTACTTCCTCAGAGAAGAAGAGAGAAGTTCTGGTTGTGTTTCAGCGAGCATTATAATTTGACAATAATGCCTTCAGTTTGCAATAATTGTAACAAAACCACAAACAATTGTGGGCTCCGCCACAGTAAAAGTTTAAGTAAAGACTTTCACTTAAACGATGCATTATTATATGCTTGATTAAACTATAACTAATTATTTTTTTCCACATTATTTCAAAAAGATTCCATTACACAATGTGACATCTTTAAACTGCCGGTTCGGTCAAAACTTCACAAGGGCTAAACAATCATTGGTGTACTATGAACGAAGAAAGGCAGCACACTGTTTTTATGGACTACCTCCATTTGTTTTCGAATATCATAGTTAGAGCTTTGGGCTGCAGTGTGACCTCGTTGTTACAGAGACAGCCATTCATTTGGAGCATACTGTGCATCAGCCACAATCTGCCCTGCAGACATTATGCTGATCAGAGCCTCTGTTTCTACCAGCGCAAGGTGCTGCTTTGTAGTATGCCCCATACTCAAAAAACAAAACAACTTAAACTAGATTTGTAATTATTATTTATGAAATGCAGTCTGTCCTGGGCCATGTGTTATATTTGCAGCATTTGGTAAATAAACAATGCACAGATCCTGCTCCTGGTAACTTTAGAATTGTAAAGTGTGGTCGTCCAGTACATGCACATTACCTTGGTGATCATCAGAGGAGCCACAGTATTGGTTTGGAAGTTTTCTGTCATCTTCTCAGCAGTGACAGAGTGAAAATCGGTCTTCACATTAATCCCTGCATTGTTTATCAGGCAGTTCAGACCCTCTTCCTTCACCAGCTGGCCGACCTCTTCTGCACACTTCTCTATGCTGGCCTGGCTCAATACATCTGGTGGGGAGACACGTTGGCGCCAGAAATGACCAAAAGCAAACCACAGCTAGGGTAAAAACGGAAGAAAAATCATGAATAACTTTCAAACCCTTTGCTCTGATTGAAATGCTAAAATAATTCCATGACATGTCTATGTTAAAGCAAAGGCCCCAAACAAAATGGACCATCCTTTTACACACGACATTGACAGATTGTAGTTTATGAGTGTATATATATTTGTATTACAAAATATAAATCAATTCATAAACCTATCCAAAATCTATGCGTTTAATGACTCCCCCTCTCGTGCGCACACACGCACTAATGTTTATGGTAGACTCTTACCGAGAGTAACCATATGGATGTTGGGGTGCTTGGCTGTCAGCTCCTGCAGTTTCTTTGGGGAAAAAGGACATGTTGATACAGAAGTATTGCAGCGGTAGCACGGTGTACCATCACTTTGATCCGGGACCTTATGGACCCCTGAACACCGGGGGGCACTGTGGTTAGTTCCGGCGGGGGTCCGGGGTTTACCTTTGCTTTCGCGGGATCTCGGCAGGTGGCTATGATCTTCCCCGGGGAGCAGCCTCCTTCTGCCAGGCTGTGGACCAGCTGCAGCCCGAGCCCACGACTGGCCCCCGTCACCAGGACGGAGCCACAGTGTCGAAAATTCACCGCGCCGCTCATGGCTAAAGTGTCTATCTACTGTGTCTGTGGTATAGACTACTTCCGGGACGCGCTATATATAAGATCCGCTAGTGTGACGCGGTTTTTCCGGTGGGCGGGAGGATTGCTTAATTTTTTATCTAACATAGGGGTGGAGCTATTACAGTCAAACGTTTTCCAAATGTTCAAGTGCATATAACGTTAATGCATTTATAGAGTTAAAAACATAAGACAAAAAATAAATGAGGTGGAGGTATCAAAAAGTTGTTGAGCCTTGGCTCCTTTTCGAATGTTTTTTTTTTCTTATACCACCTGAAATGAAAAAAACAAACAAACTTGCGGGTTGACTCTGTTCTTATGGATAAAGACAGGGTTCATCAGTTCTGTTTTGCAACAATATTCCAAATGTCACCATCATCATTGCCTATACTTGTTGGAAGATGTGTTTTATTCTGTTTTAACCATTCATGTAAATCAAACCAAAGGATCTTTTCCATAGGGTATTAAAAAAACATGGTCTGCAGTTTCGATATCATACTCACAGGAGGTCTATGTGTTGTCTTCAATGTTGAACCTTTTCCTGAGTAACTCCTTACAGGAATAAAGGTTGTTCATAATCTTTAAATTTGTTTCTTTTGTTTTGGGCAGTATAGGGAGGGTTATGAACATTGTTCTTAATTCTGCGATTGTTTTAGCGTGAAATTTACTTTGGATATTGTTTCTGTTTTGTCTGTCAGGAAATAGTTTTTCAGTTATACAGTTTCTTGTAAAGTCGTTATAGCATATTTTTTTTGTTGTCCAGGAATGGTATCCTTTGAATAAACAAAGAGGACAGTTGTTGATCTATGGTTTGATAAGCCATGATATGTTTGGTCAGAAGTGTAAATACTTGCTGGATTGCTCTATGTAGTCGAATGAAGTCTGACCTTGAAGGGTTACAATTATGTTTACTGCAGAAATCTTCATAAGTCAAGAAGTTCCCATCAGAATTCATCAGGTGAGTTACAGACCAAATTTTTGTTCTCAAATCAATCATTATAGAGCAAGGATCTGTTCTATAATGATTATTCCACAGTGTGGTGAGAAGTTATGTACATATAACAGTTTCCAGTACAGTAGTATTTGCTTGTGAAACTCAGACAATATAACAGTCAATTTAGTAATGAGAAAGTCAGAAACAAGTAGAACTCTTATTCCCCTAATCCTGTTGAAGATATTATTTGGATCACAGAACCAAGAGGAGTAACCATTGTGGATCTATGACTTGACAAGTTCATTTTCAGGGTCCCGTTAAGGCAATCAAAATCAATCACATTTAGTCCTGCATCCTCAATTGTTTTAACCATGGCACTTTTCTTCATATAATGTGCTTTGTTTCTCCAAATGAAATTCAGATTGATTTGATTGATGGATGTAATATGTTTCTTTGGAATGGCATTGGAGTAGGAGAAGGATTCCATCTTTGTCAATGTATCCGTCCACTGATTGACAGGTCCCTCTGGAACCATGAATTGAGTTTAGATTTGCATTCCTTTAACTTGTTTTCCACATTTAACAGTTGACTTCGTTTACGACGTTATCGGGATGTGACAAATGTCTATGAGCGTAGTGTTGTGTATTGCAAAGAGTTAACATTTTTTAAGATTAAAAGTTAGACCTTAAGCTTGAGAGAATTTATCAATACTGGTAATGGCTATTTGAACCTGCCGGCCATCTTTTAGAAATAATGTTGTGTCATCAGCTAGCTGGCTCATGACAATATTGGTTACAAATACGTTTAAATGTTTACTTTCTTTGCAGTTTTTGAAGTGAATAGCTAACATTTCTCTAGCAAGGATGAATACATATGGGGAGATAGGACAACCTTGAGGAATCCCACCACTGACTAAAACTGGTGTTTTGTTCCAAAATACAGCATGACACAAATGCTGATATCCTGATATAGTCCATTGAACATGTTTGTGAAGTTACATTTCTATATCAGTTTACCTATTAGGCTTCTATATTATGGAATTCTAAAAACTACAATTCTCTGAGATTGAAGTTATATCATACAATTTCTAAATATTAATAAATATTATATCATTTAAATAATATTTTATTGTTTTTACCTTCAATTGCCCTGATAAGCTTTACCCTGAGAGCAAAAAAGCCATCCAAATAGAAATTGTATTCAGAAGTGATAAGGCAATACAACAGTAGGAAGTTTGAGATCATACCTTTAATAGGTGTCATTGACTACAGCCAATCAGAAATGTCCTCATTTTAGAAAACGTTTCCACTTAAGAACCTCATTGAAAGTTGTGCATTGGGGAGGTAAGGTATAAACTCGAAATTGAAGAGCCCATCAGGACATCCGGGGTAATTAATGTACTGCGCGCAATTTCTCTTTTATAACTCTCATAGCAACAATCTAGCAAGATTATTTCTACTAATCAACAGTGCCTCTGTGCTTACTCATGGTGGTATTACATATCTAACACAAATCCCAGCATTAACTTCGCCTAAAGGCATGCTGGGAAGTCCCCGCCCACACAAAGCTCCCGGCATGCTTCAATATCAAAATCTCAGAGTTGGCAACCCTGACCTAGAGCATGTAGTGCTTAATATTATATGCCTAATGCGTCGAAACCATTGGGCAACGGCTATACGTTGTCTTAATGCTGAATCTAGGTGGCGCCGATGCAACACAGACGTGGACTGTGCGTTGCGTTAACGAACAAATCTTAGGTTTACTATCACAACATAACCAAAAGTTCCCTGGCATTTTTCGAACACTCCCCCTGGGGGCGCCGCCGACCCTATAAATAACCATTGCTCTGGTTGGTATCTGTAGTAAATAATCTCCATAACGAGCCTAACGTTATTCTGAATTGATCTGTCTTTTAGGAAGCCAGGCTGAGTTTCTGAGATGAGGCTGGATATACCATTTTAGAGTAGGGCAGTGAAAACATATGTGAACAGTAATCTGAATTTCTAACAGTATTATGTCATCTGTTTTCTATTAATCTTGTGTTTTTGCCCATGTCTCATTGTAGGTTGGAGCCTACAGGTCTCAAAGAACCCGGGGAATGCACAATGAAGCAGTTATTTTATTTCTTCACAGAAATGTTTATAGAAGGCTCTTGTGAGGCCGTCTGATCTGGGGGCTTCGTTTAGAGAGAGGAGACCAATGACTGCATCAAGTTCTGCAGCTGTAATTTGGTTCTCACATGCTCCACACAGCACCTGGTCGTGTGTTCAGTAAGAGCTAAAGCCGTCTCACGGCGCCCAGGAGCCGCTTAGTCCAACGAAGGGACACGCGGAGGAGTAGCACAACGAGGCTCCCACGTCCCACAATCCACTGCGCACACAGCCACAACAAGTCAATTGGCATACAAACTCAAACACGCACATGAGAGTTAACCAACAAGGCGAAATAAAACAAACAATAATCTTCTTTAAACAGATTTCAATCCGTCTCATTTACAGTCATTCTAATGCTTGTAAAATCTGAATCTCATGGTTTATATAACCCATTGGTTTGCTTTTTTTTTATCATTATCAAATTACAAAATGAAAGGGGCATTACTCAAGCAACAAATGTTGACAGTGAGTTTGGTTTTGTATGGTTTTAGTCTGGCTTTCTTGAATAAGGGAATACTGTTGTTTTTTTTTCAAGTCAGTTTTCAAATGCTGAAGCCATGGAGGGCCAGCAATAAGGCTGATAGCACAGGGGATGGAGCTTATGCACTCACAGCACACAGATGGTTTCCCTGGCAGCTCCCTGAGTCCAGGTTTTCTTAAATCTTCTGGGGCTTGGGAGCAGCAGATATCCATGGTCTCCTCCAGGTCATTTAATTTGGATTTTGGCTTCTATTCCCCCATTTACAGACACATTACTTTGGCACAGATCGCACATTGCAAACGATGAGTTGGTAGTGGTACAATGTGTGGTGCAGAGCTGTGCTCAACGAGCTGAGAGGTCTTAAGTGGCTTGCCTAGGGATTAACAATATTGAGGTATTGTCTCTATGGAAAATTCAACACTCAGTTAATCGCTTACTGCAGACTCCACCTGGTCTGCCCAGTGATTAGGACTTGATGTATCCATTTTGAAATTTTTACTGCTACTGTAAACATTTGCCTACTCAACAAACAATGAATGAAAAGTCTACAAGATTTCATTAGACCTGTGTATCACTTTTAACTGTTGCTTCAGAAATACAATGAATCTATCAATAATTGACAGTAGACAGAATACTTAGTTCTAGTACTTAGATCAGGGGGTCTCAAACTGGCCCCCTATTTGTGGCCCCCTACTTGACATCAAAGTTTAGAGTTAATGCGGCTCGTAACGTAACGTTTTTTTTATTCATAATGTGTTGCATTTATGAAATCAGTCTGGTCAGCAGTGAAAGCATATGAATCTGCCCACGCAGCATTGAACGTTCTGTTTTCTTCACTTTTCTTTTCTTAGAATTCTCCATAGTTGGTCTGGTGACCCGGGGTCGAATATGTCGACGCATATTAAGAGCGACAAAATCGCACGTGTAATTTAGATTTTACAAAATCACCATAATCTTCAAATTTAGAATTACATCTTAAAAACTAACATACTAAAGTAAAATACATTTAAATTAAGTACTCATTATTTATTTTCCAAAGCCACAGGGAGCCGCGGGTATGCCGACCCCTGCCCAAGGCGTTTTATATATTTTTTTATCACTTATGGGATACAATAGCTCAGGTCCGGCCCAGCCTCACCTAGACTCTACCTCCAGCGGCCCCCAGGTAAGTTGAGTTTGAGACCCCTGCGTTAACAGTTCTGCTTCAACTCAGTTGCACAGACGGGAAGATGAAATTAAATGTGGCTCAGTGGTAAGAAATAAACATTAACGGGCCACTGGGACTCTGTTTGGACCCCTGTAAAAGAGTGGCGCATGAAAAAGATCACTTGCTTTCATTCTCTATACGAGACAGGATAAAGGCTTTTCATTTCTGCAATCATTTCCATGTGTTATATGTAGTGATCTCAGAGAAAAAGTGTGTGTGGCACATATCTGTATGTCATTATAAGTTATAAGGTGTTTATATAATTTTCCTTTTATTACGAGGAGGAATAATGTAAGGAAACGCTGATGTTTAATATGTAAGAGGTTGCTTTGTGCGGTGTGTCCGTTTTCTGTTTCAGATGTGATCTGGAAGGAAAACGACATGTCCTCACGGTTCCCGTGTCACCTAACAAATTAAAGGTGAGTAGACGGGTCATTCACGGTTTAAAACCTTGCATTCAAAGTCAGGAGATATGTGCTCTCTGTTGAGAGTGGAGATCGTTTGAATTGAATTGTGTGTTTGCATATTAAATATGAATATTGTGTGTCTGAAGCGACGTTGCAAGCAAACACCCTCATTAGCATATTTAAATAGTATATGCCTCCTGTACACTGTAAATGTTTATATTTGAATAGGTTTTATAGAAAGTTCACTTTGTTAGATGTAGATGCATTCTTTTCCGTTTTGTATATCACTATAAAAGTGAGAAGTGGTGAGTTAAATAGTGTACTGCTGTGAACATTCATAATGATATGTTAATAATGTTTATTATACTGTAAGATGTTTATTATTGAAATCATAAGTTAGTTCATGAGAGGGAATGTGTTTCTGATCTGAATGGAGAAATACGGAATGGGAGAAGCACTGAATGAAAATATGGATAGTAAGAATGCAGAAAAAGTTATGTTTGGTTGATTGTTGTAAGATAGGAATAAATAGATGTGATCTGGAAGGAAAACGACATGTGCCTGTGTCCTCACACACACATGAGTGCACAGACTTTTGTGGCCAAGCTAATATGACTTATGTCTTATTTGCTTTAATAATTGGACAGCAGTGGTATACATTATTGTTGTTATTATAAATTCAGATTTAACACAACATAAGTTGTAGTTGCAATGTGAATATAACAAAAAAATATATATATAATATATATCTTTAGAGTTAGATTATATCTCCCCAGTTAGATTAAAGGTTACATTTGTACTTAAAGTCATGCTACTGGTTTCTTTTGGTTTTCAGCCACCATGCTGAGTTAAGCCATCTGCCTCATGACTGCAGCTTTATATTGTCATACAGATTGTAATGTAATTATAAATGACTTAGCATATTTTTGGCAGTATACAGTAAATTGTTCTGCTTTAACATACTACTGTCTCCGTTCAGAAGTAGACAGTATTGTGATGAAGTAATGAAGAAATGAGCTGGAAGAGACAATTCTCGCTGTGAAACAAATACATAATTGGGCCAAGCTGTCATTGAATCCCTCACACCAGCATTTGGACTGATGAATGACTGACGGGAAATCTGTTGTTCAACCATGATGAGCTGTGTTCAATTGTTATAATTTGATGAAAATATTTTACAGGTGCAGTCAAACTTGATACAGTGCGAGATTGCTTTAGTGTAACAGTGCTACACGGTGTAACACTAAAGTTGATACTTGTTGATACACCATAGAGATACATGTATCAACAAGAACTAGAACTTCAAGAGCAGATTTGGTGTGTGTACCTCGATTAACATGTATCTGATTATATCTTTATTTGTGTGAGGTATTTTTTTGTATGGAGTGGCACATCTTCAGCGTGCGTATGTGTCCAGGTGTGTGGGATACACAATGTAGGCTGGATCTTTCATTTTCAATCACTCATTTCGTTCACATGAGCTGTATTTAAAGCAATAACAAACAAAACAGCGGGGTTCATTTCATCAATGAATAAATCATTGCAGTTAACCTCATACATTTATATTCTCTCCTTACAGCTCTGCAGCTGTCGGGCGTGTAGTTTCCTCCTATCTTTATCACTTTGGTTTTGTTTGCATGTGCAACCGAAATACTAGAGTGGGAGAAAACATGGTACAAATCAGAAACAGAATGCCCTTCCATTTCCTGTTTATGTGATCAGTGTCAGTTTTTCCTAAAGTAAGGACCCAAGGAGGAAAGTAACATTTGTGTTTGTAATGTCAATTAAGTTGTATGTTCAATTCAAAAGTGTTTTGTTTTGTTTAAATTGACTATAATGCCTGAATAAGGCAAACTTAAATTGCAAAACTTCACTCAAAACCACAAATATAAACCTGCTGGTGGCGCTAGATAAATGCTTAGTCATTATATCGTATTCACTGCACGCCATCATGAAAATACATTTTGAGGTGTTTCAGCCTGGACTGAAGGACAGTCATGTACAGGGGCTGAGAAGTGAAAAACACATTTACAAAATGTGCTGAAACAAGTTTGTGGAGGTTCTCAGTCATCCAGGTCATGGTAATATCAAGTGCGATTCAAAGTAAGCAACTGGACGGGTTGAAGATTTCTTGAAGACGTTTCACCTCTCATCCGAGAGGCTTCTTCAGTTCTAACTAGCTGCTGGCAAAGTTCAGGTATTTATCCTCTGCGAGATGAATAGCTAATCAGAGGATGAGTACCTAATTAGAGGACCATTGTGTCAAACTTGCAGGTCGTTGGCCACCTGGCCCAGATTCAGGTTATGGGTTTCGCCTGAGTCTAGGTGTAAATGAGGGTTGTTGGTTTCACCTGAGATTTCCTTTGAGTTGTTGTTCTTGTTTACCTTCCTAGGGAGAGAGTGAAGGACAGCATTGTAAGTGGCTGAGAGATGGTGTCTTAAACCTCCACCTCTGTTCAGTGATGGTATTTCTGCCTCAGAGTGTTGGCTAGGACAAATTTACAAACGACAGATTCTGAACGGAAAGGGCTATCTGAACAGAAATCTCCCAAATGAAGGAAATGACTCATTGAGTAAAAGGGTCCCTTTCAAAATCGTAGTAGTTTCTAATGTTATGGATAATGTTCTGCCCGTTTTGTGGTAACGACTTTAGCAAATTTACGATCTCTGAGATTTTCAAACGACATGAACTGGATGTCCGCTCACTCAATGAGTTTGTCATCAATTCCAGGAGTTGGTACATTCGCTTTCCGTAGTCACGTCATTGGTTGAGCGTGGCAATCGCATGTATGTAAGTAAGACATTTTTGATTTCACATAGTATATTGATACATAATATTCTACTCTTATTATTGTCTGTGGAGGTTCTCAGTCATCCAGGTCATGGTTCTGAACTGTTCTGAACTGAACTGACTCTCGGATGAGAGCTGAAACGTTGTCAAGAAATGTTCAACCAGTCCAGTTGCCTACTTGAATCGCACTTGATATTACTCTTATTATTAGTGTTCTGCCTATGTACTGAATAAAACGTGCAAAAAGTGCAACTACATTATATACTGTGAAAGGACTTAGCGCTGTCACCTCATGGTAAGAGGATCGTGGGTATGAATTGGAGCGATAATAGTTGTGTATTTATAGTTGTGATGGGCTGTAGACCTGTCCGGTGTGTATCCTGCATGTCAGCTGGGATTGGTTGGCTGACATCCACACAGCCATCAAAGGATAAGCAGTTGAAATCCCGTTGGAATATCTATTTTTAGTTTGTCATTTTCCCTTTTTGTGCAGCGCTAAATATAGCTGAAGAACAAAGTTCACCCTGCATCTGTTGAGGAGTCTCCTTTTAAAAGTAAAATCGTTTCTCCCAGATGGTCGCACAAGGCTTTGCTTAGAAAAGCTGCATTCAAGGACCTGTGTATATTTCCATTTTTTCAGATTCCTGCAGTGCCACGTACTGCAGAAAGTAGGATTTGCCGACTGATCTGAAGAAGCAAGTTTACATTTCCTTTCTGATACATAGCATGTGAAGTTTATTTTCTGGTTGACTGACACAATAGGCGTATTTTAAGAGGAATTTACAGAAGTCCAGTGTCTCAATGCCAGTATGTTTGGCAAAACGTGATAGGAGACCTTCCCCCTTTCCAAAATGTTTCTCTGACTTTCTTTTTTCTTTTTACGATGTGGAGTTTGTAAGAAATTCCTCCCCAAAAAAAGTCACCCACTCCCTTATACGTTATTTCAAAGTGCTCTCCCCTGTTTGAAAGTCTGACATCAACAGCTGAGTTATCTGTACCCTTACAAACCAAACTGTTGAATAGATTGGGATAGCATAGAGCTTGTTTGTTCAACATGGGGAAATGTGTTTTAACATGTTTGTATTTGTGAAAATAAATATGATCTGAAATAACCTGTGTGCAGGTTTATTTTTGACATTACAATATCACAAGTTAGTTCACAAATAAACCTTTTGTGATGATGATGATTTTGTGCTCAACTGAATACACTCAGGACCTTCTGCTACTGTAACTTGCATGAAACTTAGCACATGTCGTAACTATTTTCTATACTTTTATGTTATGTTTTAGAACTTGCAATCTTAAACTTAAGTAGGGGCAGCACAGTGGTGCAGTGGTAAACACTGGCATCGTCATTACAGTGCACGTAGATTGGCTTAGATTAACTGGAGACTCTAAATGACCCGTGATTTTTTTTAGGCTGACCATAGCTCTCATTTAATGCCGGCTGGATTTTGCTCCAGCCTCCTTGCGCTCAATGGATAAGATATGTAAATGGGTGGATCGTTTTGCTGCTACATTTATTTGACATTTATAAAGCAATATCAATAAATTGGGCTTATTATCAGCTAAATACCTTTTGCTTTCCCATGGGTGTGTACTTTCTTCGTGCAGTTGCATAACATAAAGATTGAAGTTCTTCTGATTAATTGATGTGGGTTTGCACCAGGCCCACAGTGAGATGGGAGCTTGTGTGCCTGCTGTATTATTCAGATTGCTTTAAAAGCATGTCAACTCAATTACGGAGGTTTTACTAGAAATATCATGTCCTGTCCTACTGCCTTAAAAGTAACATGTCAGATCAAGAGCAAGGAAAACCTCAATGTAGCTGGAAAGGATTAAGACCTGTATAATGCTGGAATACAGCCCAAAGTTTTGGGATCATTGTTGAGGTTAGGATTTGCAGTTATATTTCATTGCAGGGTTTATGTAACAGACTTTGCATTTATTTTCTATGGACATTTCATGCCTCAGAGATTCCATTACATAATCCTTCCTCATGTAAAATTAATTCACCTCCCTTGCAGTTGCCTTACCTTTGTCCTTGAGTTACAAACACTTCTTTAGTTACAGCCAGCAGTTTTGTAGATTAAATGTGTAACTGGATGGCAAATAAACTGAAAGTTATCTACAAATACATTTTAATGAATGTAATCAAGAACTTCAGGAAGACATTTATGTGCCGTTATACGTGTTTGCCTTAATGGCTCAAAGTGCGAGGAGAAGTTGTTTTGCTATTCTTCATCGTTATTCAACACGAGGGCAGACACAGGTATTGCCTTTCAGCAACCACCGCTTACAGTTTGGTCTTCACTAATATCACATGAATGAGATATTAAAAACAGGCATTATCTGAAGACATTTTATTCATATTTTCATTTGTCAGCCAAAAACAACATTGAAAATGAAAATCATGTCAATAGTATCGTTTTGATAGAATCAAAGGAGTAAAAGGTGGAAAAATTCATAAGGGTTCCATGACAGGCTATACATTTTACCCCAATACAGCTGTCAGCAGATTTGTAAGACTATATATATATATATGTATATATATATATACATATATATATTGTATCTAATGCAAAGTTGACAAAGGAATGGAAGGGTCAATAAAGCTTGGGGTCAAGGGTCAGAGACTTCCGTAAGGTCATTTACGTGGAATAAAGTGTTTGGATTTTTAGTTCAGGAGTTGAGAGTCAGGCACAGCATGGGCGGCAGAGATGGGGATGAGGTCAGAATTGGCAAAAGGACATCTCGGGAGAGATGAGAGGGCAAAAAGGGAGAGGTTTCCAGAAAGGTCACTGATAGGGGTTTGGGGGTCGGGGTTGCAGTAAGTAGGGGTTTAAGAAAGAAGTGCTATTGTGTGCTGCCAGTACACTCATCATTCTGAGGATGTATCATGAGGGCGAATTGGGAGGGGGGATCCGGCACATGCACCTGGTATACGCCACCAGGCAGCTGGAAAGGGGTGTGGTCTCAGGAGAGCAGGGGTGGGGCAGACAGAGAAAATGAAGAAATGACGCAAGGGAGACAGAAAGAATCACACAATTGGCTCCCTGCAGAAGACAAGTTCCAGCTCGCCACGGTAGAGCTTTCCTCCGTCAGAGAGGCTCATGATGCTCTGCTTGTAGCCCGACATGTTGTCCACGTCCACCTCCTGAAAAGAGACAGGAAGAAGTCAAAAGAACATCAATGAAGCTGAGGTCAACAAGTGAAATATCTCTGGAAAACATTTATCTAGGCCATCCATTCCTTCGGATAATAACGATCTTTGAGGAGCTACAACGGTGGGTCGTTGAATCCTTTTGTTTTTCCAAGAGGTGTTTTTGTGATTTTAGTCAACTTCTAGCAAACTTTCCCAGCCCCCCACCCCGACACACAAGCACTCCCCCTTCAACACTTCACTGACAATCTGCTTTCGTGCACATCTTACATTTTGTTGTGTCTCGTGTTTTGTTTTGTGTTGCTATAATTCTGCTGTACATCATTTCTTTTAACGCACCATTTATTCTGATTTCGCATCCAGAGCCGACAGCAAATCAATAATTTCAATCTGCACGGAACTTGTTTTACAGCGCAGTTGGCTTGAATAAATGCTTGAATCACAGCACCCTGACTGGAGACAATACAAACTCAATAACAATCAAACAGTTGCTGGGATCAATAAAAGGTTTGACTTGAGCTTCTGCGGATATTTTTCCACATGGTAGATATTGTATGCATGATGGGAGAGTATATTCAAGAGCTTCAGGGCGCAGAGATAATGAGACGTGAAAGAGAAATAGTGTCAGGTAACAGAACTCACAATCGTTGATGCTGATAAGCAACATTTTCCTCATCTCACCTTGTTGTTTGTCTGGTAGAGGTCTCGTAGCAGGGCATCTAACTCCTGCTCATCAATGTAGCCATTCCCATCCTAAAATTAGTTATCAGAGAGACACTGTGAATGTTAGTTTTTAATGTTCAAACAGACAGGACTGGATAGACAGAATGATTTGTATTCACACATTAATCATTAGAATGATGAACCATTATTTTGATTTCTTGTTAGTCTGCACCAGCTATGTTTGGGTTTTTGATGTTTTGTGCACTGCTCTGCATAACTTAACTAAATTCAATATTTTATAGCAGCCTTTATGATGGCACCATTCAAATTCACGAATAATGATTTAAAACAGACTTCCCATTCACCACAATGTAAAGAGGGTTAGCTGCAAGGTTGTAAAATGGAGCCACTCGGCTAATTAAGGAGTTATGTCTCGCAGTAGTGTTAAGAATTTGTAGTCAGACACTTTCGCCTGGCAAGTGGCACAAACCCATGTTCTGCTCATTCAGGCTTGGTTTCAAGATGACTTTGGAGCCGTGAGCTGCCAGTCTCATTTTGGTTGCTTAACAGTAATAACTTCAGAAGGTGCAAACATGTCTACCTGTCTCGGTTAAAAAACACATAAAATTAACCTGACCCACTTACTGGAGATACAGTGTTCTCCTTCACACAGACCAAACATTGATGAGGTGTCTAAATTCAATAAAAAATATGCTGCAATTTGAATGAGGTAACAAACGAGTATTGCAAGCTTTGACTTTAGTGATGTGTAACCACACTCTTGTTTGTGTAAGGCGCTGCAGTGTGTGAGAGTTGACCACACCCATCAGACAGTGAGAGGGGGACCTTCATAGATGAATGTCTTAATGATAAAATAAAGAAGTTGGTGGTAATTATATTTTCCTTATTTCTCCAGTACTCGGAGCCTCACATAAAGTTATTGCATTCATGATGTATTTGAGTATTTTACATTTTTCCATGGTGAAAATATAATACATCCAAAGAAACATACAGTACTTGGGACACACAATGTCTGTTTGTTAAGCAAGCTTAACCCATATCCCCGGGCATTGGTGTTTCAAGACACTCTGGGGGCCCCAGGCAAAAAAAAAAAAAAAAAAACAAGCTTGTGACGGCGTGCAAGTAGCAGAAACGAAGCTTGTGACGGCGTGCAAGTAGCAGGGGCCCCCTATAAGGGGATTCCCGACATGTCATTGCAGTGTCATGGCAAAACATTTAAGGGGGTTTCAGGTTGTTGTTGCTGTGGACCAATGTAAACAGCCGTCTTTGGGGGCCCCCTTCTAGCTCAGGGCCCAAGGCAGTTGCCTCGTTTGCCTGTCCCGTTGCACAACTCTTTTGCATTTGCATATTCATGACTTGGATGAAATGGAAACAAAATGTGTCATCCACAAACTAGCCTGGCTAACCACTATTGATCTTTTATTCTTATTTTACAGTTAACATATATTTATTAACATGTTTTCCCCTATAGTCCTCTCACTGTGTTAAACTATTGGTTTTTAGATACGGTTATACCAAAAGAGACAAACTTGACTGATCACAGGATCAGGATCAACATGTGGTGGTCGTGGTTATTTAAACAAATTGAATAAATATGCTCAGCTCAGACAATAAACTTAAAAAAACATAAAAAAAAAATAAGAATTGGACATTATTGGTTGAAGGAGGTTGGTTTATGGGACAAAAGCAAACATTACAACATGTGAATATAAGTGAACTTATATGTCTATTCGCAATCTCACTCAAATCCATAAACATAATTCCCAAATATGGGAATATATGGGAATTTATGCGTGGAAACCAGCCAACAACTGTTATTTTTCATCACCATAAATACATCGTCCCCTACCTTGTCATAGTATGTGAAGATGGCGTTGAACTGCTCAGTGGTCAACTTGATGCCCTGTAAAAACAAGGTCTGAGTTTCACTAATAGGTTTGGAAAACAAAAGATGCTTCACCATATAATTCATGTCTGTGACATTAATCGTCAATGCAGACAAGCTATTTTCTGCTCTGCGCTTGTTCCCTACCTGGAATTTGAGTAAGAAATTCTCCTGAACAGGGAGAAGCCTGCGGGAGAGAAGGACTTCATTAGCAGACATAATGGCTGTTAAATTATTCAAATCCTTCAGCAGGCAATGTGTTTCAACATGTATATAGTGAGCAGAAGCAAGTGAAATTGCGCAATACCTCGCCATCTCTGACAGGCCCAACTTCCCATCTCCATTCAGATCAAACATGCTCAGCTACAAAGTCGGAGCAGAACAGAGATAGTGAGGGACAGAGGAGAGACGCTGAAAGGATAGTTTTGTGGGGGGGGGGGGGGGGGGGGGGGGGGTGGAGGGGGGGGTTTGTACAGGTATATGCTGTCAAGACGAAAGCAAAGGCTGTCCCGTGAGTTTCAGCAACTATAAAATAGAATGGACTGTAATTGATCCACAACTTTCATTCCCCATAGTTTTGGATGCTGAACAGAGGATCAGTAGAGCCACTGTCCATTAAACAAGCAGCCACTGCATCTGGAAGTTAATGGAATTGTATAGGATAGTTGTTTATCTAAACTATTTTTGAATCTTAATTATGAGTCATTAAAGGGATATTTTTTTAAACGACACTATGATACTTGCAAAAGCACACTGAGGTGGGATTTTCATAGGAAGTTGATTGGTTGCAAAATAAATGAAAACCCATCCTCTTATCAAGCTAGCATAGTCCAGTGTGTAGCATTTATCACTGCAGCCAGAAATGTATTAGTGTCCGTGTCATAATTAAATTAGGGCTGTTGGGCAACTGTCCCTTTAATCCTTTTCTCAAAGTGTTTCAAATGTGTGGCGTCAGAGTTTATGTAACACTTCTGTGAAGAAGCAATAATGGTCAGGTTTCTCTGTGAGTGCGCTGGAGAAACTGCTTCAGCAATCCAGGGCAGCTCAGCTCTGGGGCTTCCAGGAAGAAGCAGATGTGAGCACATCTGGGCTGTTAACGCACAACCTGCAGGACATGGTGCTCCATGACCTTTCGGCCGCGCAGCGCTGCTGCCACCAACACAATATGCCTCTCAGGTCCTCTGCACCACATATATACACTTTTCATAAAAAAAAAAAACAGATATGGCTCTCAGCGTTTATATAGGATTCCTTCTTTTGAGTGCATACATACATTACACATATAAAAGAAAACAATCGTAGCTCTGCAACCTCGGACAGATTTACTCCTGGTTCTGCTGATTATACATGAAGCTGACTATACATAATTAGACATCAGTGCTTTCCCTGTGGATTTCATACTTCATTTACTACCACATATATAACTGAATAAATACATGTATGATTGTTGTATGCATGAAGAGGAATAAGGGCTGAATGGTGGATTTTTAATATACATTATGGATATGATATCAAGTGCTTCTTTTACTACACTCACTGGACTCACCCGTCTGTGGACAGGTTCAGTTGTGTTTAATATTAGAGCTGCTACTAAGGGTGAACTGGTTGATCTTTGAATGTATTGAGTTAAGCTTATTGTTTATTCATCCATTAATGTGTTCGAAATGGAGGGTGGCACTAAACCAACAGAATGAATACAATTGCTTTCAAGGTGAAAAAGATAGGTGATTAAAAGGGTGAATAGCCATTCTGCTAGTTTTCTAGATTACCTCTGGGGATCCTGATTCATAATAAGAACCTAATTTACACTATACATTATTTACACTATTTTCTGACCGGAGAGAGGAAGTTTGCTACACCGTGGTGCAGAAGAGAAAAAAACAACATTTGGATAAGTGGTTACAAAAAAATAATTCAGAGTTTAGGCCTGCAGGAGAGTGATAGCTTGTGAGTATGTAGTAACTATACAATTACACTGCATGGGAAGTGTGAGTCTTACTATGGTCTTTGTGTACTCCTCCAGCTTCTGGTCATCATAGTGTCTGTTAGCCTTCTGCAGCAGGTCTGACACAAAGCCCTGAGAACAGAGACACACATAGATAAAAAAGAGCAAAGAAATGTGAGAGAAACTCATCACAACCATGCAAGAGCTTTATTTAGCATCTGAAATGATATATGTGTGGCTGAAGATTCTATTGTACGATCATAGGTCACGTCTTCTACAGACATATTCATATGTTTGTTTGTTTTTATAATTTAATGAAATCCTCTTACAAAAGAAACATGTTCAAATGAAAGTACTGCAAAGTGTAAATAAAAATCTGCCATTGGGCCCACACAAGTGTAAAGCTCTGCACTTTTATATTACTTTTATATTACTTGCGCAGAGTTTCAGTGGATGAACTGTGATATTTGTCCATGTCTGCTCAGTCACGCGGTCAGACCCAAGTCTGCCTCCTGCAGTCTGCATTTAAGAAAGGCTTTTACCTAGGCACACCTGAGTAACTCATCATCTGCACCTGCTCAGCTGGAAGAAATGGGATCCCATGACAACCCAAACAGCCTAATCTGTACATGCAGAATCACTGAGCCCATTAACGCTCATCTCCCCAGCGTGGAGCATTTTTGACCCAGCATTTCCACTAGGTGTCGTAGCGAGGGATGTTTGCATGATCTGTAAAGCTTTTTGGCTTCTGAAATCCTCCCCTAAAATAACACACTCATGGTCACTGGGGCGATTTCCTGTGAGGCAGCCATTTTGACTGTCCTCTATAAACGCCCCTATGCTCACATGTATCATGGTGAAGCAGGGAAACTTTGAAATACTGCAGCTGTCGGTGTCTTCAAAGTCGTATTTACAAAATAAATATTTTGTATTGAGTGCCCTTTCAACAACATCTCTGTAAAATAGAATGTTTTTTCAAGTTTGAAGAGGATGATACCACTCGTATCTATACAATAAAATATTATACAAAGATTGTTTAGCAAGGCTCTCCCTAAGCTTCCTCTGGGTGTTTCTGTCAGAGTGCTGAAATTAATACTTAATACGAATCTTAATAAGGAAGTAAGTGATCATAACACAAAAATGTTTTTGCCTCTTAATCTCTTTATTAGTGCAAAACAACGTCACATGTAGGAGGGTGAACATACAATTTGACCAAAACAAGACTTTCAGAGGGATTTAATCAGATGCAAATAACATGTAAGTGATTGTTTGGAGAGATAGAATATGTTTTACATTGTTAAGTGGCAGTTTATTTTCCCTACTCCACTCTGATATTTACATTTAAGGGTTGGGTCTCTGTAAGTGAGTATGTGTGTGTGTGTGTGTGCGAGCATGGGGGAAAAGAAAAAAGAGAACAAAATAAGTATCACTATGTTTGAAAACAGATAAATAAATAATGGAAATTTGTAATGAGTTTATAAAAAAGAGAAATTCACACACAAGCCCCCTTGGAATTGATTTTTGTGTGTGTTGATGAGTATGACATTTTATCGGCATACCTTCAATTCATTCACTTCGATGTAGCCATTGCGATCGGTGTCATATCGCCTCCATGTCTGAAAAAAAACAACATTTTTTTTTTTTCTTTTGGCACTAATGCACAAACACGCCCTTTTCCAAAGTGATTCACATTTCTTTCCCCCATCGAACACCAGCTCGCTCTTTATCTGCGCTTAGATGTGGATTTTTCTCTGGCAGAGGTAGTTCTAGTGGGGACGACCACAAAAGGCGGAGCCGTCACTGTAATCACACACTTTTCAATTCAATCCCATTGGAGGGGGCAACGGCAGACAGAGAGACGGATGAAGGAGGGAAGAGAAAGTCATTTTAATGAATGTTTTAATCTAGCAGCTGTCCCTGTCCAAAGGAGGACTCCTTATCAAAGATGGATGGCCTCCTTCTCCTCTCCCCCTCCTCTGGGCTGTGCAGAAAGGAGCTACAGTGCTACAGCGGTTATCCATTATACATGACTCTGAAAATAGAAGGTTTTGCTTCCTTATTCTAACCCTTAAAAAACCTCTCTGCCCACCTTTCCTCTTCCCCGCAGCGTTCAGCTAAGACTGATTAATCCCCCACCTCTTGCTTTATGTTCTCCACACACTGGCTCTCAACTTCCCATCGACGTTTCATTTGCGCTTTTCCTTTTTTCTTCCATTTGCCCTTTGTATTCTCCTCTCTTTCCACACCTTCTCCTTCGTTCAGCCCCCTTCTCTTGTTTAATTATCTCCCCTCAGTTTGACAAGGACAGCCCCTTCCCCACGTGTAATCGCTTTCTAATTGACTCTTTCCCATCCATGCTGCCGATCTAACATTAAATCTGGCTTCTCGTTTTTATCTTCTAAGTCTATCTAAGACATTTTGCGAGAGTGAACATTTTTATCTTTGCTGGTACCTTTCTGCAAGCATCTTTCTCTGCAAAGGGCTTTTTGTAAAACAGAATGTAATGAACTATTATGAATTCAGAGCAGCACTTAACATATTTGCTATACTTGGAACTTTTCATACAAAATTGACGAGTTACTTTGTCTGTTTATTGCGAGGTTCATTATTTTTTGTCGCAAGTGGCTGATTCCTTGTTCCACATAAATTCCATATAAATGCCAAAGTTTCATCTTTACTATAGAGTTTCGCAAGTCAGCTACCCTGCCAAACCACCCGTAACTTCTCTGCATAGACCAGCAGCAGCCACATTTACACGTGTCTTTAGGAAACAATTTAGAGCCAGGGTAATTAACACTCATCAGTTGCTGAGCATAAAACACCAGAGCTCCCGGTGCTGACTGAAAATATGTATACCCCAACATTTACTCCTTCTGTGCTCCATCACTAGCAGCTGTGTGCGACAGAGCCAGGGAGGCCGCGGTTTACCTTCCTCACTATTCCGGTTTATTGCACTAATGAGAACACCTTCAACCAAAGACAGGGAGCTTAACCGTGAAATGAGCTAGTCGGTAGAAAGGAGATCATGCAGGCCGTCAGCCCCCCATGGCTGACTGACTCCTGACTCTGCGGCGAATGGTTTGTTAAATCAAAAAAAGCCCCGAAGTGTGGCAAAAGAAGTGAGTTTTGTTAAGAGGGAGCAGCAGCTTTGCATTAAAAAGAAAAACAATATACACCCTTTTGGAAACACACTCTTACCGCCATAAACTCAGTGCTGGAGCTGACAAACTGTCTGAAGCACAGCAAGAAGTTCTCTTCGGTCGGGAGAATCTGGGCCAGCTGGAGAGAGGAAGGACAGGAAGATGGAGGTGGTGAGAGCACCAGATGATGGAGTTGGAACGAGGGTATGAGCGACCCAGACATTAATAATAGAGAGACATAACCTCAGAGGCGAGGCTATGCCTAATTTGGAGTTATTTTTAGAAATGATGTTTTTGGATGCTCAGACAAAGCCTCTAGATTAGATTTTCTCAACAATAATTGGAGCTAAAGCTCATTTGTTGATTCTTTTCAGGCTGGCGGCGGATTATTAATATTGCAGCAGCCCTCCTTCTCACATCACTTTCAGATCTTGCTGTGAAAATGGTCAAATTTGGGAAATGCAATATCCCAAAAATGACGCTCCATAGAGACAATCATAAAGACTGCATTTATGCATCTGATGGGAATACTGACTGCAATTCTTTAGCTCGGTGAATTACCTTGATTATTTTTCTTTTCACAAATCTCACTTTCTTTAGCTCGGTGAATTACCTTGATTATTTTTCTTTTCACAAATCTCACTTTCCATTCAGAGTATAACACAATCCAATTTCTTCAACTATGCTTTTATGTTGAAGAATCAGTTCAGTGAAAAAACAACGTAGCTTTTTTACATCATATACTCATCAAATCTCCCCTTATTTCTAGTCTATATTTTAAGATGTAGCAATATACAGTACACAAGGGTGATATTGCACTTCTTATCTAACTCACCAAGCAAAAAGACTATTTCCAAAAATTGCTAAATGATTCTTTTTTTAGAGAAAAAATATATAATTTCCAAGCATAATAAGCCTTCCCAAAGCCTTACCTCTGACATCTCAATTCGGCCATCTTTGTTCTTGTCAAACTTCTGCATGAACTCCTTCATATTTTCTCTGAATGTGGGGCTTGAAGGATCCTATGGAAAAAACGTGCACCCAACACATGTGAAAGCTGACTGGCGAGTACATCTATCTGTGCTTAAAGTCTTATCCCTGCACTTACCACTCCTGCTCCTCTCCGGGCCATTTCCAGCTCCTTGAAGACGTTCTCAAGCTCCTTCCCCTCGATGAAGCCATTACCTGGGAGACAGGTGGACAGCTCATGATGTCTCTCAGAATACCGGAAAGTTGTTTTTTCTGACATGTGAAAAACCCCACCAGCTCAGAAGTGGTCACCGGTAAGGATTCAAACGTTAGCCTTTTACCAGTATCTTTCTTCCTTCCCCTCTGGCTTGATAAATGAATATATTGACGGACACAATGTAAACTGATCACACCTAAAAGACTGTGTTTGCTCACATGGTTCCATTCAAGGAGAAGCTATATATGTATTTTACAGGCGACGATCCACGGGCAGCTTCATTTAACCCCCAAAGAACAATACTGCATTTAGAGTTTGGCAAATGGGAGGAATCAATCTGGATAACAATAGTTGGATTCTGAAATTGAAAGGACTGTCTTCAACCTTTTGGACTATATGCGGTCTCAATCATTGATCACAAGTGCCCTAAAGTTCCCAAATATTTCCCTAATTTTAAGATTCTGAAGATGACATATTTTGCCTGACAACAATATTGTTGATTTTCTTCACATCTTCTTCTACCTTTATTCCTGGGGTTCTGGTGCCCTGGCCGTACCTATTCTGGAGACCAATACGTATGCCTGCTTCACTCAGCTAATCTGTGAATCAGTGCCAATATTCTATCAACAATTAGGCTGAATGGTTGGACAGATGGCTCCAAACGATGTGACTAGCTGCTTCAATAAAAGCCTGGAAGGCAGAGCTGACTCATTAAACACTAACAAGGACTATTATCGTATCTACTTCCGCTCCCCACTTTCTATCTCACTGTCTCATCTTCTATCTACAGTTCCCCTCTCTATCCAACCAGCATCTTAGCGCCTTTGTTCTTTCCATGGAGTTTTCTCATGCACGAGTGTGTGTGGGCATGCGTGCACTCCTCAGTGACGTGAAAAGTCAAGAAACCAGGCTCTGCTGTTTCAGTAAAGTGGGGCAGTCAAATGCCTCACTGCTATCGCCTTCCTCCTGTGGGTCTTACTGACATTTAATATCCGGTGGAGAAAAGACCTGCTTGTTAATTAAACCGAATCAAATGTGATTAACTACAAGGCGAATGGCATGAAATGATGATCAAAAAAGATTTATGAACAGATTTGGCCAGAGCAGTGTCATATGTTCAATAAATGCAGCAACAGATCCATACACCAATCACATTTGTGCGTGAGGAAGCTCCTGTTTGTGATAATATGGTATGGATAATATGGATTTTTCATATTATTTTTTCATATGCAACAAAAATACTGTATCTTTCTTTTTGTACCGCCTTTAAACCACAACCAAGTGCCTAATGACCAATGTCAAGTTGGCAAATATTCCTTGTTTACAATGACTATCATTGATGCTATATAAATGTGCACATGTAAAAACTAAACCTTGCTAGTGGGTACACTTTAGGTCAGACCTCACCTCACCTCCAGTTTGTTCAGTTCACATTATAAATAGTTGGTTTTATAACTGGAAATGAGAGTGCCTATACAAACTTGTGTGCATACATTTTGGTCTTTCTGCATGATCACTTCAAACTTGCACCACCTACCAAAATTAAATGGTTCACAAAATCATTTTGGCACATTCTCTGCTTCAGTATCGTCCCAGGAGATTCTGTTTAAGACACTTCACTTTCCAGGTGCTGATTCTGAAACCCACGCACAACACAGGAAACCTCTCAAAGAAAGGCAATGAATTGCATATTTAAACCCTATATGTATTACGTTTGCCTTTCAAAGCAGAGTGAAGCATTGTCTATTCAAATCTTTTGCATTGAGATCACATTTGAATCAATCAAAAATTATGATTTTCCATATCCAGGTGAACACAAATAATTGACAGCAAATGTTCTACAATTAGCCGAAGGAGCTGCACTTGTTTCCATTTTTAGCTTTGAAGTTAGTGAATTGAAAAGGCTTGACAGAGACAGCAGAGAAAGATTAGAGGGACACAGGGTGGAGGTGCTGTGAGAGACGCAATTCGGATGAGATTTGATCCTGGGCCAACGAGGGAATATGTGGCTTCATCATCTCTGTGCGCATCGCCTCATGTGTATTTTTATATGCAACTCAGACATGTTTACTCAATCTTAGCAAACAAATGAGCTCTCCATTTCCTTCTGCTAAACCAGAAGACACTCCCAGTAATGAGCGCAGATATCACAAACTCCAGCCAAATCAGCCAAAGCACAGTGGGTGCATTTGATTTGCAAAGTGGCACATTGCAAAGCACAATATGTAAATGTAAAAACAAAAAAAACCTTAGATTTAGGACCGAAAGAAAAACCTGAGTGGAATAGAGCTGATACCCATCCAGGCCAAAAGAGTAAAAAAAAGACATGACAACTTCCTTCTTGTGCATGGCTTCAGACCCAACCCACGACCTCACAAAACACGCGCGTTAAGAATGACCTCCCAGGTGAGTATGTGTAAAACAAAATAACACATTGTTGCCACATTGTCTGCTGATGTGTTTCCAACGTCATAATAAAAAACATGCAAGACCGAGGACGCCCCATATAGGAACTCATTTTCGGGCATATAAATGGTTAACTTTTACATTTTTTCTGCATGCAGCTGATAGCTAATGACCAAGGAGTTGATATCGTCAGTCTGATCTTATCTTGTAATAATGTGGCACACCAAAGGGACCAGTGCTTGTCCTCCCAGCAGGCTGAAGTCTCTGATGCTTTAATGTAATCATACCCATTTCTGCAATTTAATAAAGGACTACGAGAGAGTACTTTCTTTTAAGATCGCTCATTGAAGCACAGAAGCATATGTAAATCTCGAAGAGAGTTTCAATGCTTACGCCTGCAGTGTTACTGATACATATGTCAAAAACCAAATTATTTTTCTATGTCACACTGTAACACGGGTCATCTGCATGGATCAATGCAAGAAGAGGAGAACCCAATCAAGAACAATTGCGCAAATTAATACAAGAGAATTTTTTTCTGACCTTTTATGACATCAATATAAGAAAAAATCTATATTGTTAAAGGTCACTGCATACACAGTTCCACTTGAGACACATGCCCTATTGATGAAACTCAAATAAGCCAGTTTGTTTTTTAGTGGAAACAGATGCGAATAGGCCTGTCATTTATTCCTGTCAACAGCCAGGAATAAAGTGATGTTACTAACATTTAGGGCTAACCTAAGTTTGAATATTAGATAGAATGAACTCGGATTTTTTTTTTTTTTTTAATAATTTCCACCTCTAATGTGTCCCTTTCAATCAAATCCCATTTGAATTATCTGAGGGGAGGAAACGATGAGGACATAGAACATCAATTATAAACGAGCTGGACGTATACTTAAAAGTCGATCTGAGCCTTCTCAGCTTACTTCAAACCGCAAAAGTAAGTTTACAGAAACCTTATTATAACTTTGTAAATGGTCGGTTTAATAACGAAACACTTGTGAGGCGTGAAGCTAAATCTTTGGTGACGCTATAAGGATAAAACTCGTAATGCATTTCTCTGCATCATTACTGTCAGCGTTGTCAGCCGCAATCAATTCAGCAGCATTCCCCTTCATTTCCACTTCAATTTCGGATGTGCACCAACTTTCAGGAGGAAAAAGAAATCTCGTACCGTCAGAGTCGAAGTGCTTCCAGATGTCCAGGAACTGGGACGCGGTGACCTGGGACAGGTCCAGGTGAGGAGGCTGCTGCTGCGGCGCTTTGTCTGCCATGATGCTCTTAGACGGATGCTGCTGCAGGTTCACGAGTCTGAGAGCAAAACAAAACCCACTACTAACTTTTCTTTCTGCGTCTTCTGCTCAAACACACACCGCACACTGAGGTACCAGCGCGCTGCCCTCCGCTTTTAACCCCGGCGCAGCGCTGCACCACCGCTGGGGGCGCACTGGCACACTCTGTGTGTGAGTGCGTGTGCGAGTGTGTGTGTGTGAGAGAGAGGGAGATTCTGGCTCGTTAGAGAGAGAATGAGAGCTTCCAAGCTTGATGTAAATGTGTCCTTGGCACTGCAGAGCACGAACGTGCGTGTGCGTGCCGCTCCTTTATCTCCATATTTCAACATTGTATGTGCGTGCAATGTTTCTTTCTACAATTTCAATAATTAGAATCCTTTGAATTGCCAACAGTTTTCCCATACACTCTCATACATTTCCCAAAAACTGTATATATTAAGAAAATGCAATGTTTGTAATGTAATGTTAATTTAACGCATTCCTACAGGAGTGGGTTATATGTTAACGACTTGTAAATAACGGGTAGAGGTTTGGATAAGGTAACGGTTGGTTTTATGCATTTTGTTGTCGACAGTTAAGAATTGGTTAAGGGGATGGGGATGGCATTATGTCAATGAATGTCCTCACAAGCATGGACAGACAATGATGTGGATGTGTGTGTATGTGTTACTTCCTTTCAAATCTCTGTGTGTATCTAAGCGTGCCACTCTACCTAGGCTTCACAGACTTCATTATAATTTGCACACTAATCATATTCCCCAGACTGCCTCCAGCCAACAGTGATTAGCCCACATAATAAATGTAAATTCAGAATTTTCTTCAACTCATTTACTGCAAGAGGTGGATAATACTCAAGATGAAGTAATGAGCTTGTAATGAGCAGGAGGGTAAATAACCCTAGCAGCATGTCCATGCTGTGGACCAGCCTTTCACATATGATGAATATGAATAATGCTTTTCTCTTGACTCGTGATGGTGTGTCTTTAGACATATAGGTTGATTTCAATAGACCCCTCAACAAACATGCTGATTTCTCATAGATTAAAAAGCGCAATTGTAATGAACAGCATTAATATTGGCGCTGTTGCATTGACTCGACCAGTAAAGTGTGCCAATAGTATAGCACAAAATCACTTTCCTGGCACAGGACCGAGTAAATAATTATAAGTTGATATTATCAACTTATTATTACATGGTTGCCCATCTATAATGTGTCATCGAATTATTAAAAAATATATCCTTAACCTGCATTCATTTCATTGCCCCCTCAGAAGCACCGTAATAAGCGCACACAATTCTAATTTCTCATACTGTTTGGAAATTTATAGTAAATTCTCCTGAAAGTGCAGTATTCACACTCCTTATTTGCTCTTTTGTCCTCCATGGACTCCATTGAATATCTGACTCCTTCGGGAGCCTTATTTTTCTGAGGCAGAAGGGACCGGTAACTACGCTTACTATGTAACACTCTGTACAGTAAGCAGTAGAAAACAGAGCCTGGCTAGCTGTTTATATTTTCTTCCCTTCATTTGTCCTGTCACCATGTCAAAAGTAAAGAGCAAAAAAGACATGGCGGTGCAGTCGTTGCTGGATGTCAACATTTTACACTTTCAGTTCTACAAGTCAAGTCTAACCCCACTGAAATAATTAAGATGATGCAGATAAATCGAGTTGGCCCCGATCATAGACGCAAAGTTGAGCCTGACCAGTCACATCTCTTCGGGGGTGGAGTGGTAATTTTCCCCATTCACCTTGCTGCTCACCAACACAGTGCTGACACACTGCTAGCAGCCGACTCCTTAGATGTTCCCTCGCTTACACTCTCTCCTGCTCTTGTAAACGTCACACTCACCCAGTCAGAGTACGGCTCTCTCACAGGCAATGTGAGCGAAGGAACATGACAGTGCACAGAAACGGTTTGTGTGTGCCAGACAAAAGGGACTGAGCATGTGCCAGCATGTGAGTTATTTTGAAAGTCCTCAGCTTTTCTTTTCACCCTATATAGTGGGTGCTGGGCTCTGTTGGCAGCGCGACAATGGATGGATCAACGTTTGCATTACACATGAGGCCAGCCTGCAGGGATTGCAGAGTCAAACACACTTCATGTCCCTCACTGATCACCTCTATAGGCAACCCCTCTACTCTTTCTTTATCTGTGTGACACGTCTTTCATTTCCCTCCATTCAAAGCAGAGCCAGTCATTTGCATCCTAGATGCATACCTCGCTGAGGTGTGAAGCATCTGGGTGAATGTGTGTAATCACAATAACCCAGCCCAGACAGTGTGGGTGCTGTGTTTGTGTTGTCGGCCTGCCTGGTTCATTTGAATTAATATTTCATTTCCACAGTGGGCTGCAACTCCACATGCTGTACGTGGATCAATTATGTAACAGGAGAGAGTGGAGCACGGCGCAGTCATTTCCACTTCATCTCAATGTCATAGCCTCGTCTATTTACTTTCAATCAAGGATTGAGAGAGAGTGTTGGTGTGTTGATGAGGTGTGTGTATGTGCGTGTTTGTAAATGTGGGGGGTGGGGACATCGCAGGAAAGAGCTGTTATCCCCTAGCCTTATCACATCTAAAACATTTTATTCATTTATTTCAGCAGTGTTTTACATTAAATTAGTTGACCTGTCACGTGATTCTAATGACAAGTGGATGTAGTAAAAATAAGGTAAACTGCATAGAGACAGGCAACAGAAGACTGAGCAGGAGAAAACATGCAAAATGGCAGGCTTGACTGAGAGTGGAATTCCTCCTTAAGACTTCCTGCCTGATGTGAATGGCCCTGGACTGCTGATCTGGGATTTCTCCAGATGTTTGTATAGCTCTAAAGAATGAATTGGTCAAAGGAACTTGACAGGAAATTCCAGATAAGTAGAAGAAGATTGAAAACGTTCTCCAACCCTCCCTGATGTTACATTGTTATGGAGGTGGAAAGAAGAAAGTATCCAAATCCAAGTACCTTTCAGGTTGCATTGACGTGCTTTAGTGATCGATTACATTTCTGTGTGGACCTACTGATCCATGGGATTACTAAAATCAAGAGCTCTCCAATGTTTGACAGATTTTGATTCAGCATAAGATTTATTTTTGCAGATATCGATTCAGTGTTCCATCAATTAATACATAACATTGTTAAAATAAGTAATTTGCCTACTTTGTCTCTAACATTTAAATACAACTATTTGGATTTATAGCTAAAATAGGTATTTCTTGTGCCTCAGCGACAACACACAATCCCAGACAAAAGGGAAGTTTAATCAGTTAAACTCAATGAACTGGTTCAGATCAAATATACTATATGCCCTGTAGTTAGAGATTGTCGAAAACATCACATTTTTGTGGAATGCTTTAATTTTTCACCGTGTCACAGTGATAAACACGTGTGCTGGCGCACATTTCTGACTATACCAACCACAGGCAAAATAGCTGCTTGGTGTGGTCTCTCTTGCTGTGAAAAGCTTTTCAGCTCACACCTTGCCTTTTAGTAAGACTTTTAGACCGATGGCACATTGTTGATTTACAAAGTATTCAAGGTCTCAGGGAATGTGATTCATGGAGGACAAGATCCAATCTTTACATTTCCTTATTTGTCAAAGTCTTGTCATGAAAATAAATGGCAAACTGTGCTTTTTAACATTCATTAAATGCTGTGTATGTTTTCTACCTTAAAACATCTCCCTCATTCCTAAGTTAACCACATTATCTAGTAATAACCTGTTCTGCCCAACGTAGACATTTTACCATCTGCACACAAATTGTACCCTTGCTCAACCCTTCATTAATATTTTAATGTCAACAGGTTTAAGATTAGGATATACTAAATCTTGGTGACAAGGTGGCTGACAAGCCTCTCAAGATCCTGGGTTCTGTGGCGGGTGGTCTCCAGCACCTCTTCGTGGTTAGTTTTCACATTGCTTTTATAATCTGTCACAACGATGTTGGTGATGAGGGACAGACCCAACACACGCAGGCCACAATGACGGGCCACCACCACCTCCGGGACAGTGCTCATACCTGGACAATAGGAAGATATAATAAATATCCTTTACTGCAGTGTATCTCAACACAACATGGTGCAACAAGCAAAATAGGAAGGAGAGCGACATTTTAGATTTTTCTGCTGGGTTTCAAATGTCCTACCCATTAGATCTGACTTTGGACAGCAATATTGTGGCATTTGCTTTATTCATAGACAATATGTTGCATATTGAAGGAAGAATCGGAATTCTACTGAAATTCTCTCATGAATGATAACATTTACACAATCATTACAGAAAGATGGAAGGATGGACGGAGGGATCACTCCCCATGTTATATGCAAATATGGCCAAAGAACTTTAGCTCATTTGGTCTTATTGCCTCTGTTATTTAAAGAGAAGTTGTGCTTGCAGTGGGAGGAGGCCCAGGAGGTTTGCAGTGGTCAAACTATTAATTAAAAACGTCGAAAAGCTTTTTTGGCTATTTACTCACTGAATCAAACACTAAAATATCAACAACTTTTGTATATATTTTTACACGACTTTATCAAGTAAAGTCATACTGCTTTGGCAACACACAGTTCCTATTGCGGCAAACTAATTCTCTATTCGAGTGAATTGTCTGTTCTTATCTTAATAATGTATTCCCCACATTTTTTTGTAGAGCTCATTTCTTTTTGCTGATGTTCTGTTAAAAGGCCTTTCCATGGTGTGTCAGTATCCCTTTATGTGAGCAAGAAGGAGATGTACTAACCAACAGCGTCAGCCCCCAGCGTCTGCAGGACTCTGCACTCCGCAATGGTCTCATATGTGGGTCCAGCCACCATGCAGTAAACTCCTTCTTGCAGGAAGCTGTCACAGCCCTGCTCCTCCGCAGTCTGCCTGACCAGGGCCCTCAACTCGCTGTCATACGCATCTGACATGCAAGGGAAGCGAACTCCAAACCTCGAGTCATAATAAATGAATTGAATTTTAGAAATAGTCTGTGAAAAAAAGGAGTGAACAAATTCCCCTTTGTGTCCTGCCTTTGTGCGTGCTATACCTCTCATCGTTATGGCCACAGAGCGGGTTTTGTCCAGCAAAGCCCGGCATGTTGACGTGGTCCTTTATGAGCATGACGTCTCCCACATTGTATTTGCCATTGAGTCCGCCCGATGCGTTTGTCACAATCAGAGTTTCCACACCAAGCAGGAAGAAGACTCGCACAGGGTATGTAACCTGGAGAGACAAGCATGTTATGTGCTTCAGGCATGTTGGTCCATTTTGCAAAATGAATTGAATTGTTAGGAATTGCATTATCAGCACAGTCAGCAGTGTTGTATATTGGGATGTCTTGAGGTCAGGATCTTTCTGGAGGTGTGGGTGCAGGAAATGAAGACAGCAAAACGTAGTTCAAACTTTAATAGGCTGCATTAAGCCATTTCTTAAAAGGGCAACTTAGGTCTTTTCGGAAAAACAAAAAACAGATTTTATATCAAAAAACGTTTGTTGTCTTGCTTAAGAAACTCAAATCCATCCTTACACACTATCACCTTCAATCCCAGTCTCAACCCAGTTATCCACTCTCTTCCTTCACCCTTAAAGCTGACACAACCCCTCATGACATCACAATATGTAATTAAAGATCTGTCTGTGGTTAAATCCTAGCAACTACTCCTATCGAGTATGCCAAGACCACATAACTACACCAACACTAAAATAGTATAGAACAATATTGGAACAAATCTTGTCAGAAACAAGCTTTTAGTTCTGATACGACTTGCTCTGAGTGATGCCTGTTTATGCTCTTCGTGTCTTTGTTGTGTCCTGATGACACTGGGCAGATTGACTCACTTTTTAGCAGAATATTAAAGAACTGGACTTCAAAGAATGTTTTAAAGCATAACTAAAAAAAACACAAGTACTGATCATTGGTTGAAAGGCTCAGCAATAGAAACTATTTTTTAAAGTAAATTCATTAGAGCTCAGCCTAAGCCAAAAGGCATGACATTTAGGAATCTTTTTTTTTATTCTGCATTTTATGATTTGAGGAATTTCTAAAGTGAGGCCATTTTTCACTCATCGGTTTCACGGACTATCTCTATTTACAGTTATCACTGTAACCTGTCACCTTAGGTTTAAAGACTTAGCATAAACCCACAGAAACTATTTAATCTAAGCCCTATGTACTTTCTAGGGATTCCCAAAGTCTAAATCTAAAAAGCCAGCGGCAGCTAAGATACCCTCTATATATAACGTATACATTATATCATAATTTGCATGGTGCATGTCATTTGTATGCAGAACCAAGTTGGCCTTTTGCAAAAATTGCTAGGTAAAGATGCATGGCAACATAACAATTAGCAAACCAGATAAGACCAATAGAGACAATGTAGTGCTGATATCAAACATACTGTACTGAAAATTAATCAACATTTATCAAACATAGCAACTTGGCTCACACCCAAACCTTCAAGTGTACAACATAACGTTGACAGGGCATGCTAACATAAACAATTTAGTATACTGTCTTGAGATGATTAGGTAACCTAGAAATACTTGCACACATTAAACCAATAGTTTGGGTGAGTTCAAAGTTGTGAAAACACAGATGATCAACAAATGAATGTAACCCTGGTTGGAGCATTCCAACTTGCTAATCCAGCCAAACAGGAAACTCTAGCCCTGCTGCACAAATATATGGAGAAATGCTGTTTTCTGCTATTCTTCACAGATGATCATTTTCAGCTGCTGTTTTTTGTCTGGGTTTTGTGGCTCTACTTTCCACTTCATTGTTCTGTTGGATACTTCATTGCATTTGTCACATTTTTGGTATATAAACTATATTGATTGTTAACCAATAAATGCTTTTCTCTCTCCTGCCCCTTTGCTCTTATGCAGTGCTGAATCAGCACACTCCCGTTTGCCGTCATTGTCATTGTGTTTGCAGTTCAGTGCAGCATCGTAAGTAAAGTTTTGCATCTCTGACCCCGTCTGTAGAAGCTAACTTGACTTGACTTGAACTTCATGCAATGTCCTTCACACCGTCTGATCAGTCAAGGAAACTTTCCAGCCAATAGTCCTTGTGCCAAAAGTACTTACACATCTGTAAATGCAAGATTGTGCAAATGTTCTGTAGCTTATGTTGATGATTATGGAGCCTCACAGTCTGCTTTCTTGTTACTTGCCATGTAAAGCCATTTAAACACTTCCGAGTCCACAACTGGGGAAGCTGTGGTGTTCATTGGTTACTTTATAACTTTATCTTGTTTAAAATTTCCCAGCTGTGCTCACTGTCGGGGCAGTGAGTGTTTACTTTGGGACATATTTTATCAATGTTGTTACATTGTTTTACAATCCATTTGTAGAAGCCTGGACTTTAACTTGAAAAGATAGTTGTCATAATTTTTTGTAAGTACAAGGGTGTACCCAGTTTTAATGCCCACTTTATTCTGAACATGCTGTGTAGTTCACATACTGCAGCTTACCGTTTGTATGTCGTAGCCCTCGTAGAAGTGAAATCGCCCCTGCATACAGACACACTCATGGCCTTGCAAACTCCCAAACACCAGCTGACCGGCATGACCTTTTACTGCACAGCACACATAAAGCACAAAGTATAAACTACTGTAAGCTGCTAGGATGCTTATGAACAGCACCCAAACACTGACAATTCCTTTTCAATAAACATGGAAATAACAAAGACAAACTACCTGTGCTGGTGGGGAAACGTGGAATATCCTTATAAGGGAAGATGGTCTTGTTGTCCAAAAGATCAGCCAGTCCACCCAGGCCTGAACCACAGATGATGGCCACTTTAGGACGCTGCTCTGTGTGGGTTAGCAGCCAGTCTGCTGTCTCTTTGTACTCTTCATAACTGTATCTGAAAAAAAAAGATCACAGTGTTTCACATCAGTTAGTACCAAAATATAGCTCTGATAAAGCAGTCGAACACCTCTATACTCACACTCATAACCATTATCCTTAGCGAAAACAAATAAACACCATAAAAACTAATCATCTGTCAAACATGTTTAAAATTCACTGTCTGAGAAAGAGATTCAGAAATGGGAAGAAAACAGCTGGACAAGAGTAATGCTATTTGACTTTTAGCAGTAATTCATGTCATGTAGACATGTATATATATATACAGTATATATATATATATATATATATATATATATATATATATATATATATACTAACTACAGCTCTAACTGCTGAAGTGTTCATTTGCTTTTATGCGTGCATAATGTTTGACCTTATACTACCTGAGTGTTCTATGACTATGTGAATGATTAAATCATAAATGTGTGCCAGTCTATTTCAGTTTTCAATTAAGTCTGTAGGCAAATGATCCCACGACTGAGGTGTAGGGCTGTCATAACCAGTTGCCCTTGACATCATTCTTGAGGTGGTCCTAGTGGCGTTACACACAACCACACTCAGGCAGGCGTCTCTTGGTGTGAGTCATGAACAGAACCAACTGACAACTGGACGTGTGTGTTTTGTTTTTCATTCAGGGATTCATAAACATTTAAAGAAGTGTGTTTACAAACGAGGAGCACTGACAGGCCACTTCTTGGAACAGCTCTACTCTTTTTTTGTTCATTTGTATTTCTACTTTATTCTTATCATTGGGAATCCATTGGAATCAACATGAATATGCCGTACACCGTGTTATGGTAACAGAGCAGCGAGCACGCCAGCTTCGCGAGGAGCTGTCCGCGGTGCTGGCGGACTCCTGTATTCAGCAGATAGCGGGGCTCCCGATTGGTTGGCTCACGTTTTGGCACGTGCACGCACAGCCCGGCCTGACAACACGATCCAGTGCAGCCGGCCATGGGTCTTACGCGTAAGCGTTGAGGCTCTCGGTGAAACAGAAGCACAAGACTGGCCTGTTAATGAGGTGGTGGAAACAGAACGCGGGAAAATGTATACATACTATATCGCCTTTACTTTACATATGCGATCACGTCATAGTGAGACTCGTCCTAGCAAGCTCATCATTTTTAAATTAAAGCGATCAGTTCAACCCTCGTTCAACTATAGCTACGGCTATTCTTTGAACTCCACTGGGCTACCCCACCCCCAACCTTGACAACCATGAAGCTCATTTCCCCTCCGCCGTATAGGTCTTACCTGCACGGACTTGAGGAGGAGGACGCCGCTGCCATGGTAGATTACCGGTCAGGCGCCTCTTCACGAGCCGAGTTCAGAGGAGTTCTAGCCGCTGATGGAGACTCTGCTGCGGCCGGCGGATTGGCGGAGGGTCAGGGTGCGCGCTGACGTCACAGCGCACGGCGACTCCGCAGATTGCCGAGCTCTTTGAAAATGAGTAAATCCAGTTTTCTACCAGGGTGGGCAGCTCACTGATCCGTTAACCCGGGGCGACAGGGCCTGGGAACAGCCGGAGAAAAAACGCGAGGGAGAGCCCCAACGAGTCCACTTCCGTTTGCACAAATATGATAACCGACCGGCCACAAGTGACTTAAACAATTCCACCCATATATATATATATATATGTATATATATTCAAAGTGCTGACACATGAGTTATAACGAGAGAATGTAAAAGGGGAGAGATGTAGGCTGACCTAAAGCAATAGGTTATAACTATGGAAAGAAAGCTAGAAAAACACGTTATAAAATAATAAGGTATGTGATGCGTGTTTAACTAGCGTACCACAAAAACATGCTTTCAACAATACCGATTTTATGATTCAAATCTTTGTATTAGTGTTAAATAGTGTAGCCCAAATTAAACGGTAAGTCTTGAGGGATATGAAGTCGGTGCTTTATTATCTATCTTGTCATTGTAGGGGTTTTACACAGTTAGATGTCCACAATACAGAACTACCAGATAATGTTATCTTAGGCTTAGTCTAATTCTTTATTCTCATGTTTAAAATGAGTAAAGAAATGACGGACTAGTAGGATAGTGCTTCTGGGAAGAATACATATAAATGTGTATATGGTTCAACGTGTGTGGGTTGTGAAAATGATTATGTGTGTCATTATAGTTGTACATTAAACTAAACATTCCTGCTGTGTCTGCGTGATCACTGGTTGTCCAATTCCCTTTTTGTAGTCACACCTACCCTTATAATCGCTTTATAATCCCCACACACAGAGGAATAGAGAGAGAGAAAGAGAAAGAACTTGTATCTGATGTGATATATCAATAACTTATATGAGCTCTGTTTTAGAATATTTAGAGACAGAATTTATTTTCATGGATTCTCCATTGGATTTTATAGTAGTGGATTTTCTGATTGAATGTTTCACTTTCATCTTTACAGATGCTGTATCTTTCTCAGAAAAGAGCATTACCTCCATTCTTTTATTTAAACTTAAACATATACGCCTATTACTCTCTATTATAAGTGACAAAATATGTGTGTACATTAGCAACCGGCGGTTGCCAACGTAGCATGCGCTGGCCAATCAGAAAACGGATTATTGGGTAGTCGGGTAGTAGTAGGTTGCCGTGGCAACACAGTACAACGAATTCTATTGTAGCGCTTGCAGGCGGTGTGGCGTTCAAACCTCTGATATTTCGGACATTATAGTCGGAATTCTGTTGTAAAACGAGTAGCGTAATGAACTTAAAACAATAGCAGAGAAGAAAAAGAAGACTTGTCCTAGTGGTTGAATTTCGAATACTTTTTAATCCAACGTTTATTCACGTGGTAAGACTAGCTTCCTTTTTAAACGAAAGTGCAATAATACAGCAAGAAGTTTCTTTCTGACGTTATGTGACAGGAAGACGGCGTTTACACCCTAGTGTTAGACGAACGGGGATACAAGTCTCCCTATATCGTCTTTTCTGGAGGGACCAAATAGCAATTTCACAGAGTAATTGTAATTAAAGACAATTTAAAATAATAATATCGTTTTTACTACGCTTAACCCTCCTGCTGTTATCCAGTTAAATATACCTATTAGAAAACTACTAGTTTTCATCTGTCACAAGATTCAATGATGAACCTTGAACATCAGTGTTTGCACAGAAATCTCATCAAACACGTGTTAGCTTACAACTCAGCATTACAAGCATAGTTGCTTAAAAAATGGCTGCCTTGTTCGTACCTTTCATTACTTCATATCTTCTCTTTTGCAGGTATGTTCGGCTTCAAACGCATTTACAATGACAACCATTCAAACTCAAACCAAGTGGTTGAAGGCCAAGGTTCCCCCGCCAAACAGCCAGAAAGCTGCTCTGAAGGACGACAGTCCAAGAAGGGTGAGGATAGCCTGGTGTTTCAACTTTTTTCCCCCCTCTGTGTGCTCCCGTATGCACATGAGAAGCAAATCTCAAATGGTTTTATGTTACAGACTCAGAAATATTAGGAAAGAACTTACGGCATCCCTATTGTCCAGACATTCTCCCATTGTAGCTTCAAATGACAGGTGGTTGAAATGATCACCTTGGCATCTTATGGAGAACCAAATTATGACCGCAGTGTCCTCGGCTCAGCAGATTGAAATCTACGCATTCTCTTTAGTTGCTTTTATCGGTACTTGGACTTGGAGAATAGACTAGGAAGGGCTTTAGATTTACTTTTTCCTCAGGTCCACATAAAACTGATTATCTGGCCTTGAAGAACATTCAATTGATTTTATTCCCAACAGAATTTACTGTGAACAATGAAATAATTAACTTGTATATAAAATAATAATCAATGATTACACTAGTTTATGTACTTGTTTATACCCAAGTCCAACAGCAACCATTATATACAGGTGTAGCGATTAAATTATTTCAAACCTTGCCTTTTTAAGGAAAATTGTTTACTCATGAACCATTATTGTCTCTGAATAATAGCACTACGAATTGCCTCAACGGCTAGCTGTTAAATATTACATGTAGAATGTCCTGCTCTTCTACATTATTGATTTCGATTTCAGGCTATCAGTGCAGTTAGTATAACAGGCTGCTTTTATGTTGTTGCAGGTCACTCCATCTGTTTACACCCAGGAGATATTACAGACTACCGGTGAGCGCTTGGCAACCACCAGTGAGGTGCACCCACCTCGGATTTTGGAGCTGCTTGACATGAGCAAGACTACGCATCATAAAGTAAGTGCCAACTAATCTTGATTGTCCTAAGTCACTATAAAAAATTAATAAAACATTTATTTCCAAAAAGATCGAACAACATTCCTGTGAGAACAGCCAGAAAAATGGCTGATGATGCAGTTAAAGTACACACAGGGACATTTCATGACACTGAGGGGGCCCCATGCAAAAAAAGAGAAAAAAAAGCTTTTGACAGACTCAAGTACCATGGGGCCCCCCAATAAAGGGTTTCCTGAACATGTCATTGCAGTGCCCCCTCATGGCAAGTAATTTAAGGGGCTTTCAGGTTGTCCTTGCCGTGGACCAATGTAAACAGCCATCTTTTTGGGCCCCCTTTTAGCTCAGGGCCCTAGGCAATTGCCTAGTTTGCCTGCCTCTCAGTACATAATCACGATAATAAAGATGGTGAATCCATTTTAGCATGACAGGATGTTGCATGAAACTAATGAATTTGTTATAGCAATAGCTACTTCTCTACAGACAAGCCAAGCTGAGATTTTCCTCTTACATTTAAGAATAAAACCAGTGGGATTCCTCTGTGAGATCTAAGTAACAATTACACTGAAATCCGCATTTGATTTTGATAAGCTGTCTTTACAAAAGGCTTGCAGACCATATGTATAAATATTAAGGTAAAGTAAACTACTGTTTACATTAAATAGCTGAACGTGGCAGACCTATTGGCAGGTTTGATGAGCCCAGAAAAGGAGACAACATATTCAAACTCATTAATCATTTGACTATTTCTCCTCTGCTTACAAAGCAGGTACTGTGTGCAAAGGTCACTTACGCTGTACCAAAGTTGCTTCCCCTTAGTCAGCAAGTACTAATTGATGAGCAGAGGGCAACCAATGTGACTGAATGTGTAATGATGGCCTGGGAGCAAAAATGTTATTACAAGTTTAGGAAACGCCTATGACATTAATAAATATGCCCCTTTATCATAATTAGGACACATTCTGCAATTTGTCCTACTCACATTTTCTGTTGACTTGTCAAATGTGCAAATGTGAATGTGAATAACCTCCATAGTGGGACACGACAGGTAATAAGTAAGGGCAATATCTGCACAATCTTGAAAGTTAATTTCATATATATATATACCTATAAATATACATAGACATTTAGTGTCTTGTTTTATCTATCATTAAGTCACACTCATGATTTGACTATGTCAAAAATACACCAGTCAGCGTCAACATTAAAACCAGATACTGGATTAAAGCTCTATATACCTTTTTTTAAAGGAAAGCCATGCTTTAATCTACATTATTTATTGGGGGTTTGTGTGTGTTTTGTCAGTTGTCAGTGGTGGATATGGACCTGGCTCTTTTCCAGCCCTTCCCTTCCGAGGTGGTCTTCCAGAACTTCACTCCTGCACAGACCTACAAATTACCACTTCTCCTCTTCAATAATGACAAGGTGTGTGAACATGTGAGGAATGAGTAAACATTTCCACAAAAAGCATGTTTACTGAGCTAATGTTTCAGTCAGAAGTATCTGTGAAATTTGTGATTTGAAAAGGGTTGTGGGGGACTGGACTTTTTTTTTAATAGCTGAAATGTGTATAATAAATTATCAAGTTTTTCAAATAACTTATCAAATGTACCCGCCTCTGCACAATTTTATAACGCTTTTGTAATGTTTTTTGTCAAGGTTTCACGACACGTAAGGTTGGAGCCACAAGACTCAGAGTATTTTCACGTGGAAGGTCCAGAGCATTCAACAAGCAAAGTTGCACCAGGAATGTCTGCTACCTTCACTGTATCCTTCAACCCACAGGAGAAAAAGGTATTGGAGACCAGGGGGGGGGGTAATTATACAGAGCAGGTCCGATTCATTCGGGTTGATGTGGAATTTAGGTCCCATAATTCAATTAGGCTGTAATCAGAGGTACAGGAGGTGTGTAACAATAACATTAGAAAAAGAGTAATTTTAAAGAATTTTTCATACAATTCATACACAATTGTTATTCAACCGCAAGGTCAAATTAAAAATATCAAAGGTCTGGCATGACGTTACCCCAGCACATCCTTTCTTCATTTCCTTTACTGATCCTGTGGTAATACTGTTAAATATATTATACATATACTGCTAAAGGTGAAAACTGAAAAGCAAATGTCTGCATGAAATGTACCCAGTGTTAGAGGGACCATAATCCCTTCTGTGTGTCGCGGCTATTCAATAGTGGTCCTCACACTTTACAAGTGCAGGTATTGGCAAAGTCAGTGTCAGATTTTAGTATTTAGCTCAATCAACCTACCTCATGACAGGTTTGTAGTATTCACACATGTTAAATACAAAAATATTATAAATGAAGATTTGGTAGGTATTTACCTCGAAAATGAATGAATTTGAAATGCTTTTTCATCCAGGACTACCACCACAGACTGGTTTTTGTGACAGAGAGGGAGCGGTTCGAGGTCCCAATCCTCGCTGTCGGGCCACGTGCAGTTCTTGACTTTCGTGATGAGATACATTTACCCCTTTGTCCGGTGAAAGCTTCCACACAGAGGACACAGCTAGTCCATAACATAGGAAAATGCACAGCCAGGTTCAAGCTACACACACAGAGGTTAGTCAATACAAAAGAGGTTAATGTTTCCATAATGATACACATTCTGTATATATACTTATATGTGTGGATGTTTAAAATAATTCCACTGAATGTACACAATAGGAAAACACTACGCTTGTTTTCATTCCACCTTCTGATATTTCTCAAGGCCTTTCTCAGTGACACCCTCCTGTGGGACACTTGATGTGGGTGAGAGCATGCAAGTGACTGTCAATTTCAACCCCGTGACCAAAGGAGACCACAGCCAAGACCTGCTACTGCACTACCATACTGGTAAGGGAAATTCAGCCCTCAGAAAACACACTAAACCACGAAAGCTACATCAGATTCTGTATCTTATGGAGGAGCTATGACCACAGCTTCCAATAACACTGGTGTTAATTGGAGAAAGACACAATGTCTTGATTTCCCAAAGTAGGTGTCTGAGTAAAACATTTAAAAGTATTAAAATATTCATAGCTGACCTATCAGCATATCTATATTAATAATGCACATGCCCTTGTTACAGTGTCTCTAAACTCACTCAGAGTGTCTGTTATTTTTTTTTAGCTGTGTTATTTTTTCAAAGCCCGAATCTCTTGGTAAACTACAAGTATACCGGTACTCTGTATGCCATCAGAGGGGAGAGGTGGTGAATTTTCGACTTTTTTGTATCCCATCTGTCAGAGTGAGTTTCAGTCTGTCTTTGTGAACCGTCACAGAAAAATATTTAATTCATCAAAATCTGATAGTCTGATAATACTCAACCATGTATATCATGTTATATCAATATTCGAAATTAAATTAGTCATTTGTAACACGCATATATGCACACACAAACATGAACTGCCACAGTGAAAAAACAGTTTTGGCCTGATGGTCTGGCATACATTTATTCATAAAAAACACACATTAACACACATAGATGGAAGTACACATCGAATACCAGAGGAGTTTACATAATGAAGTCTATTTGGGCGGTATGTGCTTGTGTCCTTATTTTGATGGGACCATGAAGTCAAAGGTAGTTTGGTTCGAAAAAAATAAATAAATTGTGTAGTCAACTAAAAATGTTGCAACCCAGTGCAGTACCCCTACAGACCCCATAGGGGTCACAGACCCCATGTTGAAAACCTCTGCATTAAAAGAAACACAGGAAGAGGCTTTTTTTTTCAAAATAAAAGCCCCATAGACGTATTTGCTTGCTTGTTTTTCGAAATAAAATCGCAAAAATACTGCTCCTGCCAACACGGCCCAGTCACGAAATCAAATTTCTTCGTGTGAAATGTTGTTTAATATATCTTCACAGCTTTACAAATGATTTCCTCATCTACTCTTTCAGAGTTATTGTGCTTATGACGAGGCTTCTTATAGTTGGTTACCTTTTCTTTTAACAATAATCTTGTGCGATTCTAGGGTTCTACCCATTCTTACATCACACTCTGGGGTTAGGCTGAAGCACCCAGTGGTCAGCCATCTTCTGGGGAAGCTCTGGTTGTCTTCGCAATTAGCCAGACTCCACAACATCAAAGGCAAAAAGGCAATGCCGCACACACATTGGGATCAATTAGAGAGGTAAAAGTTGTTTAAAAACATCAATGCATGGCTTTTACCCTTTTCAGCAAAAACAGCATGAGACGACTAACTGGGGCTTACACTGTTATCTCACGCCCTGCATATATATAAATAATGATATAGTATTTTTTTTTTTTTTTACTTGATGGTTACTTGAAGTATTTCAAAAACAGACAGTTTGAGTGCAGTTTCATCAGAACATCGGTTTACAGCGACTCAGCAAACTACACCCAATTCTACGTTGATATGTACTCCCAGCTAAACCCTGGCAGCTGAAAATAGCAACAATAAACAGGACCGGTTAGGTTGATTAAGTAAGGGACTACTTTAGTCAGAATCCGATCAGCCTTACTCCCAATCCAACACAGCTCCCTTTAAGTGGTAGAACAATCCCATGATGTTTAAGAAATGCGTACCATGTAGAAACAAAAGGCTGGAGTTCATTCTTGTTAGCTATACATCTCCTGGGTAGATCGCACTACCCCCCATTTTCACTTTGAGTTTGAGTGTGTGAATGTGTGAGGGAAAATTCAGTAGCATGCTGATGTGACACTTATTCTGTTATCAGTAATAGTCCCGAAACTCTGCCAAGGCAAAGTCACCTTCTGCAAAAACAGGCAGTTTATGATGATATAATAGTGGATAAGAGCTGAACTGTTCTGTCTTCATATTCATTCATTTCTGTTTATCATTTAATTATTGCGATGCTATTACCCAGAGCAAAGATACCTGATTAAAGATTTATGTGAAGCTTTTCAATGATGATTGTTTTGAGTAACAAACATACTTTGTCTCTCCGTATGTGTCTGTATGAGTGATTTAGTCTTTTGTTAGTGAAGACAAAAGTGTCTTTGTATTTTTTGGGCTGTGTGCATGTCCTTAAAGGATCAGGGGTGCTGCGTTGCCGCATAAACAGGCAATCCTACTGCAGAAATGGTAACAGTACTGTAGTGGCATGCAGTAGCATTAAGCTTTTATAATGGGGGTGTGCAAGTGGGTGGGGTCCAAAACTTACAACTTAAAGCCCATCAAGAGACTATCATTCACACTTCTCGACTCCCTCTCTCTTCTTCGTGTTTTAACGTCAGCATTGTGCAAAAGGCTTCACTCTGCAGAGGCGTCATTGGAGACATTAGCACAAGCAGGGCGACATAGCTTGTGGATATAAAGTGAATATACTGGGTTAGTTTTGTAATAATTTGCATGCATATTTATACAATACAGTATATATCTATATCTGTGTATATAGATGTATATTCTCACCACTTTACCTTCATTGAGGTGTCAGACAATCGTTCTGTCTTAAAAACGTGTGGAGACATGGAGTGCTTCCTTGCCTTCCGTCCCCCCTCGCCACACACACACACACACACACACACAAGCACACGAACACACACCCCACCCCTGTCACTGCTGCTGATTTAAGGGAAAAGACGGGCAGCTTTTAGAGAGCAATGAGGGATCTGCTTTGACAGGGCTACAGCACTGAGGGGACTTCAACACAGAAGCCCTTTAAAAAAAATGAATACACATTGAAAATAGCTCATAAACAAACGCACATTCTTAAAGTGTAAGTACAAGTATGTGCAATCACGCGCACAAACACACACACACACTGTTGGAGACTTTGTGCAGCAATCAAAGGTAGCCGAAGAGGTTGCAAAGTTCTGGTTGTGCAATGGAGGAATAATGGGAAGAGAAAGCGATGGGGGAAGACGGGTTGGTGGACAACTAGGATGAAAGCTTAGCAATAAGCTGCAGCTCTCCCTCCCTGTCAGCGGCTGTCATAGCATCTGGATGCTGGGAGATAATTACTTCACTCTCTGTATTTCCCAATTCGTCGTTTTCCTTTCCCTTGTTTTCTTTCTATCACTCATCCTCTCTCCTCTATGTTCTCTTTTCTCCCTTCTTCATAATATATTTTACAGCTTTATTGTCTTTTTCTTTAAAGTGAAAGCAAAGGACTGTCCCATGGGACTACAATCTTTTTTGACTTTTAGGTACATTATGCAAATCTCAGTGATAATTGGTCTGTTTGAAGCACATATTAAAACATACCTGCATACATTTAATTTAATTCTAATATATGTTATCACTTTAGGGCACAGATACTCATTGTTTAGATCGTACAGCCCACATGTGTCCCAACCTTTCTTTGTCTCTACACCAGGACTACGGTCAGTTTGCTCTAGATGTATCTAAAAGATAAATAAGTCACACTAGAACAGTGGTTGTTGGTGTTATTTCAAATTAAGGTATCTCCAGGACCCAGTTAGTCACTGTCTTGGATTTAGAGCCATTCTATTGAGTCTGAGCAATGAGCAGAACTTGAAATGTTAAGGCATGGCTCATCCTATGGAAATTAAACATTTGCTTATTAATGTGGGAGATACAATAACTATTTTTGGATTTGCTGTGTTTGTCTTTGAAGCCTTACTCCTTTCATTCTCATGTAGTGTTGTATGTGCACTTTTGATACATTTTGTATTGCTCATTTTAGCTTAACATTTAATTTTCCCTCTCCCTAGAGTTATTTGATTTTAGTAGTAGTAAAATATTTCATTTGAATTGAAACTTGATATTGCACTGTACAATGTTTCTTTATCTGGGTAATGAAGGCACCGACTTGGAACTTTGATATAAGCCATGTTCAATTCTTGGAGGCAGGAGCTTACACACCCGGTGCTCAGTGCAGGGACAGTGTTAAGCCGAGGTCTGCCTGCTTGCTGGGAACTTATGCTTGTCATTTGAATGCACACAGCAAAAGTGGTATTTAATACGTTTATTAAAACAATTCTGCTATTCTGCCAAGGATGGTAAAAAAAACTAAACGTTATGGATGTTTTAATAGGCCACCTGCACAGATGGGATTTCTTCCAGTGCTCAGTCTGGCTATGACAGATGGGTCAATGTGTTTGTTGTTTGTTTGAGAGAGAGGTAGAGAGCTAGACAGAGAACAAGAACCACATCATTGCTCTTCACACAGCTCTACAGTGAAGCAGAAAAATGTTCTCTCGATATATCATTTAATTATGGCAGGAAATATTACAATACATACAGTGCCTGATTGGGTGTACAGTGCCTGTGGAGGGTATGCACGCCCCAACAATGCTTTCTAATTCCACCTGCCTTTTCTCATTGAACTCCCCTCATTTTTATTTAACTCAGTGCAAATTCATGAAGTAGGGTCTGTTTGGTTTCTTAAGTCTATGCTTAAAATGTACAAATATTTTTTTTGTTTTGTCACACCTGCCTTTCTGACTGAGTAATTGTTGAACAGGTTCTACCAAAAGAACCTTTTTGAATTTGAACTTTTTCTGAATAGTATAGTAGACTCTACATGGGTTGTCTGTCTTTGTTAGACTGCGGTAGACTGCCAACTTGTCTGTACCCGGCCATCGCCTCTAGACACCTGGGATTGGCTCCAGCAACCCTGCGACCTAATTAGGATAAGTGGTTGCAGATAATGAATGAAGGTTTCAGGTTCACACTGTAGTATGCTTGAGTGTATTGAGCTTCACAGTTGTCTGTCTGACGTTTAACATGTCAAGTGCAGCATTTCAGATATGCACACTGAAACACAAGTTGAAAATAAAGTTGAGTCTATAAACTTTAACTTTGATAAACAGGTTCAAAGTCTGACACAAACATGGCCAAAACAAAACATTGGACTGGTGAATTTCACCATTCGGGATCCTTTTTCAAAGGACTCAAGTATCATTTCAGATCGCATCTCGCTTCCAGTGAGCTGGGCATTCATTATGTTAAGAACAAACAAATTAAGAAGTAATGGCATCTCCATCTCTGTTGTTTTGGCTGAGGACCATGAAAAAGTAAAACAATCATACTCAAATGAACAAGCCATTGGACGGATTTCAGATGACAAGATGACACTTTGATACCCTTCTAAATTTCTAGATGCATGAATTTGAAATGTCACAAGGGAATGCATGAAAGAAATGATGCCACCACAAAAACACATGTAGAAAATGACCTTGCAGAAATCAGAGCCCAGTCAACTTACTAGTCAAAATTTGAAAAATTTAACGTCTCCAAGTATACAAATATAGATTATCTCAAGGTTTTTATTGGCCCGAAATAAACCCCATTCCTTCTGATTTGAATGTAAAGAAATAATCACTATATTTACATACAATCTCATTCTTGGTGGCTTTATACAAAACTTCGTTTTGCATCTTATTTTTGTTGCTTGTTATTGTTGCTCTTTCTCTCACTGTTTGAAGTTTGCTCACTGCAATGGTGGTTCCACGTTACTACCATAGAGACTCGTTAGATGTCTTACTAACCTTTAAGTATTAAGCCTCTTGTGGCCTGAGGTTTTGAAACTTTATTCCATTGTTCCAAATGTTTGTGATGGTAAATTATATTTGCTTTAAATCTACTGTAGTATAATTTTAATAACATTTTATGGACAGTGTGGGGAAGTTGTCCCTCCTTGGAAAGTGTCAGCTCATTTACCAGCCATGTATACAATGTATGTAGGTTAAAGGCCCAGACCCTTGACCTCCCAACACAGCATACATTCCAATACTGCTTTTAAATACGGTAGCTGTGGTCACTTTTTATGTTTGTAATTGTCATGTTTTGTTGTTTTTATTGGGATTACATATAAATCTTTTTTTTTCACATTTTTAATCCTGCTAGACCCAAGGATATGTCTCCTTTAAGATGTAACTTATTTATTTAATTGATTCCTGAGAGCTTTACTGGTAGTATTTATTACGACATAAGTGTCATAACACTACATTACACTATATTTAACGCGTTTTTTATCCAGAGCAACTTACAATCAGTGCATTTGAACCATAATGATACAAACTCGGTCATGCACCTTCTGTGAAAGTCTGATTACAGGCGTCTTGGAGGTCACCCACATCTCAGATGTTTTCAGAAATTCAGTGTTATAAATAAATGCTGCAATAGAGAAAAAAAATAATTGCACTAAAATCTCATCATTATTTTGACATTGACTAAACAACAGAAGTATATGTTAGCAATTTATTCATGTCTATGCTGGTTTTACATGTGACTTCTGCTTCAGGTGAAGACGTGTACATCAGCGTGTATGGGGTTTCTGAAGAACTGAACATCCATCTTGAGCCAGACTCGGTCATGATGAACAAGACTTACATCTCTCTGGCCGATGTGCGCAATGTGTCTCTTACCAACCGGAGTGACATCACTGTTAAGTTCTGTTGGTCAATGTGGCCCACCCAGGAAGAGGAGGACCTGGACTTATTGAGGTACTGTATGTATGTGTGTGTGTGCGCGCGTGTGTGTGTGTATGTTTGCACACAGGCCACGGATAAGGATTTGATTTGATTTAGTGTTAAGTGTGCTTTACTATTTTTTAGAGTGCCAGTTTTTTTTGACAGAAATAGGTCAGATGACCATCTCTCTCACTATGAGCCACTTACTCTTTTCATTTTTCCATTTTGTCTTCCAATGTCCCTCTCTCCTTCCTGCTCTACAGGGAGAGCTCAATTCTCGGGCAGATAGAGATAGAGGAGAAAGAGAGGTTGCTTTTAGAGTGTGAGTCTGACCCTACAGCAGCCTATCGTATCCCACTGCTGGCCAGAGCTCTGCAGGATTTTAGAAGCCAGGTTGCAAAGGACCACCTCCTGGCCCTGTCACACAGCTGCATAACTGTGGAGCCAGCGGTATGTATGCATATGTTTGTTGTTTTTGTCAAAATCCTATCGCTTGCAAATTACTTCTGCTGTGGATACTCCTGAAAATTCATGATCTGAGATCAGATGTGCCAAAAAACTATAAGAAAATGTAAATCCACCGTGACTCGTCCTTGATGGCAGGGTCACAGACCCTTATCGGTCAGTGACTCCTTTGCTCAGCTCAGCAATGTTCCCTGGACAAAGGGAGGACAAATGCAAAAAATGTCATTCTCCCTCTCAGTGGAGAGTGAAAAGGTGTAGGAGGAGGCGAGTCAAAAAAATAGAGAATAATTGATGCAAGATTTAAGAATTCATCATCATATTCACAACAATACAGAGCGCAGTTGCTGGTAATGCAATTCCTAAGGCTGCTCTAAACGTGCAGTGCTCTTAAAAAAAGTGTGTGCTGTGTACCCACCAATCTATTGGCACATAAACAGGTATTGTAGTTGTTGAATGCAGTGTGTGTGCATTTAGATTAGAGCACCAATAAAGCCATATTCAACTCCTACATTGTTTCGTACACAGAAGCTACTTGCACTTAAATGCATATTTTATTCTATTAGGCTTTACAGCAAAAAATAAACAATTAAATATATTTTCCTCTTTCGTTTTTGTCTTTCTTTTTGTCTCAACATGGCTCAGGAAGGTGAAATATATCCCAACGTTACAAGACAGTTCAGCATTATCTTCAAGCCAGAGGAGGCAAAACTTCACCAGCAAACCATATATTGTGATGTCACAGGTCAGTGTCTTGCCAGAAAATTCCACCCTGAATTTGGGTTTCACATACACTACAACTGCCCGCTATTGGATGTATTGAATTGAATGGAATTGAAAAAAATATATATTTCGAACATAAATAAAATAATGTATAAAAAAGCAAAACGAACATAAGCATTCACTTTAACAATTGCTCGAAAAGAAGTAGGTGGAAGTACAGACTTTTTTAATCCTACCCCTTTTTAACTGTTCATTATTATATACATGTCTATTTACAATTTATTATTTACACAAACCTATTCTATAGCTCTATCTAAACAATATCTTTATCGTCATAATATTACCCACAATCCCATTTTCATGTGCAACCCAAAATATTTTAACAAGGAATTATGACACTTTCTTATCAACTCAACACTATATAAAAAAGACAATACACAAAAATAACAAAATTATACAATAATAAATAGACATACGTTTCCCAGCCTCCCTGAGTCAGTCATTTTTAACTTAAGCAGTTAACCCATACACTCATCCATATATTTATGTATCTTTACATTTCAGTGATGGTTAACAATGTCAAGCTTTCAACACTATGATTAGGTGGTTTTGCATGAAATCTAATTAGAATTAGAGTTAAACACATCGTCCCACACAAACATGCACATGCTCAAACACACAAGTCAAGGAAAATGTGTCCTCTGCATTCAACCCATCTGTGTTGCATACATGTCCCCAGTATATTTTATTACATCCCAGTGGTAGTCAAAGGATGGTTGGCAAATTTGCATGAGGCAATCTCGTATGTCTTCAGAGCCGGAGGCCAGATTTACATTTATTTCCATGTTTTCTAAGGCAGGTTCTGTCCTGACCAGGCCACATTAACGACAACTGGACTGCAGTCTTCTGTACCCTGATTTCTCACTTTGCCAAAAGCTTTAAAGGCTTCCAAACAATAGATCTCCTGTGGCCATGATTACAGAGAAGGACATAGAAAGAGTTTGCAACAAATTCAATTTTTAGGAAAAAACATGAATTATTTTTAAACTGCAAAAGCTCCTTTTACACCAGCTAGGTAGATACTGTATGTTCATCACTGGTTTCATTTTTTTCCTGTTCCTGTTCCGTTCTCTGTCTCTCTCTCTTTTGTTTGTCTGATTTTGTAATGAATATTTCCTGTCTGCTTTTGTCTGTCAACAGGCAGTGAATCTCGGTTACCTCTCAAAATCAGTGGTAAAGCCATTGGACCTGAACTCCAGCTCAACTACAATTTGATGGATATGAAAAATATATTCATCGGTGACAGAAACTGTTATGAGGTGAGAATGTGAAACCAAAATGAATATATCGTAGTATCAGAAGATTAGAGGTTAGTATATGTTCGGACTGTGGTGATCCTAATATACACTCCGCCATTATTGGAGTAATCTCTGACCCTAGAAATGACTATATTGCTGAGGGCCAAACTGGAAAATCCACAGAAAAACATATTCATGTATTCTATTCGAGACACAACTCTTTCATGGTGTCATTAATATCAACTTTTAAGTGTGATGCTCCAGCTTGATGCGCACAAGTGACAAAAAATGTTGCTCTCCATGCTTATCACATTAGTACGTGTAAACCTAAGCTAAAATATGAGTCAAACTTGATTTATAAAAATTATTTAGAAAACAAATTGGTATACAAGTATTTGATCATTAAATTAAGTATAAAAAGGCCTCACCTACTGTAAAAGCTTTGCTAGGGATCCATAAAATTAGGCAAAACACACATTTCCAACAAATATTTTCACAAGATTATCCTCTCAAAGCTCTTTTTTCCCCGAGTCTAATAGATGGTGCAGCAAAATCTGATATTTAATATGCATATTTTTTGATGATTATTGGTCGGCCTCATACATAAACATTCATTATTTGAGCATTGAATCATTGGATCCGTCATTTTGTTTAGGTTCTGGTGTCAAACAAAGGGCTGATTGATGCTCCTTTCAAGCTGTCATGTCCCAACACCACTTCTGGCCGCTGCTTCTCCTTCAGTCCTGAGAAAGGTGTCCTTCCCTCTGGGGCCAGCCAGACTGTGAGAGTCAATTTCCAAAGTCGCATCCTGGGAACTTTATCTGAGGACTTGCTGTTATCTGTCACTGGAGAGCCTGAACCAGTTATCCTGACCTTTAGGTAACGTTAGCAGACTTTGAACATTCTGAATTATATGAGAAAATATAAAAACTCAGCCTGTTACAGTGGTGCCAGGGTTACTAATAAATACTTTCATGGCGCTTATTTGAAAATCTTTCAACTTTTCGCTCTCTTTCAGGGGTTGTGTTGTTGGTCCGACGTTCCACTTCGATGTTTTAGACCTCAACTTTGGAGATGTAGCCTTTGGTGGGTCACAACAATTTCCCTGGTCTTGTTCATGTACAAGTTGCTAAAAATATATATTTAAACCACTATTTTATTTGAATTACTTATTTAAATGTTAATTCATTCTGCTTCTATCCCTCTATGCAGGTTTCCCACAAACACTAACTTGTACCCTCTTCAATACTTCCTGGGTGCCCATGAACTTTGCCCTTCGTGTCCTGGGAGATGGGTCAGGGTCCCCTAGTGTCCCCTGTACCACACAGGTATCTGAGCTATCCAGGAACAATTGGCAAGGCAGCACTGCCATAGCCCCTCATGCACGGCCCGTGGAGTTCACCCTCGACCCTGCTGTAGGCTCTGTGCGAGCCATGTCAGATGTCACTATTAAGGTAAATTCATAGGGGAAGGGATTTGCTATTGAAATCATAGTTACATTAACATCTCTTTCTGTTTATACCCCTCCACTTTTGCATTATAAAGCAATAAATAAAAGGCTGCTTTTTGAGTGTATTGGCATGCCTCCTAATGTGTTAATTCCATCGCCTGTGACCAACTAAAGCCCAATAAAGGGATGATCTTAAGATGTGATTTGTTTGAATTTATAGCCTTTCATACTTTCCCTTAATGTGTAGTGAACTTATACTGTGTATGTTGTGTGTCATATGCACAGGTGACCCTGTGCTCCAACACAGTCAGCACATACAGGCTGGCGATGGTGGTGGATGTTGAAGGAGTCGGGGAGAATATTGGGACTCTGCCCATCAATGCCAGGTCAGACACATGTACAAATGTCATCATACCCTTTCATATGTAAACATACTCAGTGGTGTTCGCTCTCATTTGCAGCAATATACTTATACTTATTTTTGCCATTGCACATTAAGGCCATTATTGGGTCAGTATTCCTGTATATTTTATCTTGTTCCATAAAACTGCGTGTGATTTTTCATTCTGAAAAGATTCATAAAATGACAGAATAATGATGGATTTCCCTCCCTAGTAAAATAGACTTGTTGTGACAAAAACATGTGTTACAGTTGCATCACAAGATGACATTAAACAGCAGAGGTTAATTTAGATATTTACAAACTATTCATATCACCTTTTCTTTTAGATGTTTTTCACCTTGACTGTTTTTCTGGCTTTCACTGTTGCTTTGACAAGCTGTGAATGTGGACCGTTTGCATAATAATACATTTGAACGTCACATGCACTGTCACTCAGAAAAGGACAATAGTAATTTGTAACTTCCTCACGGCAGTCGCCTTCATTAAAAATTTAGAATTTTAGCATGATGCAGTGCAATTATTGTTGTGATTCATAAATAAACCTTCGACATTTCCTCTTGCTTTCCTCTTCTTGTTTCTTGCCACCTCTGTCTGCCTCTTTTTTCTCTCCGATTACAGGTGTGTTGTTCCTGAGATTGTGGTGGAGACTCCAGTGTTGGACTTTAAAAGGTGTTTCCTCAATTACCCCTATGAGCAGCAAGTTCAGCTTACCAACCCCAACATTCTGCCTGTCTGCTATGGCGTGCTTGACCAGGTTAAGTAGCCCGCTGAATGAATTCATGTTGCTGTGTGTTGAATGTGCTGTGTGATGTATGTTATAGTTAGATGGATAGGATCCGAGCTTTTCAGTCAGGGGCACATATGTATGATTCGTTACCAAGCCCTAACAGTATAGATAAAAACATGGAGACAGAAGACTTGATGTTATTTATACTTGATGATGTCTTTCAGCGTGATTTTGTGATTAATGGAACCAGTGGCCAGTTTTTTATTTGCACTTAGAAAATATTTTGTATCTCTATATCAGCATTAATAACCACAATTCGGTCTCCTGTTTTTTCAGAAAAATGAGGAGGCACCGTCATTGCTTTTTCAAAGCTCCAAAGCCAGAGGTGTGATTTCGCCACAAGCTTCAAAGACAATTCCTGTGGTCCTGTTGGCTAAAGCCACTGGAAGGCTGCATCACAGTCTTCGTATTGCTGTGTTCGGTAGCACCAATGCACCCCTGGTCAGTGGAAGTGTGTGTATTAATATGTGCGCATATGAATTCTTGCGGCGTTCTAATTAATTCTGTCCTCTAATCCTCTGTTCTTTTTAAGGAGGTGATCTTGTCATGTATTGGACAGGGTCCAGTTGTTCATGTTCTGAGCCCACAGCTGGACTTTGGCAGAATCCCAGTTTTGACGGACATTACTAGAAACTTGCAGCTGTCCAACCAGTCATCGATTCCAGCCACCTTTACGGCTTGCATGGTAAAATTGCCAACACACACTCACTACTTAAATGTACCAGAGGTTTTAAGTCAGACATGCACATAGTAAAAATAAAACACATATGGACAAATCAAGATCCCAAGATCAAATTAAGGGATGTTAAAGTCTTTCTAGTTTTAGTAGTTAATTTCTCTACCCCATTAATGGATTTGGAAATTAATGAGCTTAACGATATACTTTCTTAGTTCTTGAAATAATTGCCTTCCCATTTAATGTATGTCCTATCCCTTGAACACATATGATTTTCCTTATAAACGAATCCCATAGTGGGGTTTCTTTTACAATTCAGAAGGACACAAATTAAGTAGTCGATTGTAATCTTCGAAATAGAGTGGAGAAATTGATTTGATGGCTAGCTCTTTCTGGTGTTTGAGATATCTTACGTACAGAAAGGAGCACAATTATGTGGGGTAGGTAATTAGGTAATGTCTACGATATTGTTTCCAAATGATCGATCCTTCTTTTCCTCTTACGACTGCTTTCAGTGCTAGTGCTAATCATTTAAAAAGCTTTCAACACTCCACATTTTAAGACAATGAAATATTCACATTCTCAACTCCTATAATTTGCACACTTGCTTTTTCTCTTACAAGAAGTTGCAAGATTGAATATCTATGTTCCACCTGCTTTTATTTATCATGTTTTCTCAGTGTAAATTAAGCTAACACTGTGGCAATGTTACAGCTACAATTCATCATTATTCAGTGTTTCACTTGCCCCCTGAAGGTGCTTCTCTCACTGTGCATTGCCTTATCAGCGATGCTTGATATTCACAGGGACAAACTTGTCACTGTGACTGTGCCTCAATATTTTCGAAGACGGCACAGACACGACTGTGTCTGCACAGATATGTCAACACACCCCAGGGTAACTGCAGTTGTGTGACCCTGTCCTCTCCTCCGAGGCAGTATTGAGGGAAGGAGTTTCTCCTCTGCACTCTCAAGCATCAATCGATGCAGATTCTCTTGGAATTACATTACATCTAGCTCAATAGTCTGTGAGAGAGCCACACAAATAGACTTGATGACAGACAATCGCCGGGTATCGCGGATTTACCCACACTCACTTTGCCTGAGTGAAAAACTAACCATGAAGCCATTGATATTGTCACATTTTTTGACAATATCAAAGCACTGGGCAAGAAAAAGTCTGGACATATTTAGGTTTCTTTACATTCCCTTTTTTGAAGGCAGTGTTTTGAATCTTGTTATTTTATTGTGGATGCACTGTTAAAAGGGTTTTTTTTTTTGCTTGTTTTGGCTGGCAACCAGGAACAGGAGACAAGTAATATACACATTACAATATATTGATTTTGTTGTGATGCATAATAGCTGGCAGGGCATTTGGCTGCCAACTGCAGCACCAATGCATGATTTATGCAGTTTAATGTTGATAGCTGTATAGCATAGAGAACAGAGTTGGATTCCAAACCCCTCTGACCTGTGCTGCCTTCCAAATAAGGCTGGGATGCAGCAGGTTTGATGTGATTATTGAGATTCTAGCCGTCTGTCTTGCACCTCTCTCTAAGGAGTTGACCTTCTGCTCTTACTGCTCTTCCCTCTACCCCACCCTTCTCCTCACTTCCCTACCAACCCACTCCCAAGTCCACTTTCGTTGGCTCCTTCTGACCATCACACTAATGCAGAGAAAATGTTCTATGACTTCTTCTTTAAGGAAATTACTTTGAACACACACAAAAAAAACATAATTACCTTGTCCAATATTAGTTTCAATGTAGCCTAAACAGAAGAAACGTAAGTTGCATTGTTATGATATATTTATTTTCCCCTACAAATCAACAATCTCTTGTTCTGTCCCATAGGCAGTGAAAGGGCCTAAGCTTCATTTGTCCATCAGGAAGCTCACTCTCAAAATGCCTATTAAAAGTGTATGTTCCAGCCATCCGTCAACATAGATGCTGTATGAGAACATTGATTGTGATCTCGGGTATCTCGGGTCACTCCCCGGTCAGAAACATTACAGTGGGCACAGTGAAGGGCCATCTCCCTCGCTGTAAGACTAGAGACGAACTTGGATTCAATTCTGTTTTCTTTCTCGTTACGCCGAACTTCATTCAGATAAATGCAATCCAAACAATCCCCCGTGAAATATTGACTGTCTTGCTGCAATCCTTTACAATGCTTCATATCGGGGTGTAACAAATATCGTTTTTAAGCCGCCAATGTGTTACTGCTTTGTTCCTTTAAATTTTTTTAGCACAGGCTACGCTCATATAAACATTTTTACTATTGCGCCTCATCTGTGTATCACACTGCATCATCGTGTTCGTAGTAAGGTAGTAAGTAGCTATTTTGGATACATACATCCGCCAGTAACTTCCATTGCTCTGCTTTTACCTCTGCACTGAGATGCTGATATGATAATGCAGCTATATGATATACACATCTATCTTTCAAGTTCCATCTATAGCACGGAGCTCAGTGGCACGTGGAAAGCAGTTAGAGGAGAGTGCCCCACAAGGGAGATCATTTTCATGTATCACATTTCACTCATGGAAGTAATTGTTGCAGGTGTTGCTGTGCCCATATTTCCACCAAGACAGGCCTCCCGTAATAGCAAGAACCTTCTGTGTTTTCTTCTTCAGAGCCATCGGAGATCCTTTTGGCGTGTGGAGCCCAGCGAGGGGGAGGTGCCACCGGAGAGTGAGCTGGAGCTTCGGGTTGTGGCACACCTGAAGGACATCATTTTCTTCCAGGACAAGCTGGAGGTGTCCATTCATGACGGTCAAAAACATACGATCCCTCTCTCTGCCACAGGCATTGGCACGACAATTGTCAGTGATAGGCCCTTTGCCCCAATCCTGGACTTAGGAACACACTTCAGGTAATATAGAAAGGTTAACGCATATGAAAATACATTTTGACTTAGTGTCACTGATATGGTCATTTAGAAATACAGAAAATGTAGTGTTGACAGTGTGCTTCATGTCCTCGGTGTCCTCTGTATTTTTCTTTAAGCCATAAGTCATGCCAGTACCACTTCACGCTGACCAACCTCGGCCAACGGGTGCATCGGATGTACTGGGGAATGGATGGCTTCATGCCCTGCACCAAGACCCGCAAGAAGGACAGTTCGTCTGGTCGAACCGTCCTGCCCCCCATCCCCACTCCCAAGACCAAAGATGTCCAGAGCCACGGCTCTTTACTGGTCTCCAGCAGAGAGAAGCCCGTGTTCACTCTCAGCCCGTGTCGAGTAGAGCTTTTCCCAGGCTCCTCTATAGACATGGTGCTGTCAGGATCTTCGGACTCCACCAAGGTGATACCATTTGCTTGCAGCACCGATCCATTATGATCAAGATCTGAGTTTTTTTTGTATCTCTAGTTCAGATGTAGGTGGCCGCACACGTACAGCACACATGTCATTGTCTTGTTCAGGTTGTGCGGGAGCGTCTGGTGTGCCGTGGCATTGTGGGTCATCAGGGCTCCTACGAGCAGATCATGAAAGTGGATGTTACCTGTCGCTTTGTTGCTCCTGTGCTCAGCTTTTCCTCCAAGCAGCTGAATTTCTCCATGCAGAAAGTAGGTCAAAGGATCATTAACCGTGCTCTTTTCATTTTCTTAAGAATAGCGAAAACATTTATTGAAGCACACACACATAGACAGAAACAATCTGTATTTATGTCTTACAGGTCCCTGGAAAAAGTTTAGAGCCCATGTTTGAGAAACTGGTCTTGAAGAATGTGTCGTCTCTGTGTGTGTCCATGAAGCTCTCTCTTATGAAGCCTTTCACTCTGTGCGAGGCTCCAGGAACCAAAAGCTCAACTATCACTAAGGTGCATATACTTAACTTGTTTTAACGGTTGGTATAAAATATAGAATCATTTATTAAGAGAAAGTATTATATTGCAAAGAAAAATTGCATTGAAGTATATTAAGATTTTATTTTAAATTTTAACCAAGTATTTAAATAGTCATAAAGAGAATCTGTAAAGTTTGACCTTACATTCAAGATTAGGTTTTACAACACAATAATAATTTAACTGCATCTTTTTCTCTCTCTTATCACTTATGTATGTCGGGGTTTTTTTTTTTTGCCTCATTCACATTTTAGAGCTTGTTGCCTCTTAAGTATTACATTATTGTTGAAATCCATTATTAGAATCCACACTAAAATGGTTTGCAAGCCCCTGGCAGGTCTCTGAATGAAACGAAAAGAAGCAGGATGTTTCGATAAGCCTGGGTCCCATGGCAGGATAACAATAATAGTGTCTCATTAAATTGCAGGAGGGTTTTTTTTAAGGGTTGCTGCCTTAAGATTTGGCAGTGACTGGATTGAATCAACGATTTAATGACTTTTAATCGAGCTGGCAAGTCCTCATTCGCAGTGACAAAACTTCAAGGAACAGTCTAATAGTCTGTTGAATAGTTACACACTTATTTTTCTAATTGCTATTTTTATTTCCTTTTCCAGTGCATAGTTTTAGGTGATGGTAAACAGGATGCCCTTTGGGTATGCTTTCGTCCAGACTTCTGTCAAGATCGGGTCTCACAAGTGGTGGATAAGGTAACAGTAACAGTTTATGTAATGCTTTCCATTTTCCTTATTGCATCCTTCTGAACATACACTGGCATATAGCAGTGGCTCCCAACCAGGTTTTCCTGTATTGTCTTTCTTATTGTAGCTTTAACCTTTAACAACTCAATACTTTCCCTTCTGCTGACCTCTTCAAATTCACCAAAATCAAAAAGATTGTGAAGTATCACTTTTCACTGTTCATAAACTCTGACTAGTGCTTATGTACTTTAGTGTAGCAGCATTATTGTTTTATCTAAATTGGTAATAGAAGACTGGAGGCCCTGACATTAAAAGTGAAATAACTTAGGACAAGTACATTCCCTCACAGAAAATATTTCTTCCCCAGTTCCTGGAAGTGAGCTACCAGGGACACCCGCAGCAAGATGTGCTGGAGCTGCACGCTGAGGTCCACTTTCCCAACCTCCACTTCTCCTCCACCACTGTGGATTTTGGTTGTGTGCAAAACTATGCGGAGACTCACAGGGTGATCACCATCACCAACTGTTCCAAGCTGCCAGTGTCCTACCGCTGGGCTTTCCTGGAGGACCGTCAACACCACATTATCCGGTATGTTTGGGATACACAAAATGTCAACACAACGTTAAGCTGGTTAACGTTTATGCTTGTGTTAACTCTACACCCTGCACCTGATACACTATCAAGGATTGTAAGGGGTGATCAGCTGCATACCATATTATATACGGTATTTATATAGCAGAGATAGAATATACCCTACAGGTATTCATATTGGAGCTTGGGCCACACCCTTCTCTGAACTTTCAGCTGAAAAGTCACCACATGCTAAACTGAACAGACAGCAGCTCGATTAGCATTGAATTAAATGTGAAAGTGATGTCAGAGGATATTTACACACTTACTTCATGTGTACTGTGAGTAATAATCTTCCAAACAGAGTAAGTATTTATACATTTTACTAGGCAACTCTTGCGGAAGCTCAGAAATTCAGTAGAACTGCTCAAATGTGAATCATTGAAGTTTTCTTGTTTTCTTTTTTTCTTTCTTACAAGATAGAAAAAATAGAATCGATGTACCTCTTACATCAATCAATAATATACGTACATATCATATTAATCTATCTTTTGGGATACATTGTGTACCATAGCTATACATTTAAGTCTCTGAATCCAAGCCAAATAGATTTTTAAATGATCTGGGCAAGAGAATTGTACTCATATGTATGCCAACTCTCAAGCCCTTTTTCCCAGCTTTTCTCCTTTCCATGGCCTCGCAACATTTAACTGCCATAGCTTAACACGATTTATCACCCTCAACTGTCTTCCCCCCCTTTCAGCTATTGGCATTCTTCCATTTTGCTCCTGTCCTTGTCCTTGTAAGTTTTACATCGCCTTTTTATCTTTGTTTTTATATATTTATTTTCCTCCTTCAAAGTTCCTCCTGTGCTCCTGCTATCCACATAATCCATGTCAATCTTCTGTCTTCTCTTCTCTTCTCATTCTTCTATTCTCTTCTCTTTTCCTCTCTTCACACTTTGCCTCTTAGTTTATGGCCTCCCTTAATAGTTGGTCTCCTAGGCCATCTGGCTAATTAAATGAAGACCTCACTCTGTGCTCTCTGTTTCTTAAGTCCCCCTTTCTTGCTCACAAAAAACTGCACTCTCTCACCATGTTGGGCTAATTATGTTGCTATCAGTAATTACACCACTGCCTTTGGGGTTTTAATAGAGCTAACTCTTTTCTGTCTTCCTTACCCACTGAGAGGGAGCGAGGACTCCTTCAAAATGAAGAAAACTAGATGCCTTTTTTCTCCTTCCACCCTTTATTAGTTATGCTGTCATTACTGCTCCACTAGTTTACTTGACTCATCACACACAACTAAGAATACTAGGAAGAGACTTAAGCAATGAATGATCTTCCAGAATAGTTTATTCCTGGTTTAAAACATTTGTCATTGTATGAACATATGGAATACAAACACACAGGCCGTGTGAATAGGTTTGTGAAAATGTTTTTCAGCATATCTCATGCTTGCTTCCTATGGTTCTTCTGAACACTGGATAACACAGTCACAGTAACACAAAGGAAAGAATAGACAGAAAAGAGAGGACACGACAGGAGAATGGGCCATTTCCATATTGAGCTGAGCTCTTGCCGAGTCATCGTCTGCTGACTTACCATCTGTTCCTCTGTCCGCAACAGCAGGTCTTAAACTTTTCTTAGAGGACTCACGTTTATAAAAGCTACTTTTTTTCTGCAGGGGGGGCCCAAATATTTTTCTTTTTATTGACTTTTTGCCAATTCAAATCCACCAAGGATGCAGATAGTTGTTGATGCTGGTAATCTTCAGTAATTGTTCTCCCTCATATCTTACACTGCTAGACTTACTAATTTGTGATCCCCAAGGCTGGGCCATGTTGTTCCTAAAGCAGCATCCATCATTGATTTACCATACAACAGTGCCCCCTGCTGGTTAGACTAAGGTAATTAACTTTACACAGACACACAAGTACTGTGGCATTTTTGGCATTCTGACAAATCTGTAAATGTTTACATTTATGCACACACATATACAAACACAGATATATGCATGCATGCACTCAGACAATCACGATTCATTTATTTAATATACAACTTGACCAGTACATGACTTCCTTCACTAAACCTCTTCCATGTTTATTCTGCATTCCACTGCAATATATCCTGACCTGTTTCCTGCTACTTGCCTATTAAAGTTCCTCTTAATTATAGAACACACTTTAATTAACTTGATGGATACACCCATTTAGATACCACAGGGACGGAGAGGGGCTAGCAGGGAAAATGAGTGTAAGAGTTTGCTGGGGGTGGGGGTGCTTTTATGTGTAGATATCTCCTGGCCATTTGGAAGCTTACAAATGACCATTTCCTCAAACATGAACACATTTCCATTCATGTTTCTAGCCTTTTCTCATTGATAAATGTTCAGTGGTCTATCTACAGTATTACATGTGCGTTATTCTGTTTTGCTATCATAGGGAGAAAAGTAAATGGCAACAGTCATTTGTGATATTCCATTATTATTTTTGTATTACAGAGACATACAGCTGCAGGAAGAAGATGCTGAGCTCGGAGATTCAGAAAATGGGACTGAAGAGGGGAAGGGTTCTTCTAGTTTGTCTTCTCCTGCTTCTCCAGTTCCTCTTTCTCCCAGTCCTGTGCAAGAACAAATTACCTCTATGAGTGTGGAAGAGGTAGGCACATGTGTACATAGGAAGCAATCATGTTCCCGATATATCCAGATTGTCAGAGGGTGGGGAGGGTGGTTAATGGGAGTGTTTTAGCCTCTTGCTGCAGGGTAGTTTATGTGGAGGTGGTCACATATCGTATCCAATCACATACAAATATTTATTCCTTTATAATCCTCTTTTGCAGCACATTTGTGTGCATTTTAATGAATTGAGGTGACATTGGTTCCCTGATTTATACTTTGAAATATCATGTCAATGTTAGCACTCAACTACTCTTCACTTTGATGAAAATTGTAAATATGTGCAATTATATTAGGGCTCAAGTATAATATTTGTCCTTATTGATTAATTAATTGTATAAAATGTGTCCAGTTAACAATGCAGAAAAATCAAAGCATTTACTGCATATTGATCGACTCAGTGATCAATTGACTTAAAATGCAAGCAAGGAATATTTTACACAGAACATGTTGCCCCGAGTAAGTGACTGCAACTGGCCACGTTATCCCCAGTAAAATGGCAGCTTGATTTTTTTTTATACTTTAACTCCCTTCTCATCTCACTCACTAAAAGTGCAAATAAGCACATGATCAAATTGTCAGACTATTCACGTGAGTGCACTGACTTTGTTGTTATGTTTGTAGGTATTTGATGTCCTGCCCCTGTATGGCCACCTGCAACCTGGAGAGAAGCAGCTTGTAACCTTCTCTTTCTACGGCCACGAGCACATCAGCAGAGAGGTGGTTGCTCAGTGTAAAGTAGAGGAGGGACCTACCTATCAAATCAAGCTCAGAGGAGAAGCATCAGTGATTAGCTACAGCCTTAATAGGACCCACATTGACTTTGGTCTGCAGGTACATACCCTTTTTACAGAGTTCTTGTGAACTAGTGTTTTTGTAATGGCAACGGAGGTAGTATGCTGTTGTTTGCTGTCCTTAACTATACATGTATATCTGATTCCTGTTGTATTAATTTGCGTTTTTTTTTTTTTCTTTGTCTGTTCTTTCTTCACCTTCTGTTTGTTCAGTCATGGGTGACACATGATCACATCAGCCTAATCCGATTTTTTCCAAAACCTCAGGGAACATTTTGTTTTGCCATTTTCAGTTCCATAGGTTTGAGATGAGTGAGACAGATTTTTTTGTGACTGATTACAAGTTTTGTTTCATTTGTCTGCATCGGTTTTGTTCCATTTTGTTGACTGTCTCCATTCCAATTTTTTACTGTCACAGAATCAGTAACAAATTGTAAAAGGGCTTGTCTGTTTTAGGGACACACATTATTTAAAAACCTACTGGTGAAAGTGGCATAGCTAGTTTAAATCTGATTTTTCCAGGCTATGAAGAGTGGTGAGAGCATTACGTCAGAATGTCACTGTGTACTTTTCGCATTTTGGTTGGTTATCATTGATATTTAAAATGAGGACATATTGATTTTTGATTTGGTTGAATCAAGCAATGCAGCAGAACATTGCTCCGACCTTCCTGACAGTTCAGCTTGATTGTGTCTCTAGCTTTCTTTCTTTTTCTTCCCAACTGTGTTTCTCGATCACATTCCTTGTTAGCTGCTACTTATCTCTCTATATCTTCTTCTCTTTAACCATTGCATTCATATCACAACCATTCATAGCAAAGTAACACTGTAACACATACTACCACCTTATCCTGATTTGGTTATTTCCATAAACCATAAGGTGCAAGTGCAGGCCAACATCCGCCATACATTTCCATAGAACTGATTGTTCAGTTGTGTCTCATTTACAATGCATGCACTCCACCTAAAACACTGGGTATTTTTTCCCAACTATTCTGTTGAATGTAAAGTTATGTCAAATTTCAAATACAACATTAAACACCCCTGTTTATCGTTTTTTTCCTTTAGCTTTTTGATCATGTCGGGGAAGCTGAGGTGACCCTGAGGAACACTGGGAAGGTGGTTTTCAGATTCCTAATTATACACCCTCAAATGGCGAAGGAGGAGGCCAAGGAAGAGGCCCCGGAAAGAAAATACAGAAAAAATGATGAGTTCCAGATCAGACCTGGGCAGCCCATGGTCATCCCCAGCATGGTAAGCTCCTCATAATTCCAGATTCAAGAAGATATTTTTTTATAAATGGAAATGTCTTACTTTTAATGTGTGTATGTGTGTTTGTGTCAGGGTTACATTGATGCTGGCGCGGAACAATGCCTGCGTGTACTCTACCTCCCAGGAACCCTTGAGTTTTTTGAGAAGCTGTTTCAGCTGCAGGTGGCTTTCCTACCACCACAGGTCATAACTTTGACTGGAGAGGGAGTATTCCCAAGGATCTGCTTGAACTTGCCACGAAATCTGTGTATGCAAAGACACACATAAATACACACATGATTTACAAAGGCAGATATTCTTTTTTCACCCATAGCTAAATGCATTTTACTTGAAATTACAAAGTGTATTTGCAGCCTACAATACTAAATTGGATATTCATTTTGTTTACCCAAATGCATTTAAGATGTCAGATAATGTTAAACAATGTGACCAATGGCCAGAATTGTTGTCTATACACTTGAATTAACACAAGGTATTTTTCACATATTATAATATTGAGTTGAAAGCTACAGAGCAGAACTGAATTGTATCCACCAACACTGTAGGCAATTTATGTTTCTCTGTTTTTGTTTTCTAACACCTGTCATATTAAAAGGCGCACAGCACAAATATAGCAGTTGAGGTCCAAATATCACATCTCCTGGATAAATATTGAAATTCAATATTTCACTGTTTGTGCCTGTGCTCGTGTGACACATTGATTTTCCCTTGCAGCACAGGAGTGCTACAGCAATGTGATGCTGCAGGCCAAATCAGCTGTGGAGGCAAATGGAGTCAGAGAGGCTGCAGATGGTGGAGGAGCATCAACAGAGGCAAGCTTTTCACTCAATCAGTGACTAAAAGAAATAAGACTGAAGCAATGCAGGAACAACATTTTGTTTCCCTAAATCTTGTACACAATCAGGAAATCTTTGTAAATGTCTTTAGTTTTGATTTGATTTTGAGTTTTGAACCACTCTTAAATGAGAATGGTATTGAAGGTATTATTAACCAACTCTTTTGCAGCCAAGAAATGTCTATGGTTAGTTGTTTTTTTCCAATAAAATCTTTATTAATTATTGAAGGTGTCTGACACTAATGAAGACATTTCGAATAAAAGAAGTTGGGGTAGCAAATCTTTTCTGAAGTTGACTAGTGAGAACAATCACTCAAAATAAAACAATACTGTTTTTTTCTAGAGCTCTACTTTACAAGAACATAATCTATTTCTGCTTTGGTCAATTAGAGACAATTAGTATTTCTAATAACTTCCAAATATATATATTTGGAAAAAACTATTAAACTATCTTTTAACTAACTTTTAAGTGTTCATGTACACCTTTATGTCTCCATCTCTCTTTCTTTATGCCTTACTCTCTCCAGTATGAAGAGCTGCTTCAGAAGGAGATTGAAAGTGCACTGGTCAAAGAGAACGTTCTTGCTGTGACTGAAGAACTGCTGGAGCTCAGAGACTCAGAGGGTGCTTCCAGAAAGTGGCACAAACTTAGCAAGTATGTCTGACACACACACACACACACACACACACATTTGCGTTTATCTTATTATGAGCACACTAATTGGCCTGGTGTATTGGTATTGTCTAGCCTTAACCATCCCAAATAAATCTCAGACTAAAACCTAGTTCTAACCGTAACCCTAAAACTGAGTTGCAATGCTCAGAATGCCAAATTGTCCTCACAATGATGGTTTTGATCCAAAATTGGCTCTCACGGCCATGCAAACTTTGGCAGATGGTCCACTCAGTGGACTGAGGTCAGAACTGTGTGAAGCTGTGTTGTGGAGTTCAAAGAATATTGGTAAATGAATATTGTGGCGAGAATAGTTTTTGTCTGCTGTGCTTGCAAAATTGGTGAGTGTCATAATGTGCATTGGCTGTTTATACTCATAATGCATATTGTGTGACATGTCTCTCCATATGTTTACTGCAAATTGTGACATTTACAATAAGATAGTCTGTTTAATGTTCAAGCAACCCATACATGTAAAGTAATCACTATTTTTATTCGTTTTAAATCATAATTTGCCTGAAACATATTCATCAAGATGTCTTAAAACAGTTCCATTCATGTTAGCAGAACAACATCCATAAAACACATATGTTCCATGGAAGCTGTTTGTTATTGATGTTTTTTATCTTCATCCACTCCATAGACTCCTGCTTCCAGAGTACATTCTGGATTTTGGTCACAGCATTCCTTGCAAAGTCCTGAATCACACAGTAAATGTCACCAATGTCGGATCAGTACCTGTGTCCTTCCAAGCCATTTGCAAACATCTCGCTGGAACAGGTAACACAATACGTTACTTAATAGTATTGTAGAATTCCCCGGTCTTTGTCAGTGTTTTTTATTAAAACAAAGTTGTTGCGCAACTATGCAAAGAAAACATGTGTAATATACCCCCACGTAAACTAAAGTAGTTAGTAGTTTCAATCCCACATTTATTCTCAGTTTTGTAAGCCTTTGAAATCATTTATCCTATTTTCCATTTTATTTTCTAGTTTTCCACTTTGTTTCATACCATACAATGTTATATTCTCACTACAGTGCATCAAAAATAAATTATGAGTTAAAATTGTGCTTTTGATGCCTTAAAGGTTTCAGTGTTGAATTTGAAAGAGTGAAAAACCTACCATGTGGGGAAACACAGACTTTCACAGTGAAGTTTGATCCTCAAGGAGCCAAAATGCCGATGGGGGAAAAATGTGTTGTCATGCCAATACAGGTACACATGGTCAAATAAAAAACACATACTTGTACACTAAATGTGCACAAACATTGTTGTCCTCGTAATTTGTTCAATAACGGGCACTTGCTTTCCCTTTGTAATCAGTAGCACTCAAGATTACGATGCTCATTGTTTGTCTTACAGGTTGCGGAGGGCATGGTGGTGCCAGTGCGGCTGTGTACGGTGGTGACCATGCCTGCCATTACTGTTTCCACAGATAAAATACAGTTTGACACTGTACAGTGTGGCATGTGTCAGGTACAATCAGAGAATGATATAATAAATCCTTACACGTGTCCCAAAATAGGTCTCTTACTAACTGTTCTGTGATTAAATATATATACTATATATATACAGTATATATATATTATGCTACATATTCCACACACTTTGATAGTATCTTGCACAGTAAGCTTTTTGTGCTGACAACTTGTGACTGTCTACTGCAATATCAGAAATGTTGGTTTACAAGTAAAGTTAATAATTTTATTTTACAACATAGTCATGTTCTGTATATTGAAGGAACCAAACTAAAACCGTGTGTTTGTAATCAAACAGACATGAGAGTGAGCTTGGGCTGTTTCTAATTCTAATGTATGTTTGTTTTTACCTTTCCCCATCAGATGAAGACAATACAGCTTCTGAATCACAAGTCTGTGCCCTGTATGTGGAGCATAGCTGAAGATGTGAGGCCTTGCAAAAAGGTACAATAACATTATGTATTATAAATATTTTTGGAACAATTACAAACATTTCTATTCATACAACGATACATGAAGATCTTTACTGTACAAACATAAATACATCATGACGACACCTACATCTGCTCTTGCCTTCAATCAGGTTGAAAAGTTCATACCTCTTTATCAGCGTAAAAAGATCTTGGAGGGACAGCAACCACCTTCAGTGGTGTTTGAGATGATTCCCCCTTCCGGCTTGCTGACCCCTGGTGAACGGATCAATGTTCAGATTAAGTTCAGCCCTATTAAAGGGGTAAGGACTCGTAACAGATGCTTTTTGATTTGACACAAGGCATAGCCGAGCTTCTTAGCATTATGTGAGCTTTTTTTCAAATACCGGAATCACCAGATGTAATACTACGTTTCCAAAACAAATGTAAAACTATGTTTCCAAAATAATGACAGTAACCTACTGGATATGTCTTTGCAGCATGCTTACAACAGGCAGCTAGTGGTCCAGGTGGCTGAGAGCAAACAGCAGCTGTTCATCAATGCCCAGGGCCTGGCTGAGGAACCACAACTCGAGTTCTGCCCATTGGTGCTGGATCTTGGACCTTGCCTGCCCAACTGCACTGAAATTGAAGCAGAGGTTACGGTCAACAACCCCTGCTCTTTCCCCATTGAGTTCTACTCTATCGAGTTTGACAAGCAATATATCGAGGAGGAAAAGGTAGTTCTCAGGGAAAAAGGTTAAATAGAAGAAATGTATGCATTGTATAATCCCTACATATTACAACTAAATACTTTTGGTTCTTTAGTTTTTGTATCTGCAATCCCAATTTAGAAGGATTCCAATGTAGATGTGGTTGTTTCTGATGATTGAATGTAAACTGATAGTAACATATCCTCATGTATTAATCTAAATGTTTTGCTGTATTTTCTTATTTCTTTCCCCTGCACATCTTATAATGATCAAAACTACTTTTTTAAACAGTTTTCTTATCTCTGTTTCTCTGTGTCTTTTGCCCCTCCCTCTCATTCATCATCCCCAACAGATTCTGCGTCAGATACAAGGTTATGAGAACGACGTTTTACTGCTGCCCCCCAGGGTCTCTGGAGAAAGTCTCCACAAAGAACTGCATGACCACCACAATGAGGGTGGCTCCCAGCTAAAAGACAATGGTAACGTTCGGCACTCAACGACTCTCAGGCTTGGATACTTTGAAATTGTCTCTTCAATGTTTGTTATTTGTGCATTTAGCCATTTCAGAGACCATCAGAAAGGTGAGCTGTGGCAGACTGGAACAGCTAGAAATGACCCCCATCTCCAGAGCAATTGCCCGCCACATGGGCGTTGACTTGTCACGTGAGAGTCTGGCTGCGTTTAACCGCAGGGGCATTGCTTTTATTGTGTATGGAGCTCCACTGACAGGTGAAAACGGTTGTCTTTTTCTATTATAAAAGTAAAAAAAAAAGCACAACAATATGAACTGGTTATGATAAGTGTCCATGTGTGAAATCTAGTTAAATCACGTTTCACCACTTCCTGCAGAGGAGAGCAACATGGCGGCTGCTCTGGCTGATCACTATGGAGGGGCGTGTCTGAGCCTTGATGGTGTGGTCACAGATGTGCTGATGCACGGCACTTCACCTGTCAGCCTGACAGCAAGGCAACTCTATGACACTGCTGCTGCCAAGCATGCTGAGAAGAAGGCTGGTAAATATGATAGTACATACATTGCAATTCTGTGTCTATTTTTGTGTTTGGGGAGTTGCCGTGTAGATGTAAGAGAAGTGTTCTGTTATGGACTGATGATTAATGAAAATCCAACATGCTAAATAATGTGTAACCTGCTCTCAGTAAAAGGTTGTGATAGTATCAAACAGCGTTGTGTTTGTAATTAGATATAACAAATCCTTTACAGTGAGACAGGGTGCTATGGAGCAGAGGAGCCTGATGCTTACTTTGAATTGGTAAATGTGTATGTTTACCTGTTGAAGGTACCACAGAATCCAGATCTGCAGCACACAGTGAAACCTCGCATACAACTCAAGCTTCTTCTCAAGCGTCACAAGGTACTGTCGAAGTTGTTCCAAAAGCCAGTGAGGCCCGCTGCAGCAGGAAGGAATTCACTCATCCTCAGGAAACTGAGAAGACACACAGTGCCGCTTTCCTGGTACATTTGATCACCTCCACTATTTGTCACAAAGAGATGCAAATCAATTTTTGAGTAAATCTCTTTGATGTTTTCCTATAAATGAATACATATATCTAATTCCTATTTAAACTGATTGGCTACATTCTATATTGTTGTAAGAAATAACAGTTCACATAATAACAATGTAATTTGCTTTGTGTGTAACTCTGCTTCAGGAAGGAGAAGTTCCCTCTCTCATCAGGCTCTTACCCGATCATCTACTGGTCAATATCCTGACAGAGCGATTTCATGTAAGACTCACAGTTTGTCCTTCAGGACCTTACATACAGAAAAATGATATGCATTATATCTAACCCTTAAAAAACACCTAGGTTTCATTTATGTCTTTCATGTTTGTTTTCTTTTCATGTCCATTGCTGTTGATGTTGTCGTCATTGTGGTCAACAGTCAAGCGACTGTTTCCGTGGCATAGTGATCGAAGGCCTCAGGTCTGCTTACACCCAATCCATGGCATGCACACTGCAAGTTGTCCTCAAGGCCCTTAAAAAACGCAAATACATCTATGTGGTCAATTTATCTGACTCCTACACCGCCATGAGGGCGCGGGATAGAGCTCATAAAGAACCCGAAGGTAGAAAATGCTCCAGCACACACTAATTTGGGTACAAAGTCATCATATTATTATTTCTATTCAGTGTGGTTGATATGTGGACTTGTCTATGTGTGTGGTTTAGATGCTTTGCATAGGAAAGCAGGAGAGGATAGACTGGACAATGAGGCGCAGTGGTTGCAGGACCTGGACGAGGAGTGGTACGACGCTCTGCCAGACGAACAGAAAGAGTATATTACCCAGCGATGGAGAGAGAAACTCCAGAGACAGAGACGCAGGTACTGAAAGGCGGAAGGAAACTGTGTGCCTCACTGCAGGAACCCTTGTTATTGTTGTCCAAAAAGGCTCTTGTGCAGTTATCTCGTGTGAGTGTTGCCAGCTAATTCACTGAACTCTCTTAACTACTTCACATGCTGCTAAATTCCTATATGAATGATGATTCTATATATATATATATATATTCCTATATTACTTAGTTTGTTGGTATGTTTCAGAAAGCTGTGAGTAAAACCAAGAATATCTTAGCACAGAGCATCAAAAAATTTGGCAAACAAAAAGTCCATAGTACTATAAAAGGCCCTGAAACGAATTAATATAAATATGGATGTAAAAACTATTTCTCTATGTGGTCTATAAGTAACATGAGAGGCAGTCTCGAGGATGTGTTGGTACAGTAATGATTATAATAATGATACATCAACAACTCGCAAAAAGACCCTGAAGCGCTTTAAGTCCTAAAAAATGCAAATAAAAAGAACAAACATTTTAGTTGCCAGTTCTAAAGTTTGCCAGACTATTTGTTTGTTTTGCTTACAGCACGTAGCAGTATTTCATTTTTACTTACTTTTGAACATTTCAAAAAGAACTCAGCATTTTATATATTTTTTTGTATCTGCACTTGTTTACTAGGGAGCTCGAGCGATTAGCGAGAGAGGAAGAGGGAAGGAGGATACAGGAGATGAAGAAGTTGAGAGAGGAAGAGTTGAAGAGGAAGGGTAAAAAGGGTGGAAAGAGGGACGCAGCAAGGAGGAAGAGCTTGCAGGAGGGCAAGCAGGTATGTTTACAGTTCACATTTCCACAGCCCTGTACTGTGAACCAAAGTACATGCATGATCCCCTAAACACACACATATTCTATCTCCCTTACAGTGATTGTGCAACTAATTAGTTTGAATTTCTGTCAGTCAGCAGATTTAAACAGTCAGAGGGCGTCTACCTGTAACAAGTCACCTGTGGACAGAAAAGAGGAACAGGACGAAGAAGGTGCAGGCAATTTTTTGTTTTAGATGAAAAAAACGAAATAAAAAATATATATATATATGGTATATGACAGTGTGTATACAATAATCTAATTGTGTCTATGCTACCATAGGGCATTATAGCAAAGAGTCTGATGAGTCACAAAGTCAGACCGAAGAAACCCAAACAACAGAAACTCCTGAAACTGAGCACATGCTGGAATTAGAAGAGGTAAAGTTACTTCTGAGCAAAGTTGCTTTCACAACAATTCGTCCATGAAGTTAACTGGACCTGAAACATTCATTTAAACTACTAAAGAAAAGAGACTTGATCCTCGCAAAAAACAAAAAGCCTTTCAGGGTTTCTGTATATATTTGACTCAAAATACTGTACACATTCTATTGACGACCAATCATGAGCTCTGCTGTTGTTCTTGACATGGAATGTGTTTGTTTTTGGATCTCAGATGACAGGATCAGCAGAGCTAAAGTGGCAAAGAGACGAGTTGAAGAGACATATAAAGAGCGGAGGGAGAGATCATAGGGAAGTGTCAATGAGGAAGGGCCCGTGTGGAAAGGAGGTCTGTATCCATGGTTCTGTCATTTCAATCAATCAATAAATCAGTCAGTCAGTCAGCCGGTCTTCGAAAAGTGCAGCCATGCTGAAGGGAGATGTGGTAGTAGAGCTTCCAAAAAAAAAAATTGGACAACTGATATACTATATTTTAAACATATCAGCAAAAGGTTTACATTTAAATTCCCCTCCCCGCCTACACATCTCTGTAATCTCTGTTTTGCTTGCTTTCCCTGCTCCCCTGTCTAGTCGGATATGAATGAGCTGCATGCACATTTCCGTGCATATGAGAAATGTAAGGTGCAGGTGAAGCACATCCTGCACCACTGGGACCGGGACCAAGGCTTGCTGCTGGTCCCACTCCCCAGTGAAGAACCCCCTCAAGTGTCAGAGGAGGCTTCATGTGACAAAAAGGTTTGTTGAATGTCCACAAATGCCAAGAAAAAACGTTGGACTTGTCAGAGAAAGAGAGCGGGAGTTTTCCTACTGTCAAGCTCTGTGGTTAAAAGAAGCAAGAAAGCTAACAGCAGGACCATGTCTCTGATTCCGGGTCAGGTGGCAGCACATCCTGACACAGACAAGATAGCTGAAAAGGGGTCTCCTCGGGATGCTATCCCTCACATTGTTCTCAATGTAAAGGGGAAAGACCATGCAAATGGCATAGAGCTGCTCAAAGGCTGCACCCTGCCCCCAGTGGATGAGGTAGGGGTTCAAACTCGCCAGATATGTCTCTTTTCGTTTGTATAATTTACTAATTTGCAATGGTTTGAATCACTTGTTATTTGTATTGTTGCTTTATTTTTGTAAATATTGTCATCTGCTTCTCTCATTAGGTGTTGGATGATTTGGGGTTGGGACCCAGCGGCCCGCCCATCCCTCCTCCCACAACCTTCTCAATTGTCCCTTTCCCCAAGAACAGGAAGCAATCCCAGAATCAAATTGTCAATGGCTGTTTCACCTTCCTGGTTCCCTCAAGGCTGGGCAAACATGGCAACGAGGAGAAAGATTTAGAGGAGGATAGACATGGATCGGCTGTGAAGGTAACACAAAAACGTTCTCCTGTGGCAAAAAACATCATGATCATCAAGAATACACGAGAATTAACATTCAAAGTTTAGCTGCAATGAAATACAGGCTTCCAATGTAAATTCCAAATTAATTTCAACATTGGAACCTTTTCTGTGTGTGTGTTTCTGACAAAAAAAGGAAGAGCCAGTGGTAACTGCACCTAAAACGCGCACTAAGGGCAGCAGTAAGGCGAGCGCAGCAACAAAGGAAAAGGGGAAAAGAGGCAGTGAGAGTCAGAGGAGCAAGCATCCAACTTCCGCCAGGATGAGATCCAAGAGTTCGGCCCGCTCCCATTTATCCGTCTCCACCACGTCTGCGCGGGACGAAGGAAATTTAGTGCTGAAACGGAGTCAAAGGCAGGGGAATGCACACCAGCACATGTTGTGGCTTTCTTTCTACTTTTGTTTTTGTTACTAATTGTGTTTATGAGTGTACATATATATATATATATATATATATATATATACTGTATATGTGTGCGCATGTGAGTGTGTTATCTTTATTTGTTTGCAGCCTGACAACATTTCGCTGGGTTGTACCGGCCAACGGTGAGGTGCTGCTGAGGATCTGGTTCTACTCAGATACTCCGGGGAAGTTTGAACAGGCCTTCAATTTTGAGTTACTGGGGACCCAGAGGCACTACCAGCTTCTCTGCCGAGGAATCTGCACTTATCCCTCCATCTGCAAAAACTACACGTAAGTACAACCAGCATTGTTGGGTAACATAGTGCAGTTTTAGACTTGGTTAATATGAGAAAGGGTAGAAAAAAGAAGAGTTATTACAGTAAAAAAAAAACATAACGGCTCAATAATAATAATAATAATAATAATAATAATAATAATAATAATAATAATAATAATAATAATAATAATCCATTAGACTTATGATAGATACTTATGATCATTTCTGATACTATTCTCACTTTTATTACTTGTTATCACAACAACCTATTTACAATACATCGAAATCCACAACACTGTCATAATTTAGACTGCAAAAATGGATGAGTAAGTGGTTTTAGTTCTTCCTACAGTTGTCGTATGTGATTTTTCCAGGACTCTTTTTAGTCTTTGTAAAAAGGTGGCACAAGTGGAAGAAGGGCTCCAGAAGTGTTATGTAGTCGATCCTGGATACTATGAGTTTGGGCCACTACTTTGTAGCAAGACCAGAGACAGGTGAGAGACAGAGAGATGCCAGAGAAAGGCTTGTGTGTGTTTATGTCATTCTTAGCTTGTGTATTATATATAGTTTTTGCATTATATGAGAGAACTACTACAATTTTTTTTGTCTAAATCAGATGTGATATTTACAGTTTTACATCTATGCATATGTGTAGATTCAAGGAAAATAGGTACCCAGAGAACATGGAGAGAGTGGTGATTCATAACAATTCAAGCATGGACACTGAGGTCCAGTTCAATTTCCAGAGCGACAAACAGGCCACCACATATCTGCTGGAACCCCCGATCATGTCTCTGAAACCAGATGACAAGCAGGTACCATAGCTCTGTCTTTTTAATTGTCCATTGACTCAATACAGGTGACTGCAAATACACTGATACTTATGAATGTTCTGCTGTTCTTCTGGTAGGAGTTGACAGTATGGGCCTATCCCACAAGAGTGGGACCACTGAAGGAAGCTGTAGTGTGTTGTATCAAGGACAATCCAGAGCCAGTGATCCTCAACTTCTCATGCTACGGTGTTTGGCCAGAGCTGGAGCTGGATAACAAACTGTTCCTCTTTAACCGGATTTTACTGCCCAGGTAGTCTTCCTGGGAAAAAAAATGACTTGACAATTGCTTCTCACAAAGCTCTACAAGGAAATAAATAGCATGATTAAAGTCAAAATAATGTATGTGTATGAACTTCATGTGCTTCCTTTTCTCCTTTTAGGCTGGAAAGCAGTATTATCACACTACGTAATAGGACAGCTCTGCCGGTGTCTTGGAAACTGCAGGGTGCGGAGGACTTGGGGGATGAGTTCAGTTTGCAACAGGATCAGGGCATCATCTCATCCAATACCTCTTTCCCCCTGAAACTACACTTCCGAGCCAAGAGGCCTCTCTGTGTTAAGAAGGTCTTACGTTTGGAGGTGCATAGCGTGATTAGTGATAAATACATGTCATGCCTTATTCTAAGATATGGAAAATTGTGTCAGATGGGCAATTCATGTGTATGCAAAGTATTAATTTTGTATTTGGTTTCAGGTTTCAGATGTGGATAAGATTCTGGGTGTCGTGCACACAGAAAACATACAGGTTTCAGCTGAAGCCTATGATATAAATCTGGGCATCTCACCAGGTATGAAAAACAATATACTGCTAATCTTACCCCTCATTTTACATTTTTTAAATGAAAGTGTTCAGTACTAAGTGACTACGCTGCCACCCTGATGGCATAAAATGTGAAATAAAATACTATATGTTCCTTTGTTGCGATAGATGGATGTCTAGACTTTGGAACAATCAGAGTCTTTGAAGAATCCAAACTGTCCCTCAAGTTGAGAAACCAAGGGAAATATGAAATAGCCTACATGTGAGTGTACAATACTATTCATTGTTGAATGACCTGCATACGTGTTGTGACTTTTGGTGCAGTTCTTAGTTTGAATTCCACATTATTTAATTGTTTCATTATGGGGCTGTTTTTCACGTGTACTCTTTTCTTTCACAAGGTTTACATTGGAGTGGTCAGACCCAACCCATCCAAACCCAGACACAATTTTCGTTGTAACCCCCCAGTTCGGAACTCTACTGCCCCATGAGAAGCCCACAGCAGTTCAGTTCATCTGCAAACCCCAAACTGAACTCTCAATCATAGAGCAACCCCTCCTACCCTGCCAGGTCTGAAACAAGCTGTATATTGAATTTATTGTGGAATTGAAAAATATTGAACTCATTTCTAACTCATGCTCTACACTATAAATAACAATTACAAAAACAACTCAAGGTAGATAAATCTTGACTTTCCCAATATTAAATGTTTTTTTTCACTTTGAAATTTGGATGCATTACCTTAGCCAGTCGAAAGCAAAAATGGTTATGGAACTGACTGAAGAGACGAGACTAAGAGATTAACTTCACTTTCCTTCACCAGGTGATTGAACCCAGCATTGGGAATGGAGGCGAAATCATAGCCACCTTAGGCATCAAGGTTTCCGTGCAGTCTGTCTTCTCCAGGTTAAGGCTTGATCTATACCATCACGTTTCACATGATATGTATAACTTATTCGGAAAGAGTATTAAAATGGATCCTGATTTTCTGTTGTCCTTCTTTAGCTACAAGATCACACCTGTCTGTGACATCAACTTCGGTCCACTGGTCTGTGGCTCCAAGAAAAGCCAAAGCTTCACTATTGAGAACAGTGGAGTCTTTGAAACCTATTTCACCATCAGCCGTATGATCATCGACCCTGTTCCAAAAGGAAGGCCAGGGTAGGCGAATAAAACACCCTCACAGAACTACATGAAAGGGAGAACACTCATAATATAAATTTCATTTGTTAAAATGTGCTTTAAACGTTCAGCTTTGTACTCTACCCTGTCACATGCGTACATGCTAAACGGTGACCATGGCCATATGAGAAATATTTATATTACTTGAGAAAATGCCATTTCTGTCTAGCCTTAAACAAGTCTAGATCCACTAATGTTTTATTAAAACCAATGGCAATTAAAAATAAAGAATGTGCAGTAGAAATTCTGATAAGCTCCTACGCCCAAAGTTTATGATTACGGTTTATTTAAAACCAAAGGGTGCAATTTATACTCCTAACACATTAACTTTTTAGAGGTCTCACAAAACGTTTCAAATATTTGTTGTTTGTGTGTCACTTTGTCACAGGGGTCCAAGTAAGAAGATACAAGAGAAACATCCAGGGCAGTCCTCTAGTGCCAGTAACAAAGTCAGGCGGGAGTCAGTCCAGAACACCAGCTCTATACAGGTAAGTTGGCTCCTCTGAAAGCTTTTGCCAGTTGCTTTTGCTAGAGTGTATATGAGCAATTTAAATTAATAAAATGACAAAACAATTGGCCATCTCAATTTCCTCATCCTACCTTTTGTGCATGTTCTCCTGTGTCCCTTCCAGGCTCGTCTCTCTTTGGGAATCTTCTCAGTGTCTCCTTGCTCAGGGCTCCTGCAGCCAGGGTCTCTGCAGGTGGTGACGGTGGACTGTGCGGCCGAGCAGCTGGGCAACTGGAACCAGGGTTTGCTCATTGACATCAGTGACCGTGACCCCGCAGACCATCCTGAAGGCATTCCCTACAGACTGCTGGCAGAAGTCTGCAAGCCTGGTAGGAGCTTAAGACATTTTTCAAGTTCTACGTCTAGAAAATAAAGTGAAGCACAGAAGTGAAATTCCTCCCGCACTTCTTCACAAAGAGCTTTTTTTCCCTTTTTGCAATTTGACTTTTTTTTGTCTCCCAGCCCTAGTGGTGGACATGTCCTCCATCTTTGAAGAGCATCATCTGTGCCACAGCAGCAGGCAGCTCTCCTCGGAGCAGTTTTGCGATGCAGAATGCATCTACGTCCTGGATGAGAAGAAGTTTATCTTTAACAAAGTCCTGGTCAGGCAAACTGCACGGGCTCGTTTCAAATTCACCAACAACAGCAAGGTTCCCTGTCCTATCGGTTTTTCCATCAGATACGTTGGATCTAAGGTAAATCTTGTAAAGATTATTACAAACACAAATAATTATTATTCACACGTGGATGAATGCGTATATACAGTATTTTCACTATCGCAAATGGTGGTGCAGTATGTAAAAAATCAGGGTAAAAAAATCCCATCTCTGCTTTCAGTCATCCCGTAGCCTGGAGGTTTTCGAGTTGTCTACTACGGCACTGACCATTCCCAGCCAGTCGTACTCGTTCGCTACCGTTACCTTCAAACCACAATCAATGCAGCAATACAATGCTGTATTTGAGGTCACTATGGAGGGAGCCAGCAGGTATGCGTGCCACTTTTGTGTTCTCTTTGTTGTTTGTTGGTCCTTTTATTTCTACTCTGCTACTGTGACAGTGATGCCATCTTCTTTTTTGTTTGGCTGATCGCTGCCCTGCCTGGATCCAGAACGACACCCACATGTAAGACTAAGGTGCTGGAGTTTGAACTGATTGGAGAGGGCAATCTGCCCAGTGTGTGTGTGGTGCAACCAGCTCTGAAGAACAAAAGAGGAAGGCCACTGTTGCAGTTCAGACGGCTCATAGTAGGGCGGAGACATACCCTACCCCTGGTGCTGCTGAATGATGGAAATGTTCCGGCTCAGGTGAGATACTTTTTTTTTCCTGTTTAATGTAGCAATTAGAAAACATTTTGGTTGTTTTTTGCAAAATAGTCACTTAAAATAGTATTATACTACACCTGAACTGGGGGAGCTTTATGAATAACATGTCTGTTGTGTAGGTCCAGATTGACTTGTTCGATAAACATGGTGTGCTGACCCTCAACCCTGCCTTTGGTAAAGCGTGTAGCTTCATCCAATCCACGCAACTGGAGGACACCTCTGACTCGGGTACAATATATTTATCCGTCCCCAGTTAAACAGAAACTGTCTGTAAACAGAGATTTAGCATATTGTGTTTGTCTATACTTCTGACTGACTATGACCAATTATTCAGAAACCGAGGTAATTCCAGAGGATTCACATTCTGTCTTGCCACTTGGCATGATTCCAAAAAAAACAATTAAATTAAAATATAATTGACAATTTTGTCTGATCTGAAGCTCTCTTTTCCTAAGTCTTGTTTTGTGCAACTCTTTCCTTTGTCATTTGTCAAACTTTTCCACTGGGAGGTCTAACAATGTTTTTCATGTTTAGGAAGATTTACAAAGTATATCAGTAAAGTATTACTATTTTTATTCATAGAGATTTTTCCAAATTCTAAAATTCGGCAATTTAATGACCACAACATTGGCTCGCCTTTCCTTTCTTCCACAGAGAATGACTTGGTGACCAGAGCCCTTCTGACCATGAATGGTAATGAACAGGTGGAGTTTGAGGTCAGTTTGTGCTCCGATAAGCCCTTGATTGTCAAGGCCAAGATAACGATGCAGGTGGAGAACAACCAGTACAGCAAAACCATAATACATGTGACTGGAGAGACTTTCCAGGAAATCGTCTCGCTTGACAACATCCGCAAGTCATCACAGGAAATGGATGTGGAAGTGGATGAGAAAGGTAAGAAAATGTGGGAGGCCAGGAAAGTGGAGAATCAAATCATGGTTTTGGAACTGAGAGGAACAGGGTTGAATTAGGTTTATTCAGTACAGGTCATGCCCTGATTGTGACACAAAGACATGCTGGAAGTGTCTTGATTCATTAACCATCATCATGTCTCTCTCCACAGTGAAATACGAGGTGCTGAATTTCGGTGAATGCCACGTAAATTGTCCCTACCAAGAGAGTTTCACCATGACCAACCACAGCAGCAGCCAGGCAGTGAGGTTTGAGTGGCCTCCTGCGGCAACCTACATCTTCTTCTCCCCACAGGTAAAGCATAAAGGAAGGAAAATGATGCTGTAGGACAGGGGCAGCTTTAGAAATGTTTAAATGGATGCAGACTTTGGAACAAATTCACAAAAGGGAAGCACATTTTACAAAATGTATAAAAATGTGGGGCCGGAATTAAATCTAAAGCCTGAGCTCATAACAGTAGGAATATACTGTACATTGTCGGTTACATTATTTACACAGTCTAAGCAATGAATGCAAAACAACCTTAAACAATCTAATTAGAGCAGTTCATATCACTAATTTCATATAGTTTACAGCCATTAACAGATGATGCCCCCACTAATCCCCATTCAATAATTAGTGGCTTTGCCCCGCTGTAGAGCTCAAATAAATTAAACAGTACAAAATAAGATTAATTATAGTAACATTCTGACACCAATCCTTATTGTTTTAATATTTCAATCATTTTTTTAATGTTGAAACTTTTTGTGTAAAACAAGAATCTGCTTTTGTTACAGATTGGGCACCTTCACCCTGGTTGCTCTAAGGAAGTGACGGTCCAATTCAGCTCCAAACAGCCTGTGACTCTGAACAACCAGCTCATGCGATGTAAGGTTTTACAGGTAGAGTTTAAGCAGCCACTAGACAAGGTGGCTGATTGGGACGACCGAATGAGCACTGTCCAGTGGCTGAGTGCATCGGAGCAGGCTTCACAAAAACAACAGCAACCCGTCAAGAATAAGGTACACGTGTCGACTGCGATGGTAAACGGTTGTGGATGAGAGATGTGTCCGTTCTCAATTAAAGTTGAGCAACCGAATGCTGTTTGTCAATGCAGGTTCCTGAGCCTTGCAACTCTGAGGTGGATGGCTCCAAGTTGGAGTTGGAGTTACGCATCAGCGCAGTTTGTGAATATGCCAAGTTCACCTGCAGCACAGCCAGCATCTGCATCAAAGACACAGTGCTTTTCCAAACCAACCACCACCAGTAAGTGTCATGTTTCATTAACAGCATTTTGTACTGAGGCAATTGACACTAAAATAATTGATTGTGTGTAGACTGCAGATGGAGAATTTGGGTAATATCAAACTGGAATTCTCCTGGCAGGTCATCAATCAAAACGACCAAAGAGGTATTACATTTTCACTGTGTAGCATGAGGTTTACCAATACAACATTTGAGCTAGAAATTGATTAGTATTAGTATTAATAGTTTTTCCTGAAGCATTTATAATGAAATCTTGAATATATCATGAGGAGGAGGAAACAGAACAAACAACACCACTGAGATGAGTAACTGTGGGTACATGTTTGCTTAACAGGTGAGACCCCCATTTCCCGACCTGGCAGCAGCTCAGCTGGTGCATTGACCGGAGCCCAGCCTTCCAGCGCTCTGTCCAGTGTGATGTCTCCTCTAATGGGGGAGCCGGAGCCAACATCTTTCAGTGTAGAGCCCAGCGTAGGTACCATAAAGCCTGGTTCCAAGCTGAACTTCAGCATTCGCTTTTCACCTCTGGAGAACGGCACTTTTAAGGGCAGGCTGCTCTGCAGGTAAATACAATAACAAGAACATGCATAAACTACGAACAATGCAAGCAAACTTTGTCATCAAAGCTAATTTATAGAATGGAGAAAAAAGGAGCTTCATCTTGTGGATTCCTATTTCCTTAACCTTGGTACTCTTCCAGTTCAACTTGAATTCATAATAAATCAACGTGATTAGTGAAAAATACAATATAACATAGGCCGGAATACCCAAAAAGACTAGATATAAAATGGATGTGTAATAAAGCACAGGCTGAATGTGAGAAAGTGAATGACGTATGTATACATTTCTTTCAGTATTCCCAACCTGCCGGATTCACAGCAGGCTCCCTGCATCTCCGTAAGTGGCAGCAGTTTACTGCCCCTCTGCCACTTTGACCTTGAAGAATCCGAGTACACCAGTGGTAGCAGGGAGTCTCTAGAGTCCAACGTCAGGGTCATAGAGATCAGTGCCGTCGGCCTCTCTCTACCAGTACAAAGGTACAGTTGCAAAGTGATGGGAGCTTTTTTTTTTTGAATCTCCATAATTTCTTTCATACATTTGTTCCTGGTGTGCTCTGCAGATCTTTTGCTGCGTGGAACCCAACCAGCGAACCCTACTCTTACACTTGGAAGTGTGAAGACTCATTTAATAGCCCGTTTCATTGTCTCACGCCATGTGGCACCATCCAGCCTGGGACGAAACTAGAGGTAAGGATAGTCAAACACAGCAATCTTGATCTTCAATCCCAATTTAGGTATCTCTCAACATTTGACTTGCATTTTCCTTACAGTATGCACCTCCTTCATATTCAATACCCTATAGATTCACCTCATCTCATCCTTAATGTATTGCCCATCAGTCCCTCTCCTCATGTTGAGTTGCTCTCCATCACATAACGTTTTCAGTTTCAGTGTTCTATCTAATCATTATTTAATTGCATTGCTCCTTTTTAAACCCAATCACTTTTTAATTTAATCATCAATTTTAGGTTAACTCATCTGAACTAATCTGTTTATGGTACTTCACTCTTCCGTTCCTCTCTTGATCTCATCCTTACATTTTTTAAGTCATTTATCCATCGTCATCCCTGTGTACCTTATATAAATGTTTTTCTTAAGGTGTCAGCCATTTGTAATCTTCGGGTCTCTATGTATGTGTGTGTGCTTGCAGATGTGTTTTGAATACACACCTGAGCAGCTGGATGTGGTGGAGTCTTTCTGGAGCTTTGTCATTGAGACTCTGTCACTTTCTGTTCCATTCCTGTGTGTGGCAAACACCAGAGAACCACTTGTCTACCTCAATAGGCCTCACCTTGACTTTGGAGATTTGCTTGTTGGTATGTTACAAACACCCACATACCTGTTTCACTTTCGGATTTCATATTGGTTTTAGTTTTAAGGTTAAGGGTCAAGGGCAGATTTGAAGCTACAGTTTAAAGTTTGCCTTTTGTGGATTGTGAATGACACTGAATACAGAAGAAACATTGTGTGTTTGTGTTTATCCAGGTCATAAAGTGGAGCAGACAGTTGAACTGGTGAATGGAGAGGAGGAACCTTTTTCATTCTCGATCCTGCAGCCGTCTCTTCTCAGTGAAGACCAGCAGTCTTGCCTCATTTTGCAGCCCATGAGTGGCAAAGTGTCACCTAAAGAAAGGTTAGTGACACTGTGACGTCCATACACCAAACCTTCTTTATATACAATTACAACTACATATGAGGAGTATCATACCAAAAAGCTGTACAAGACCCGTGTCATTTTTGTTGCAGGTTGCCATTTTCTGTATCCTTCACACCTCGTCAGGAGGGCTATGTGAGCTTTAAATTGGTTCTGAAGGTGAAGAGGAAGACAGAGCCAATCACACTCACTGTTAAAGCCGACTGTTTTACCATGAACACTTTGGTTCAACTTGAGAACCCAGACGGGGGCCTCAGAGAGATCAACTCCAACTACCAAGAAACTGTGGACTTTGGAAAGGTCAGCACACTTCCCAATCCAAAACACAAACAGTCACCTGCACGAACACACGTGCGAGGCTTAAACATGTCATATTTGTTCCTGTATGTACGTTGTTTGTAGGTGGTGAATTCGGAGCAATCCACCTTACTCTTTCTGGTGTCCAACCTGGCCAGAGTCAGTATGGAAGTCAGTTTAGACTTTACAGGACCCAGTGAGCTGTTGAAATACCTTGTAGCGAAACCAGAAAATGCTACCATCGAGGTCGGGAAGCAGCTGCAGGTGTCCCTCTTCTTTTGTCCAAAGGGAAATAGTAATCTTCACAATATTCAACTGCGTATCAAGGTAGGTGATGCCGATCACCAAGATAAATATGAGTGGTCCTAGAAAGAAAAGTCCAAAACTGCTTTTATTCTAGTGTTGGACTTTAACTTTATTGTCTCAAACCTTTTACAGGGATACTTGATTTTTTGCTTAATATTTTTCAGACCTTATTCTGCATTTTCTCTATCTTTCATCCTGTCAGGTAAAACATGGACCAACTTTTATTTTGGATATTAAAGGTAAGGGTATAGGACCTAGTCTGGAATTCTCCTTCACCAAATTCAACTTTGGCAAGTGCCTCCTACATTGTCCTGGAAAGATGGCGCCTTCCCAGACTCTTGTGATCAGCAACAAAGGCGAACTGGACATCAGGTTTTTAACAGCATCTCCTGTCCTACTCCCAACGAAGTTAGAGAGTTTAAAACCTACTGTCATCACATACATTTTCTTCTTCAGTGTCCAGTGCCAATTCAAGAACACCTCTTACCTGGAGTTGCAGTTCCAGACAGATATTTTGTCTCCCGGTGCTGTGATGAAGGTACCAATCATCTTCTGTCCCCGGGAGGTGCGTCGATACCATGAAAAACTCACCTTCCTCCTAAACAGCTCTGTCATGAGTCAGGTGGACATACTAGGACAAGGCATCGAGATGAGGGTGAGTCTAATACTGATAACAAAGTTACCAGAATTAAAATTATTGATACGAGTATTTTTTATTTGTTAAATGTGTTGTAAAATGCACAACCTATAGATCTACAAAAAATATAGAGTTCACTAATTTGGGATATCATATATTGCTTTTGAACCTTCAGGTGTGTCATCTTGTTTATGGTTTAAACGTAGTTCTCAGACTTTCATTCCACTCGATTTGAATGATTTATTAAAATATGAGGGTTTTAACCCAATTATCTTCTGATCTTAATTATTTTGTCGCAGCTGGAAGTAGAGGATCCAAGACAGAGGAAGATTAAATTGGGATCTGTGGTGCTGGGCCAGGAGGTGAAAAAACAAGTGGTTCTGGTCAACCGCAGCCCATCAGACCTTTCCTTTACTCTTCTTCTCACCACGAACACACAACTGGACCTAAAGGTAAATACGCACGCACGCACGCACGCACGCACACACACACACACACACGCTCACACAAACACTTAAACCCTCTCCTCTCCTCCTCCTTCAGGATCTGTCCTTCAGTCCAGCAGGGAAACTGAACCTGAAAGCCAGAGGTGGTGTTTGTACAACTGAGATCCATTTTTCACCACATCAGCACATTCCTGCCCTTGAAGCTGAGTTGCAAGCAGAGTTTCCAGGCCTGTTACACCCCCTGCTGACCATCCAAGGCAGCTGTCAGGTAACATGTCAAGTACCTCTCTTACTGTTTTATCACCCCTAAAGATGACTTCCATCTTCATGGAAATGTTGCCCTGATTAAATAAAGTAAATTAAATTACTTTTAGGAGTTGTTCTGTTTAACCCCATGTGATGAATGAATACATATTAACAAATCAGTAAAATGTAAAACTGTCAGGCTGTGGAGATCAGGCTGGACCAGGAGCACCTGGCTTTTGGAGCTATAGTTCAGCACTGCCAGGCCAGAAGGAGGATCATCATGATGAATACTGGACACGTAGGGACCAGGTTAGTTCAAATGTAATATCCAGTTTGTCCCGTAGCTGAAAACCCCACATATATATATATATATATATATATATATATATATATTTTTTTTATATATATTATATTTTATGTATTTTATGTAACTGTCTTTGTCATAATTCTCTAAACAGTTTCAACTGGGACATAAAGAGGTTCCCTCAAGAGTTGACCATCTTGCCTGCTAAAGGTTACATCCATCCAGGCATGGAAGTTCCTTTTGACTTGACCTTTGCCCCCGAGGAACTGAAAAATGACACACGATATGAGAACCTGCCGTGCTTTGTCGAGAACTCTCTGTCGCCAGTCACCCTCACTGTGACGGGTTCTTGCATTGTAGCTTCCCCCAGCAAAGAGGTTTGACTCATGCATTTTTATTTATGTTCAGACACATTGTACAATATGTTTGATCATGGGACATTTGCTCATTTGGAATTTTATATGTGTTGAAATGTAGAGGAAATCGTGCATTGTGAAATTATGCTTCAGTTTCTCACCCGAACAATTTAACCCATAAAATAAACCCTACCAGTGCCAGGAATTGCTCCACTTTATCCAACCCTGAGCTACAATCTCAAATATGTTGGCCACGTGTATCACACAGGGACAAATTGTTTTAATTTTCATCTCCTTATATTTATTTATCACATATTTTATAACATTATAACGAGCATTTTGGATATTCATCTTACAGCTTCTCCAACTGGCTTAAAAGATACAGGCTGTCAGTTAAACAGATAGGGGTGTCAACAGATTATAAGACCACTGGAAACTGGTCTAAAACTTCAAAACCCTTCTGTCTGTATTCTTCTTGTCTCCAGGTGGTGATTTTTGTATGCCCAGTACGTGGCTCCCAAACCCAGACCCTTCCGTTGTCCAACCCAGCCAACCAGTGCTGCAGAGTCAGACCTGTCATTGATGGTGAGCAGTGGAGCGCAGCACCCGAGGTGACCCTGGAAGCCTTTGAAAGCAAGCCTTTTGAGATCACCTACCGACCCCTTACAACCACTGCTGATGGAAAGAAACACCTGGTACAGGAGCACTAACACACACACAATCGATCATCAGGTGTGCCGTGGGAAATTATCCAATTTCACTCAATTGATTACAAACAATATTATTTAGATACACCAAATCATTTCTAAACAGGCCCAGGTTTCACACCTAGTAAGTGTTAACCAACCAAGAGAAAATGTGTCAAATTACAATACATTCATCTTAGGCATTGACATTTCACATCTTTTTTTATTTCATCAGGGATCAGTCTTTTTCTCCTTCCCTGATGGGACCGGCCTGCTGTACTCCCTGAGGGGAACTGCTGAGCCTCCCAAGCCAGAGGACACCGTTGTGTGTGAGATTCCCGCCAAGACTCAACACACCGAGATGCTCCCTGTGAAAAACTGGCTCTCCAAGAAACAGCGGTACCAAACACACACAGCCGTCCCCACCATTTTAAACCATTTGCATACTCAGTTACAAATAATGAGAGTCATGCCATCATAAACCTGCAACAATATGACATTTATGACAGTTAGGACAGATGTGCAGTAGAGTCATGAGTGTTTGTTTTTGCTCAGGTTCCGTGTGCTGTTTGAGATACTCAAGCCCGACAAACCAGATGTGGCCATATCTCTTAAGGGACTGGAGTACATTGATGTCCCCGCTCTGGCCAAGAGAGTCTACAAAATGTCTTTCTTTACATACAAAGAGGGGCAATACACTGTCAAGGTTAGCTCCACCACCCACATACAGCGCATGCACACATACACAAATGTATTTGAGATCCAACCGGAATCTATGTCGGAGACTTGCACTCACGCCGACCCTTTAACTCTTTTCCTCAGGTGACGTTTCAGAATGAAGTGACAGAAGAGTACATCTTCTACCTGGTTATCTTCAAGGTCAGCTCCCCAGAAGTGCTGTCCACCATTGAGCTGGCGACCACTGTGCGTCGGACCATCTCAGCCATTGTGCAGGTGGAGAATCCCCTCACCACAGCCATCTGTCTCACCACTGAGTGCAAATGTCCTGACATCAGTATCCCACCTCAGCACACTGTGCCAGGACAGTCTAAGGTGAGAACAGACCATATCTTCAAAAATACTTCAAACAAATGGCCGGTGTGTTTCTGCAAACAAACTTTAGCTGATGCTCTGTGTGTCTGTGCTCTATGTGTGTGTGTGTGGGTGTGGGTGTGTGTGTCCTCCCTTTAGGGCTCTCTGAGCTTTAAGTACCAGCCCCTGTGCGCAGGGGAATCCACAGTCGGACTGACTCTGTGTAGTAGTGATCTGGGCAGCTTCCACTACAACCTGCTCCTCAGAGCTCTGCCCCCGCCGCCAGAGAAAACCATCGTCCTCAACACCACACTGGGCAGCAGCCACTCTGTTCCTGTGAATTTCACCAACCACTCCCGCTGCAAAACAGACTATCTGTGCAAGGTAACAACGTGTCATCCTTCACTGTTGGTTCAGCTTTTACTGAGACACCAGTGAGCCACAACAGATAACCCGTGTCCATTTTGTGACTGACTGGTGAGGACACTGACACACTGGTACAGTGTCGGTGAATCGAAAAAAAACTAAAAATGTTGGACTTATAAAGCCAAGTCATTTATATCGCCAGACCTCGGAAATCAAACAAATTATAATAAAGCCCGAATTGTTTGATTTATTTAAATTTAGACACAACAAAAATGCGAATATGCATTCTTCTAAATTTCACCATTAGAGAAATTAGTGTTGCTGATTAACCAGATACCTGAAATAAAATGTAAATACTTAATTCATTTGTTCCTGGTTCGAGGCCCCCACAACCACAATCCAAAAAAAATTACAATCTGGAATGGAGCCTGGAATCCAAATCCAGCTGTGACCCCGGGCAAGGCACTTTACCCCCCCAACATCTACAGCGCCTACAAAATGGCAGCCCACCGCTCCGTAGCCTTCTCTCTTTCTGTAGACATTGCGGTGCTGGCCCAGATGGTTAAAATGCAGAGGAGTCATTTCCCGATTGTGTTTGTGTGTGTTTCACTGTGCATTTGCATGGATTATTAAAAAGTTTGTTTATCTTTATCTTTAGATAGGTTGTTGCGATGAGCATGCTAAAATTAGGTTTAGCTGAGGAATAAAAAATATAAGAGTTATTAGGAATGACATTTTCCTTTTCCAAAATGACGAGAATAGCACTGGAATTGATGGGATGTATTTTCTGTCAAGTGTCTTATTCTTATCTCGCTCCTTCAGACTGATTGCCCGGACTTCACTGTGGACAAAATTGTTAGTGCCTCACCGGGTTTCCTGGCAGGGTGCGAGGTCAGCGTGGAGCTTTGTTTTGAGCCTCATCTGCTGGGGGAAGTAAGAGGCCAGCTCAGCCTGTCTTCAACAATCGGCGGTGAATTCATCTTCCCCTTACACGGGCACTGCCTGCCTCCAAAACCCCAGGGCCCATTTAGGATCAGGACAGGTCGCAACGTCACCATCCCCTTCAAGAATGTCTTCCTGGAAACAACCGCCTTCTCTTTTCAGGTAAAATTGTTCATCAGAATGTCTTTGCAACAGCTGAACATTGAATCAAAATCAAAATGGTGATTTCTACGGAGGAGCATTATTGTAATTGAGAAGAAATGTGATTAACAGTATCACTGTGCTGAAAGCCGAAACATTTTCTAAACCTCCCAGAATTGTGCGTTTTAAAGTGTTTTTTTTCTCTGCAAACTGTAAGCTAGTGTGAACAAGCTGATTTAGATTTTAATTACTTTGACAAACAATCGAATTGGTGCAGTCCTGCTTTTCTACATGCACAATTTGAGTCCAGTCCACATTCCATTTTACATCTTCTACAAAATGTTTGTTTTTTCACATAAGAATAAGTATGTGACTGAGCCCAGGCCTATATTTACCTTAATCCTAGGTGGACAACCCCAGCTTCACTGTTAAAGCGGTGGACACCATCCTCTCCAAAAAGACGCAAAACCTCACAGTGACGTTTGATGCCCCGACAGATGGATCCGTGGGACCTTGGTCTGGCAAACTGATCATAACCGGCCAGCCTATTGAGGGCAAAACCAAGCCACAGTGGGTCTATTACCTAGAGGGCTTCTGCCCTGATTTTTCATCTTACAGAGAGACATGAACACACAGAAAGAAAAGCACACACAGAGATGCCAAAGTTCATTAACATGGAACATGCCATGACACTATGTAGGTTTAAGGGGTTCATTTACATTGTTATTTTGGAAGTGCATTGGAAGTGTACCCCAGCCGATTAAGTGCTCACCCAGACCGTACCAAGAATGAGGGTATGGTAGATGTGTGCACATCACAATCCGAAGGGATGAGGGATGACAGACAAGGGAGGAGGGAGGGGTCGATCATGTTCATGTGGATGTAACGGATGATTGCAGGTGTGGTTGAGGAGCGGCCCTGCTCCTCAACATAACCTGTTTACTTCAACCACGTTACTTGTACAACTGAGTAAATCCAGATCAGAGAAATCTTGTCAAGGCCTGTCGTTACACTCTCCTCCACATGGGGGCACTCATACCCAAGTGTTTTTACCAATTGTAGCGACGTGCCTAATGAGTGAAGACACTTCATTTACATGTTTTTTTGTGTGCATTTTTTATAACCCGAGTAGTAAAGTGTCAACTTTCCACCAAATTGTTAATTTGTCCAAAGCACCCTGTGTAATGTTACGACATGTGGCACGTTGCAGGCAAGGCCAGCTACTGATCTGAAAGGGCAGAGCTGGAGGGCGACACTCATTACCAAAGGCCAAACACACGCACACACACGCGCACGCACGCACACACACACACACAGGAAGCCCCGATGATGAGCCACAGTTAAGACCCTTTCTCCATAATAAAATTAATGTGATCTTCACTCATGGCCTGTGGGCCACACATCCTACTACGGTTATTTAAAAGGAGCAGTTAACAGTCACATGCCTGTATTTCTTATTGTTAATATTACTTTTTAAAGTGAACAAAGAGCACTTGAAGTGATGGAACCTTTATTTGAAAGGGACCTAATAGGTGTAGGAAAGAACAACGAAAACAACTGTCTTGATATGCTAAAATTTGAGTTGAGTTAAGTCAATGTAAACTTTCGAAAATCTCAAAGAGCGGCTACCAACAGCAGACAGATGATGTTGTGGCTCTGCAGGGTGTGCGGGATGGGTGGGTGACGTGATGTAAGAGGGGAAGCGAGGGGTGGGAACCTCTCTCTCTCCCCCCGTAGAGCGCAGCATGAGCGCTCCGCAGCAAAAGGATGTGTGAGCAGGCAGCGCGCTACTGTAGGGACGGAGTCCACAAACTGCTCAACAAAGAACAAGGCAAACTTCGAGCTCAGGAAAGCCGCGAGCAGCCCCAGCCCGTAGCCTGTCAGGACAGCGAGTCCGCGACGGCAGCGCAGCACGGAAACAGCGGCGCCCAGCCCGGTGGAATCGACGGGCTCGTCCGCTGGATCGTCACCAAGATGAGCGACAACAAGAACATCTCCAGCCGGGAGTACGCTTCCAGCAAGGAGGAGGTGGCAGTGGCTCAGGAGGAGTTCTTCGCACCGGAGCCGCGGAGAGGCATCTCCGTTATTCTGGATGTGAGTATATATGGAGTATATATGGAGAAGTGGCCGCCACACATGGCTGTGTGTGTGTGTTTGAGCGTGTATATCTGGGTGATGGAGAGAGGACATCCAGACCGGTGCAGTGCGCATTTACGCACAGGCTCTTTTCACGGTCCCAACTTGCAGCCCGAGCGCAGGCGGCTCACCTGCCGTTTCCACATCACAGCGCGCATGATCTCTCACAGCACTCAGTATTTTACAGCTCTCCTATTTTTGTTGCACTGAACAACAAGAACACAAACAAAACGAATGCACACACTGCTACAATCTTCTAAACTTGTCTTAACATGTCAACTACCGGCACAAATCCATCATAAAGTCCGGTGACTACAGTGCAGCTTCCCTTTCAGAGATGAATTACTAAATGAAGTCCAACATGCACCAAAGCACATCTGCTGCTGCACCGACCAGTTCAAAAAGATTATGTTATCGATCATTTTCGTTTCTCATTGACAATTATTTATCACAGACGAGAAAGCGCGGGGAGACCCAACCTGGAAATGTCATTTCGCTTCGTGCTTTTCTAGTCTTTTATTAGATTTGATCTATTTTTGGAATGAGTAAATTCTTTCATCTACCCATTCACGCATTTACGCACACACACACACACGTAGCGCTTCTACATGACGCTCGTACACAGGCTTGGTACATTTTTATGATATAACTAACTGTATTCCGTCATGGGACAAAAAGAAGACATAATCAGACTACCGGTATATTTTGTAAAAACAGGGATTTACCTGGGAGAATAAAATTATAAAAGGAAACCGGATATACTACTATGCAGCAGTTCGCAGTGCGCGACTTCATTTCTACACTTTACAACCGTCACGTGACACCCGGGTTCCCTCTGAAAACATTACGTTAGCGAACAGTCGCCAAAATTAGATTTTTTTTAATCATTATGGCCGCAGCTGGTGCAACAATGCTCTCGCTCGAAGTCTAACTTAAAGGTAAGAAGATAAATTGCTAATGTTTGCTGAAATACACAGAAGCCAGTACGCTAATGCTAAAGCTAACCTGTCATACAGGTTTAATACTTAGCACGTAGATGGTGACGCTGACTTGAGACATGCCAAAAAAGGGTAACTTTGGTCCACCAAGAACTGAATCATGCAGTCTATAATACCACTTTTATTGGGATCGAGCAGTCATAACATGCAGTAAACATAACGTTTTATCCTGCTGTATAAGTGTTTGGTGTGTCTAATATCCCTGCTATCCTCTTCATTATTGCCTGCTCTGTGCTGTTGTTTACAACCATCCAATCTTTTTATTCCACTTGAAATGCTCTTCTTGGGTTGGTTTAAAGGGGGGGGGGGAATCATGCTTCGGTGATGATATTAACATATGCATCAGAATTAATAGTATAGAATATTTGCACATTTGGTATTGAGGCAATCCAAAAGAAACTAAAAGTAATCAGGTTAAATTACTTTAAGATTGTTACACTTGGATTACGTTATTGATTACATTGTTTAACAGGTGAATGTACGGAATTAATCAGTTCAACTGTTGTTAATACTTATTATTATAATATATATATATATATTAGTGCTGGGCAACAACGATTAAACATTTTAATCGCATTGTTATGCGCGAAATTCAATAGTGTATTCTTCACGTTTATTTTTAAAGTGCTGCTATATGAACAAAGGAGCAATAACAATTAAACAAATAAGTTGCTTTTAAATAGCAGCATTCCATTTACACAGTAGGAGCTTAAACATATTCTTGTAAATCTCAACTATGATTATTATTATTAATAATAGGCCTCTGTCTATAAGATCGATCATAGAGATTTGGTTTTATGTCGATTACATAGTTCTCAGGATAGGTTTCATTGTCCACTCGTTTCTTGTCTCAGCTTACTTTATTTTACCCAGGAAAGTTTCTTTCATTTTATTCTACTGATTGGTCGATAACTAGCGCATGGCCCCGCCTACCAAACTCATTCTGGCATTTTTGCTGCAGTTCACTTCCTGCATTGACCTGAACTTTGTAAAGTTAATTGCTTTTACAATTTTCCAATATTATTGACCCGAGCGTTTTATAGTGAAGAAATACACACCAGAGGGGTGTGAGTGAGTGGTGTGTGTTTGTGTATGTTAGCAGCTCCTTTGCTGTTCTCGTCGTCAGTCCTCAGTCAGGCCAAGAAAGCATCCATTCAACATTTTTTCTTCTGTTTTTTGTTATTTTTTCTCTTATTTTCTTTGCACTCCGTGTATCTGTTACACCTCGGCACGCACACACAAACACACACACATCCACAGCCTCCTCTCAAAGCGAGTCTGTCTCACACAGCCTCAGAATTGGCTCTTTTCTGCAGAGTTGAGTGTACCCCAGGGTGCAGCAGGAAAGCAGAACAATTCAGAACAGCTTGTCATTTGGAACACTGCTCATCTCAGCAGTTAATGATTCTCACTTTGGCTTGTTCAGATGGCCACAGTCGCTGCCTAAACGCACCACTTAGTTATAGTTTTGAAATCCACACAGTGGAGAAAACGATCTCTGGATTTACATTTTTTTTACTTGCTTGTTTCAACTTGCCACATTTACATTGCCTTGAAATAAGGCATGCTCATTTTCATTATCTTTTCTCACAATTAGTGCATTAATTACATTACAAGTGTAAGCTATAATTTTGTTAAAATGATGCTTCACCCAAAATATTTCCTTATTGTACCCCAGTAGGTGTCTGTGATAGTTTCAAAAAAACTATTGACAAGCAAAGAGAAGAATAAAGTAACCAAACAAACAAAGACACTTTTTGCAGAGACATTTTCTTCTCCCTTATCCATCTGTATGCTCCAGTGATGATCATGTTTCCCACAATTAACACAATCGATGCATGAAACCAATGCAATATCATGCGGCAACTCTGCACCTCACTCTCCCCATGTCTTCCTTTGGGTCATGATTGTTTCTTTTTTTTCTCTTGAATTGTGTCAATATGCTCTTCTCTGGTGCGCGTTGGTAGAAGGAACAGTTTATACAACACTCGCAAACATGGATGAAAGGACAAGACCTTCGAGCCTCGATTCACGGAGAAAGACATTTTCACTGAAGCCTTAAATTAACTGGCAGTATTGTGTGTGTGTCTAAATTCCACAAACAGTACCCATACCAAAAAATAATCATTCACCAGCTGTATATCAGTGATGTTTTTCTATGTGTGCACATTGTTTGTGAGCAACCCTTTTTCCAAAAAATATATAAATAACATCCATACTAAATTATTGAACAGATATTCTGCATCACAATAACATTTCTATTGCAATGACTGGAACTGCTTCTCTTTGGTGAAACATCCTATGTCGAATGGTAGTAATGCCAGTGATGCCAAGACTTTAATGTCATTTTTTACAAATTATGTTCAGTTTTGTTGGCCACCGAATTTGTCTTTAAATATTGGTTATCTGTCAAACACTGTGTATGATACCACACTTACTTTATGTTAATTAAAGGAGGAATTATGCATGTATCTGCTACACTGAGATAACACCACTGTAGACAAATTAATCTCCCACATGAGAGCATATTTTTCCAAATACTGTAGGTCATGATACAAAAGCACAAAAGTAATTTTATCTTTATTTATGAATATTATTAGTATTCTTACCACTGTCGAGATGTCTCTCGGAAGAGACACAAAAGGACTACAGCCCAGAATGTGGATTATTTTAATAGGTAAAAGCCTCAGCACCAGAACCTAATAAATAACTACAAGGAACCTTTTGCTAACGCAGATGTTATAGCTAATGCTGATTAGTAAAAGAGATTTATTCAAAGCCTCATAAAGAAATGTGTGGTTTGGTGCTTAAGTATTCACCAGTTCACAGACAGAAGTAATATATGTACATTCAATTGAGTCACTAAAAAGTAACTTTCCCAAAAAGCAGTTTAGAGTTGAAGTCACTGCGTCTTACCCTTTCTTTATACCTTGATTCACACTAACCTCCCTCTCTCTCTCTCTCTCTCTGTGTTGCCAGATATTCAGAAGAGCCGACAAAGATGGTGAGTGAATCCATCCTTTTTTATAAGTTCTCTCTGCTCCACAGGCTTGCACAAAGGGGAAATCTCAAAGTGTTGTTTGCATAGTTGGAAAATGATCCGTTACAGAGCTATGTCAGCTTTCAAGTTATTTTTATAGCGTCCTCTATGAAGTAATTTCAGAGGATACAGAGACACATGGTATACCCAACATGATAAAGGCATAAAAATGCATGAGAACAGCTATATTAAGCATTACGTTAACTTGAATGTATGTATTTCTACAATGTCTCTACAGTATGTGTTGATGGAGATTTGGGACCATTTTAAGGATCTCTTTTTATTTGCGAATTTTTTACAGTTTTTTTCAACAGCGTTGTTCAAAACTAAAGTCACATTGTCAAAACTGTTTACATAGTCAGCAAAACAGAAGTACACGTGGAGCATTGGTGAATCACTTTTCACCACCTACAGTTTCATACACTTACATCTAAACTTTAGCAGCAAAACACTTTGTTCAAAACAGTTAAAAACATAAAAAAGAAAAAAAGTCCAATCCTATGGCGGCAGCCATATTGAAATCTTTTGAAAATGATATTGACAATAAAATGAAATATAAAGGATTCCAAATACAGCTGAGTTTAATGTAAGGCTGATGACCTACCCAGGTGACCTGTGATTGGCCTCATTGCTCATACTAAGCAGGTACAAGGAGATGGTTTCTGAATGTTCTTTTTGGAAATATGGATTAAAGAGGAAATGTTGGTGAACAGTGGCAGGGAGAGGGAGAAGAGGAAGGGGTGGTCTCTGATGAGATAAGGGCCACAATTATTCACCACGTGTTTAATCGGGGACTCTCTTTGAGATGGACCTGCAGTGTTCAACATTTGTAGCAATTTTGAGAATTCTTCTGGCAAAACAAAGGTGAGACATGCATCCCTCGACTATTGAATTACATTACAGTACAGTATACTTATGTTTATATTTTACATTTACTGATATCTTTTGAAATATATGGATTGTTATGTGTTTTATATTACTGTATTTAGGATTCATAGGTTGCGTCCTATAAGAGGGCGTGGTCATCAAAAATTCAGATGCCTAGGAAACTGCTCTCAGTGATACAATCATTGCAAACAATTACATAAAACAGAGAAATTCGGGGAAAGAGTTCTGGCCGACAATGTTACTTGAAAGTCCTAAATAACATAAAATAGGAATGAAGCAGTTGTACACAGTACCAGCTCTTGATTTATCTTAACATTCAAATATTAAAGATTATGTGTTTTTTTATGTAATACTCTGTTAGTATTTGTCGTCAGTGACACTGTTTGCTTTCTGAGCTAGTTGGCAGTGTTGTGGATGGATGGGATCATTTAAAGACACGTATGATATGTTTTGTTGGTGAGAAGAACTGTTAAGCTCGGATGCATTTAGTAATGCAGGCTGCCTTCCGAGTTACGAAGACATAGTTTCAGACTTCACCAATGCTTTTTGCGATTGAAAAAAATAACATCTGTGGAGGATTGCTAATGCTTCGGATACATTCACAATTCTTTCTTCTTAAGCGCAGATTTCATACAGTTTTGCTCCAAGGGCAATGCACTCTGCTGGCATTGTGCGGTGAGTTTTCAGAGAGATGGCTGTTTTTGGGATAAAATGTATATTTGATGTCTCTGAAGCCTTTTGTATGGCAGCAAAGTAGGCAGTGATAAGCCTTGTCTGTCAGTTGTCTGAGCTGCTGCAGAATGCTGTATTTTTAGCATGCTGGGACTTAAAAGTGTTTTTGAAGGGAAAACATATTTTACCATGTAGCTGTGCCAGTGAGAAGTTTCGTTTCTACCCTCTGGCGTATTGCTCTTTTTCTCTCTGTTTATCTCTGTCTTCTCCAGATCTTCTCTCCCTTTACAGCTCTTCCTGCTCTGTCCGTCTTTCCTCATTAACAACTCCTCCCTCTTCGGCTCTGTTATCCATCTCCGTCTTTCACTAAAGAAATGGAATTTGGCTGATGAGGAAACAGCCGAAAAAGCTTTGATTTCATAGCAACCAGATGGCCATTTGCTGTTCCAGTGTGTGCGTGAGTGCGTGCACGTAGACGTGGTTCTTTGCCACCCAACCTTTTATTCTTTATATAATGTGTGTATGTGGTCAGCACATTACCCACGTGTGGGACACACCCTGACACACACAGTGAACTTAACGAGTTTTTACATAATGATTTAACTCTTGACACCATTGCGGTTTGTGTTCTCATTTTGCCTGGTGTTATTTAGAAATATGTTAGAACGCGTATTGTGAGGCATCAGCTGTCAGCATTTTAAAATGTTTTCACCTTCTAATTACCAACCCCTTTAAATACAGAACATCAATGAAACATTTACATATTCATTACCTGCTTATCGTATCCCAAGAGCAGTTTTATCGATTTTCTTCATCGCAAACGAGCTGCAGAATTGTGTGCGACATTATGAGAATGGTCTTTCAGGGTGTTTCCCTTACTCAAACTGTGTCTAAAGAGCCAGTAGTGAGTGTGCTTGTGTGAGGGGCTACAGAGCAAGAGAGCGAGAGCCAGTGAGGAAAAAAGAGAGAAAAAGAGATAACGATAGTTATTACGGGGAAACATACTGTAGTTATTTGATGTGTGGAATGCAGGCTTGGAAAAAAGAAAGCAGTGAGCACAAGCTGAAAAAGAGCTATTTTTATCCTCCTCCTCTCAGGGGAGAAGACCGGGGAACTGTTTTAATGAGTGAGAGAGGGAAGGGAGACGCTAACAGGGAGAGGAGAGAATTGTTAAAAAGAAAAGAAGGTATAGGGAGAGGGAGAGATTGACAGCGGGAGAGGCAGGAAGTGGCAGAACCTAAGAGGCAAGGAGAGAAAGAGAAGGAGGAGCGGGATGAAGAAAGGATGCGGAGCGAGGGAACAACAGAGCGCTGTGGAACTGACAACGGGGCAGTCATTTTACTTTAATTGGCTGAGTTCTGTCTTTACATTCATAGCACAGATTTCATGGCCCGGCCCAAAGATGCTGAAACAGCGAACAAAGGAGTGTGTGCGCGCATGTGTGCATTAGTACAGGGCATTGTGCATCCACCTCTGCAAGTAGCATCAATGCCTCAGTGAGCACTGTTTTTGTGTGTTGGTGTGAGTGTAGGAGCTTGTTCACGTGTACTCTGTGTATTATGTGTTTTTGTGAATAGCTGACTGGAAGCCATTGTCATGCGGTCGGTGGAGTCGTTCAGTAGTCAATACATCTCTGAAGTAGTTGCATCACCACTTAGTCTACTCTTTGCACTTGAAGCACAGCTCTGATATGCCACAGTCCATTAAGCTGCTGCAATTTCAAACTCAGTTTTGAACAAGTAAAATGGAAATGGTATGAAATAACAAGACGGTGCACAACATTTGTTTAACATTCACTATCACACACACATTCACACCTATACAGACAATTTAAAATCTGTGATGGCAACTGGCATTATCTTAAATGAGAAATACTAGACCTTTAATCAAAACAGTTTCCTATCAAAACAAATGATTTCCTTAAACAGAGCATTGCTTTTTATGTTTTAAATACCACATTCATCAGTAATCAGCAACGGCATTTTCTGTGAACACAACTGAGGCTATTGCTGCTTTTTAATTTCAGTTTATTCATTATCATTCGTTATATCCACTATAACATGTGAACATGTTTTTTGTGAGGAGGGACTGTTATTCTGTTTGTTGTACAGATTTTGTCACTTCACACCCACACAAGTGTCAGTTATCTTGGCAAATGGGACCCCTGTTGTAGTAAGGGACCTGTTTTAATGATGCAGGTGAATGAACATATATGCTAGATAATCTGCATGCAGTCGACTTTTTTTGCACGTATGAAAAGCACAGGTGCTCATAATGGAACTAGAAAGGGTTGCCTCCATTTTATGGTGCTGTTATCGCGCATCCAAGTGTGGCGAGGATTTTTGAACCAAAATACCTGTCCATTGGCAAATGTACATGCAGAACACATTCATCACTTTTAGCAGTTAGTGTCGATCTGTCTATTGTCTATCTATCTATCTGTCTATCTATCTATATATCTATCCTATGGTTGTTAATGAGTGAAGTAGGGGGGGGGGGGGCTCACTCACATCATATAAAAAGTCTATTTGGACAAGATAAGGAAACCAAGGGCAAAGGGGCTTTTACCTGAACCTTCACACATCTGATCTGATTAAGGACAAATCATTGTCTCCAATGACAGTGAAGCAACACTGACACCGTCAGGAATTTTGTATATTGAGTTTAAATCAGTTAGTGGGTAGGATCTTTTTTTTTTCTTGCTGCCTTGGGACTCATCAGCCATCTGCTAATTATCGTCACAGTCTTTGACACGCAGACAGGGAGCAGACGGGGCTTAGGGAGGCTTGTTGATCCACACTGTCAAGTCTAAATAGAATTACAACATTGCTGCTAAAAGCAAATCGTATGGTGCGTATTCCTATTTAGTGCAGCCAAACAGAACCAATCTCTGCTATATTAATGAATTTGACTTCCTCATTGTATTCCCTCTTTTTCCAAGCTTTGTGTTATCAGCTGTGGATATCACTTCCACCCGTCAAGCTGCCCTCTCTTTCTTGTTTTTTTTCTTTGTTTCTGCCACAGTGAATCAGCTCATCGCTCATGTAAATGAGAAATAGGAGTAGGATATTTTTGTTGTTTTTTTCTTTCAATCTCAGCTTGAAAATCTGCCACTGCACATAAGATTTACCTACGGGAAAGCTGAAATTCCATTCCTCGTGGTGCTTTGATGCATCACTAAGTGTAAATAAATAAACCAAAACATTAAGCCATTAAAGTAGACAGTATTCTCTTTCCTGAATTGAAGTCAGATCTTTAAATTATTCTTTAACATGTACCTCACTGACGGCAGCTTTCTTCTCACCATTGTTTCCCCTAACGTTACCTTGGGGGGCACTCCTTTTTGGTTTTAGGAATGTTCTAGGAATGTCGTCGTCTTTTCCGTGCTGTTTTTGATGAAAGGAGCCCATCTCAGATTCCCTGTGTGCTTCAATATCCACTTTTTGTAGAAAGTCTTTTCCATCTGATATTGCTTGAATACTGCCTCTGCTTTATCAGCATATAGTCATTGCTACTTGATTGCTGTTTTTTCAATTCCAAGCACCCTGGATTCATCATTCTGTCATATCTTTGTCTGAGCAGATGTCTCATTATTCATAGACAGTGATGCCAATTTATTGTCTTTCTTGTTCGATTTGGCAACTTTCAAGCATTTATTCATAAAAGGACCTGTTAAATGTCCTGAAATGTTCTGGCCAAAATAAAACAGAAATCTCTGCATTCTGCAGACAGCTATTTCCCAACAAGCCCAAGGAGAAATGTCGCTATGTCCCCTGTCTCGCAACAACACGTACTATATTTGTACATTCCATACATAGAATTTATTGATTTTTGCCGAGCTGCTCTTCACTTTTTTTTCTTCCTGGTTTTCATACAGAAGTAAGTATGCTATTTTCACAGGGATGGCTGGAGGGAAATCATTGATAAGTAATAATCAAACAGACCAACACACTATGATGAAAGAAGAAGGCATAAACACAAGTTACAATGCTGTTAAGACAAAAAAAAACTGGGAGCATAGAATAGGGAAAGTTGTTGTCAAAGAGGCCTTAATATGACACATATGAGGGGAACGAGGAGGACGAGGATAAAGATTTGGATGAAGGAAGAGACAGATATCACTGTCAACAGAGAAGGAGAATGTGACATCAGTTGGTGGAGAAACACACAGAGATGGACCGGTGCACTCTGCAGAAGGATGGCTCTGTATACTGGAGCATTTAGTTCATGGTTTATTCAACAAGGGCCTGCTTAGTCAGAAGGCATGGGTCTTCAAAAGGGGCTGGGTTACATCTGTGTTCGAACCTGTGGCAGAAAGGATAGAATTTGTTTCCAAATAATAATAATAATAATAATAATAATAATAATAAAACTATTACTTTAAAATGTAATTCCATCACATTGATTCAAACACATGGAAAACGTTTTTTTTTTTGCATTGATGTTGTCCGACATGAAGTCATGTGTCAGTTTCAGACAGATGGACTTCGTATCCACCAGCTGGTTCCTCAGTTTGTGTGCTGTGTGTGAGACACTTCATCCGCCACTCATATCCCTCACTTGTTAAACCTTAATGACCCAGGAAATATGCAGATCCGCCATCAATTTCCAAATCATGCAGCGCATGCCAGGATCCAAATATGAGTCAGACTAATCTTGACACTGTAGATGGGAAAGTTTCAATTGTAAACAGTTTTCAATTGTAAACAGTTTTCAATTGTAAACTGCGGTCACTTCGGGAAAAAATATTATTATTATTATTATTATTATTATTATTATTATTATTATTATTATTATTATTATTATTATTATTATTATTATTATTATTATTATTATTAACGTATTTGTATAGCATCTATCATACACAAATAGCAGCTCAAGGTGCTCATAGCTCTAAATAATTAAAATACAGTAGATCAATTAAATAAATTTGTAGTATACAGTATGTTGGCATTTGACCCATGAGGCGATATAGCAATTAAACGTATTATTCTGAAAATAAGTTATATCAATAGTACTTATTCAACCATCACTAATTTAACAACTGTAACTAGACGTATTTATAATCAGCTAACAACTGCATTATAGCATCTATCATACACAAATAGCAGCTCTTTTAATAATTAAAATACAGTAGATCAATAAAATAAATTTGTAGTATACAGTATGTTCGCATTTGACCCATGAGGCGATATAGCAATTAAACGTATTATTCTGAAAATAAGTTATATCAATAGTACTTATTCAACCATCACTAATTTAACAACTGTAACTAGACGTATTTATAATCAGCTAACAACTGCATTTGATGCAAGTGATTGAAGCATCTTGGTGACCAGTCATGGTCACATGCCGTAATTGTCACAGTTCATAGCTGGAGTGGCCCTTTCCATCATGTGAAATCTTTACAAAATCAATAATGGCCTTGATTGTTTTGAAACTAAACAAACACAGTAAATGTGGTCACTTGCCCGAGCAGTGCCTCACAATATTTAATGCCTGTGGTGACACTGGCTTTTAAGAACAGTAAGACATTTAAATATATGGTGGGATTTGGATTAGATTAGTGGGATGGATTTGACTGCAGCAGCTAAACATTCAGCGTGTGTGCTAGTACACACCTCTGCTTGTTGAAATGGTGTTGTGTGTATGTAACTACCTGCAGTCTTTAATGAGTGACATAAACAAACCCCGGAGTTTCCCACGCTGAGGTGTGAACAAGGAAGGGAAAGTCGTGTCTTAAGGATAGGATGAAATAAATATTTTCATATCCTCAACTCACACTTTTGCTGGCTGTACCTTCATATTCATCATACAAACGTGAGCTTTCTCATCAGATATTCATAGCTACACATTAAACTAACGTGACCTGACGCTAAGCTTCGCCCAGCACAACATGGCCGGTGAAGTTTTCGGGTTCCAGGACATTCCTGTGGCAGGAGGAGCTGAATGAGTTAGTGTTGGTGTGATGTGATGGAAATGGCGGGGTAAAACGTGGAACAGATTGCATGCACTGTTCCTTTGGTGGTCTGCAGAAGAGCGAGTGTGGGAGGGAGGGGGATTGCAGTCTCTTTGTACAGCGTCTTGGTTGCCTGGATTTGGATCAAAGGCTGAGACTTAAGACACACTTTGAAGATGGTTTCCCCACCTGACGCTCTCTGCCCTCAGTTGGGTCAGGATCAATTCCATTTTCCAGGTGTATTCCCATGGATTATTGCCATGGTTTCTCAAACTGCAAGAGAAATGAGCTTTTAAAGAAACAAAAAGTGACAAAAGATGATAGCGGATTTGAAATAAGAATGGAATATAACAGAGGTCTTGAAGTTTTGCTTTCTTTCAGTGCGCACAAATGAATATGTCAATATAAGATCTGTTTTTTTCTCCAGGTATGCTTTAGGCAAATAGAGTTTCTGTGACCTCATATCCTTTATCAGCCCAATAATTAAATCTGTGAGTTTCTTCAAATGCCTTTTTTCTCTCCTTTTCGTTCCATTCACCTTCATTCTGTTCCTGCTTCCCTCGCTTCGGTGTGAGTTGCACCAATGCTTTTTAAAGTGGGCCTTCTTGCTTGGGTATCCACATGTGGAAGCGCTGCTGAAATGAGGCTGAGCTGTCTGTGGATGAGTAGGCATTTTGCACCCTCGTCCCTCCATCCATCTCACTATCTTTATCTTTTCAGACTCATCCCTTGAGCTCCTTTTTCATTCTGTCCCAGCTGCCTCTACGTGTACCTGTCTCTCACTGACATTCTTACTTAGTGGAACGTGCCCTCCCCTTCCCATGCCTGTGTAATTGTGTCTGATCTCGCCTATGCTTTTCCCTCGCTATCCTTCTTTCATTTCCTGATCTCTGCTCCAACACAGATGTGTGACAAAGATGTGTGCGGAAACCAAGCATAGACTACAAAAACAACCATCTAAACCCCTAAGCTTGTGTAAATGATCAACTGTTTTGGTATTTTGCCCAAAAGCACTGGCCAATTGTCCATGTCCATAGTTTTGGCCACTGACAAGTTCAGATTATTATTGATTAATCGTCAACAGACTACATCTACTGAGGAAGTTGTGTTTTAATTGCAGTTTGTTTGTTTGTCTCTATCAGCAGGATTATGCTAAAACTATCAAATGGATTTCCTTGAATTTTATAGAGGTTTGGTGCATGATTCAAGGTAAAGCCTTTGAAATGTTGGTGTTTTGTCCTTTCGTGTTATTGTGTGGCTTTCAGAGGTGGAATAGGTATTGCCATCCTTCCCATAAGTAAACATACTTATGCAGAAATATAAATGTAATCCCATTGCAAGTACCAACAACCAGGTTAAGAAAATTACTCTAACCACCTCCACTCTGAAGCAGGTGTGTAAGAGGTGTGTAACACATAATTCTTCATGAATAACGGGGCAACAGTGCATCAGCAATCACTGTTTAGGGTTTTGAACAGAACAACATCACAGCTCCATAATGTTGTCAGACACTTGATGACTCAGTGGCAAAAACGAGCACGTCTACACCAGGTAGGTGGATGCAGACAAATGTCAAGTCGGATTAGACTGGAGCCATTTCACGATTGCAGATGGTAGCTTTCCAAATCACCATGAGAAAGATTTTAACCATCTCTGTCCCCTTTAATCATGGTGACCCAAAAGAAGGGAAAATGGGGCCCAGGTTTAAAAATACCAGAATTATCCTCTAAGTGCCGGAGGTGTGAGAGGCAATCATTGATTCACTGATGTGACATTTTCAATCACCTCCTCTCAGACAGACACACACACACACACACACACACACACACACAAGGATCCTCTTGAGACCCCGCACAAACAGTGATGATTATAATATATCAAATCAAATCTGTGTTGCACCCTGTACAGATAACACCCAGTGGTTGTTTGTGTTGTGACGTTTGTGTGGCGAGTGTGTGTATGTACGTAGCGGAAAATGTGTAGCGGGTGGTAAGTGTTAACAAGCATACACATTTTTATCGGATAATTGAAAAGAAGCTGACAGTCGGTTTGCTGCATTTCTAGAATCAACCGTCGACAGGGGGGGATCGGCTCGATGCGCAACTCCCTCCGAAACTATAGGTGGAAGGTGCTCAGCTCTATGATGTGGCTCCTCCTTGTTGTTGCGTGAGTGTGTCTTTCCAGCCCCTGAGTGCACGGATCCAGTCAGTCCAGGTTGTCACGTGTTATTTAATTTCAGTTGTCTTTTGAATTATAGGCAATATACAGTGGAGTGGTAGTTCTAAACTATAGGTGGGAGGTACTCATGTTTGTGACATGGCACCTCCCTGTTGGTGCCTGATAGTGGCCCTCCAGCGCCTTGTGCAATGAGTCCACTTTGTCATGTGTTATTCATTTTGAGTTCTCCTCTGAATTATAAGCAGTATACATGCACATCTGTATGGCTACATAACTCTCACATTTAATGAGATCTAGAATCATTAAACCCTCTAATTTATACACATACAGAAATATACATAGAAATCTCTTTAGTATCAGCAAATTGCAAGCTAAGCATGCCTAAGTACAAAACTGAACAACACAACAACAATATACATGTGAGCAATGAGAGCAAAAAGTACAAAACATGAGCAATGCAATCTCCAAGCAAATACATACATATACATCTGTATATGATATATGTGTGTTAACTGAAAAACATATTTTAGTTTAACTAAAAAGGGAACCTTAAGGGGGTAATGTAATTATGAAATAAGACCAGCAGGTTCGGCATTTCAGACTTACTTGAAAAAATAAGGCTTATGTGCACATCTGATCAGGTTATTTAAATATTCATACATTGTGTCTTTTTTCGTTCTTTAGCGTCAGATTAGGGCCTTTCCAGGGGGGGGGGGCATAATACTAAACAAATACGCAGCATGGCAAAGGCAAGAAGTAAAAACAATACAAGACAATAAACTACGTAGTAGTCTACGTAAGTAGAACAAGACAAGATATAGTATTACACATAGGAAAACAAAACTTGGGCAGAGCCACTGAAATCTAGAAGTCCAAATATGGAAAAATATAAGTCCAAGACAAGTCTTTAACCAGCGTGGACCATGACATATCTCAAGTTTTACCTTGAAATATTTTACTTTGTGTGTATGTGTTGGATGACCTACTGCCCCGCTCTGTGCTTCACCAGTGCCCAATTATTCCTGCTGCTTCCCTTGTGTATTTAGCCTCTGTACTTCCAGTAAGTGAGTCTTCTCATCTCCCCGGTCTTACCTTGTGCTTGGTGTTCCCTCATTTTGTTCCTGCCATTATTCTTGCTTTGAGTTATATCTGTTGATTTCTGTCCTTGTTGTTTTGCTCTCGTTTTTGTGTAAGCTTGCGCTTTTTGCAATCCGTCTTCCAACTTGGTTTCTGTCTGCGGTTTGAGTTCTGCATACTTAAGTTAAGGGTTCCACTTTGTAGTTTTATAAGAATGGAATTAGGGGTTCTCAACGGGGATGGCAGCCCCCCCCCAGGCGATGTTCAGAGAAGGTCACGGGTTGCTGGAAGCAATATTTTTGAAAGGGGGCATTTATGTATGGAGCCAGAATCGGGTCATAATTCGCACTCGCAAAATACAAAGCTCACGGTCGCAAACTCACTACTCACGCGTGCAACATACCCATGCGCTCGCTCGCGGGAGAGCCGGCCTTGCGACCGAGCGGCCAACCTCACGAGCGAGCAGAGCAGCGTATGCGACTGAAGTGAGTGAAATCTTTTTGACCCTGGGGACTTTGATTAGCTGCTCTCAGGAAGCCTGGAGTGGCCAGGCTAGAGCTTGAGGTAAATTTCTCCCAGAAAGGATAATACTCCTTGCTAGATGAGATATTTGTACTCACTCTTCACTTTATGAAAGTAAGACAGAAAGTAAAACATCATTATATGTGTACAACAGTAGACTTCTGCAAAATCTGCTCAAATCTAAAAAAGAACTAATACAAAAAAACAAAGATATATAAGTAAGAAAATATGTTTAATTTATTTTTCTCAACATAAGAGAGGTGCAACATTGGGCCTCTGCATTTTATTTCATAAAGAAATCCTTAAGCTAGAACTTAAGAAGGTAATCTGTGACCTAAGATTGACATTAGCTATAACCTGGCCACTCCAGGCTTCCTGAGAACTGTCAATCAAAGTCTCACGGTTTCGCATACGCTGCTCCGCTCTCTCTCGCGAAGTTGACTGCTGCACATGGTGTTGCGGTGTGGGGACTTCCCATGTGTAGTAGCACCATGTGTAAGAACAGGTGACAGGTGCTCGTCACGATTAATTTCAAACCTTATTGGTGCAAAATGGAACAGAGTAAAAACTAAATGACACCAGTATTCTGTTGGGTATCTCAATTTTGGATTGGTGCCTTCCCTCACCAATGCACACAACTTAGCTTTTTTCTCCATGGGTAGAGCTCAGGGAAATTGCAGGTAAAAACAACAAAAGATCATTTTAATAATATAATATTTATTATTATCATCTAGAATTAGATTATATAACTTCAATCTCAGATCATTTTAGTTTTTATAATACCATAATATAGCAGCCTAATAATAAGTGCAATAATATATGAATTCAAATGCATAAATAATGCAATTAATATGCTTAATAATAATAATAATAATAATAATAATAATAATAATAATAATAATAATAATAATAATAATAATAATAATAATAATAATAATAAGGGGCGCGGTCAGGGACCTGGATAATAGATAGGGGGCACTGGCCCAAAATAGGTTGAGAACCCCTGGGTTAGGAGATATGATAGGGTTAAGGTTAGGGGATAGGGGATGTAAACCAGTCCAGGACAACACGTTTTGGAATAACTTTTAATAGGAAGGTCTTCGAGACCTGGAAGTTGGCTACGTCCCCACTATATCTGCCCTTTCTCATGAAACGTTACCATCGTTACCAGCGTTACCATAACAGAATCTAACGACGCCCTCGCTCCCACGCGTGCAGCAAGCGACGCACCGTTTGCGACCAAGTGAAATCTTTTTGACCCGGGGGGGGGGGGGTCGATCCTGAGAGCATCAGGCACACTTGAGACCTGACATTTACATGCCACATAATTAACACTGGGGCTTGGCTGGGCGTGTTGTGTGCATAATAACTGCATAAAGGTCTCTGAGGCACTCAAGCAGGACAGAGTTCACCTTAATACGGATAACATGTATCTGCTCATTTATCTTGTCTGTTATGAGACACTGATAAACTTCTAAATCTACTTCAAACTATATTAACTGATTTAACTGAATATTTAACCCCCAAGTTGTAGGGTGTGTTAACGTCAACATTTTACAGAAATTGAAAGTGTGCTTCATCTAAACACTTAGCACAAGCCATGCTGCTCATAAAGGAACAACTTAGATTCACTGCCCTCTTTAAACATGCTGTAGTAATAAAGCACTGACCCAGAAGTTTACCTCTGCTCAGATCAAGGAAACAGTAACCCTACTTACAACATGGTTGCCCCTGGTAACGGCATCCTTCTGTTTTCCTCCCATGGGGTCTTAAGGGCTGCTGTTACCATGACACCACATTTGACCTACCTTCCCGCCCAACACCCCCCCCCAAAAATCCCCTGCTGAACAGTAACAGCGCTTTGGTGAGGACTTGTTTTCGTTGCAAACTGTGGGCAGCTGTTGGCCTTCTCAGATGACACAAAAACAACCTGGTGAAACATTTGGCGGAGGGAAAAAATTAAAATTAAAATCTTCTCAAAGATAGTTAATCCATTACTTAATCAACACAATTAGTAAGTAACTATCAACTACTAGTGGTTTCACTAAATCATTAATGTTGTTTAACCTTTAGCCATGCTATCAGTAATGCCTGTAGAGATGGCGGTGTCAATAATTACATCACTTGGGTTAGTATTGAATATCTCAGCATCTATCACTATGAATTCATAATGCCCAGAGGATGGATGTCCACCTCAGGCTGGATTGTAATATGGTTTGTGATCCCTTCCTTTTCCCTGTAGTGCCAGCACTGGGTTGAACATGGTTCCCATTATATCTTCTTGCCACCGGTCATCTCAGTGTACTGACTTTAGCATTTCTCAAAACATTTCATAAACAATTTTCAGTTCCACCTTCATAAATATGCATACTTGTGCTTGTTTAATGGTACATATGATTGTAACCTTGTTGTGTTTGTGTTTGGGAAAACCTAGTTAGACAACCGAAAAATGTAGAAATATGAGCGGTGCCACAGAATAACCTTTATATCATCATCATTCATATTAATGATAAAAACTATATTTGCAGCCCAGATTTAAGCCTCGTAAGCTTCTTTATGACCATTATTTTTTAAAGAGGGGAGTGGTGTGTAAGTGGCACATCTCTCATGAAGTAGCAGTAACTAACTCTTTCTCAGTTTCAACACTGCTGTAAATTGCTGTTCAGTAAACCGTCTGCCGGTTTACCATAACTGGTACCATACAACAACAACATAATTAGTTTTTCATTTATATTTGCTTCCCTTTACACCTGCAGCTATCGTTCTGCCCTTACAATACAGCTGCTGCCATATCCCAGACACAGTCAGTGACTTACTCTGGAGTCAGGTATAATATTCACCTCGCAACTGGCATCACACAGGTTGCGTGTGCTGAGTTTCGTCCTGAGAGGAATTGTTTTTTCAAAATCACCTCACAGAAGGAACAACCTTAAAATCCTAGACAGTTTCCTTCCTGTGAGTAACTGCACGAAAGTGGACCAGTTACTCTTACTTATTACTAATACCATACTCGGATAAAATGTTTTAAAAGTGTAATAAAGTGTATCAGTGATAGTGATTATCAAAACATTACAAAATGGTTAATTATTTTTATTTTTTTCCATACTTTAAATAACTATTCTAGACTTATAATGCTGCACACAGTCTAACTATCCATGGCAATACTTTTCATTTATGGTAAAACCTTCTGTCACACAAGTGAGAACTTTTTAACATGATATTTCCAAACACTTTGTCTCTCTAGCAATCTGCACACAGAACACATATTTTCAATTTAAATGAAATCACCCTGAATCATCCACGGCTCCTTTCATTTTGCTCGTTTCTTTGATCCTTTTGTCCACTTTGGCATCTCATAGATTTTGTTTGGGCATTTTTCTCATTTATACACATCAGACTGTGTTAGCAGTGTTGACAGACCAATTGTGTTTCTCTCCTATTAAAAGCAACACACACTAGTCCCCAGTGACCTTGAATATAGAGAAGAATTTGGACAAAATGACTAGATTTCTATTGTAACAGACACCACAAAACATGTGTATGAAGGTACGTTATATAGAATAAGCGCCCATCTCACTCTGAATGGCGACAGAGGCTACACAAAGCTATACTAATCGATGCAACGAGAAATGAATGTGCAATGTGTCCCCACACAACACCATGTCTCTGATGGCTTCTATATAAATCACAATGCTGTCAAGATAAAACAACACAATTGCTTCTCGGGTTAAAGGCCACAAATTCATTTTCTGAGGACAGCTACTTTGTAAGCGGCATATAAATTCAATCACAAACAAACATTCTGCACATTTGATTTACTGGCTTCAGGCTATAACATCTCTAACATATATATATATATGTTATTGACTGTCCCTCTGAGGTGGTTTGAATGGTGCAGAGGTGAGGGTACCCTCCATCTCATGCTCATTAAAGACTCTTTCACATTTGTCAAAGGATGGCTTGCCAGCAGGGGGTGGGTTGACACATCATACATGACAAACTGGATGTCTGCTGCAGGGGTCAGATCAATGAGCCGAAGCATTGCTGTTTGACACTTTGATTGTAATACCATTTACTGTTAAAGTGTAAAACAGCTAATGGCATTCCCTTCATTAAACAACGATGTTGTTTGAGATTATTTGTGAGAAGTATTGAAGGCTAAACTGCCGGCTTTTGTGTCACCAACACTGTTTAAAGCATTTGTGTGCATATGTGTGTGTGTGTGTGTGTGTGAATCTTGTTAACTGTCTGCTTCGAAGCCTCTCATCCTCCTACGGCCCAGCAGCTTTGCTTGATTACCAATTGCAAATGAAAGGGAAATTTCACTCTTCCACTCTAGGCCTCGCCCATGTTCTCTTTTACTTGGATGCAGGATTCCATAGCAACGAGAGATGGGTTTGGGGGGTTGATATGAAAACATAATGGGAACATTCTAATCCCCTATGGAATGAATTCATTAGTAGTGGATAGTCAATTGTTGGACAGCAGCACAAACGCTATGTCGCACACACCGACTGCAGTGTCTCTACCATCACAGAACAATGTATTTTATTATTGCTGGGGATTTCAGCAGGGATCAATTTAACCTTTACAACTGATTAGTATTTATTTGAAGTGTCAGCCAAAGGGCACACAAATGAAGGAAGAGTATATTAAAAAAAACAGCAGCTAGGATAAAAAATCCAATTTGATCACACCTAAAAAGGTAATACCAGATGTCACCAATCTAAAACAAATTATTCATATTTTGTATATCAACTGCCAACCCCTATGCCCTAACCTTACAATTTCATCGACAATGTTGATGTTTCACTGTAGATATTGTCACTTCGGTAGAGATCACCAAACGCTAGTTGGTGGCTGGAGGATGGATGAGGAATTCACTAAAGAAAAGCAAATGGAAGAAGAAAAAAAACTTGCTATTACACACTCTCCTAACATCCTCATTCCCTCCTATTTAATGACACCACGGATTCCTCTTCTTATTATTTCTGTCCACTTATTCTGCTTACCTCCCTGAGCCTCTGATATAAGTATCAGCCTTGTGAAACTCTTTGCCAAACTGTACAGTTAGCTGTAAATGCACACATGTGTGGAAGTATCAGTTGTTTCAAACATCTGGAGAGAGTGGGTTTAAAAGCCTTATCTATTCACACCCGTCTGTAAGCAAGGCTTAGACTGTGGAGCTGACAGGCTGCAGCCTGTAATGAGGAGGCTGCTGTTGTCCTGAACGGAGCTCTCTGATGTATGTGAAGGGAAGGGGCTCGAGTGGGAATGGCACAGAGAGTGATTAAATGTGTCTGTGCTTACAACGACACCCTTAAACTACATTATGGGAGTGATGGAGGTGCTTCATTCGTGCCAATGCTGACTAAGCGTTCACACTTACAGTACGTCATGCAAATTTATTTTATGTTGGCATTTATTCTTCACTTTTATTATGATTATAATCAGATGATCCCGTTTACCTAGTCAGTAACTTGTATATTTTGTTCGTAAAAGTTACTTTAGTTATTCATTGCATTTCACACAACTCACTGAATTCCTCCTTAGTAAACATGGATTAGTTACACTTCTAATTTCTCTATTCTTGTCACTTTGTTCAGTTCCATCAGATATTTCCCAGTATTTTTCTATTAATCATCTGTACTGTTTGAACCTGTCACAGTCTCATTTGTCATGCCACAATCTCATAAGGATCAGATATATTTGTGCTACAGTAGGAAGCAAGTCCCAGACAAGTTTGTTCACAAATGAATAGAACAACTGATCAGCCTTACTTCTAACTCTCATTAACAAGACGGCCCTCAAACTGATGATGTAAGAATGCATTACTGAGATTGTATTCCATAATCAGTGTAGCAGATAACTGGAATTGCTCTCGTGTAATATGGATGATGGTGACTAATGGATCAAACTGAGATGGTAAAACTGTCAAATCAACAACAGGAGTTGATACTGAGTGAAAATTATCCCCTCGTAGGTCGAGGCAGCAAAAGTAGCATTGCCTTGTTCACTGCTCAAACTCTTTGGATCAAACAATGTGTACGAATGCCTTCACACCAATTGGACACCTTCCATGGCAAGCTTGTTAATCAGCTGAGCCACCGGGGCATCATGCGATAACTATAATTAACAACAAAAAGGACTCACATGAAATGACCTTGTTCAGCTTGCCGACATTCTAATTATGTCCATTAAACACCATCACACTGCATTAAAAAAGCACCTTGGTGGGCAATGGTAGTAAATTACGGACTGGTGAAATAGCATATCTGGCCATCACTGGAACCATAAAACACTGCTTGCGCAAATGAGGGCCCCCTGAAGGGCTGATTGAGGCACGAGAGGCCGCCGATGGGTTTCAAACTGGAGGACCTGAATGCATCATCCCCGCTAATGCACTGACACGCCGCTATTATCTGCCATCACCTAGGATTACTCATCATTAGGATAGACCCACATGTGCATATGAACGACACATAAATATCATCTCCGCCCCGTTGTAGGCATTGTGTTGTATGCAGTCACACTTCTCTAATAATAACATTATTTTCAGACAGCAGATTGATGATGATTGCATAATATTCCACTCTCCACTGAGACAGATAATAGACAATAGTGATTGATGATCCTCAACTGTGTCTCATTTCTTCACACAGACAGACCGACAGACCAACGGCATATTATTTAGACCAGGGAACCAGTGTGTTACTGATCATATGCTGCTTATTACGACACATTATGACCCACATCTCTGTTTTTATAAAAAAAATAAGGAGAGTAGCACAAGCAAAACCTTGGCAGTGTACCTTCAGCTCCTACAGCCTGAAATCAGCAATGTCCCAAAAAAGTCCCTTTAGAAATACACTTCTAAATTATTGAATACATATGTTAACCTCTCTAATTTAATGGCGGGAGATGCTTGGTCACATGACAGTGATGAGTCCTGTAACAGCTTTGTTTTAGCTGCTCAAACACATCACCACCTTTGGGTCATGACCTGCAAAGACAGTGATCCTCCATCTTTTCAAACTCATGAATGACCCCATGCCCACAAATGCCTGGTGGGGAAAAATGTAACCTGTCTCATAGTGTCCTCCAGAGGTTTTTCTCCTTGTTCTTACCGATTCTTCAAGACAACAAACTCTGGTTGTCTGGTTCTAACAGCTCCGTAGTAGCAACAAGGCCCATTCACAAATTATTTCTCTTGATTTAAGTTTCAACAGTGTTTTTAGCTCTTACCTTGCACAGTACAAAACCTGCCCACCATAAAATTGACGGTCAGAAGGTGGTCTTTTAAAAGCTCCACTGAAGATTATTAACTTTATTTATGTGCATTTCTCCTTCTCATTTGGTTTATTTTGAGTCTTCCATGTATTTGAGAATATACTTCAGAATCGTTCAGTGAAGTTAATGACCCATTTAAAAAGCTGTGGTTTGATTATGTGTTTATGATGTGATGGTACTGTACCAGTAGGGTCTTGAATAATCAGGTCAGGCTTTTAAATGGACATCTGTAATATAGAGTTTGAGATGGAGCTTGTTCTCTCCTAATTCTCTGTTAATTCCTGACAAATGATTGTTGATGATTACGCTCATTTGATCCAATGTTGTTAATCATGGATTCTAAGCAGCCTTGAATGTTACTGTAAATGAGGACATCTGCCTCACAGAGGAGTCCAGTAGCATTGAAATACCACACAACAGCGTTAACAGAGTTAACAGCTGATTGGTGAAATCTTTTTTCAATAAATGTTCCTTGGTGGTGCACTCAGGATTCAAAATGATTCTATTCTGTGTGTGTGTGTCTGTGTGAGTGTGTGTGTGCGTACATGTGTGTGCATACCAGGTGGTCTGTAATGATGGATTGGGAAAAGAGACAGGAGCTGACAACTTGGTGGAAATCACTCCTGTTTCTTTTAAATAAAACAGATGGCAGATGCGCGCACACACACACACACACACACAGACACAGACAGACACACACACATCCACTGGCAGGAATGGTGTGTTCATGGCAGAATGAGAAAGCACTGGCGATATCCTGAATATGAAATTAGCCTCCTTCCCCTCCTCTTATTGTTGCTATGACAACCCATCGTGTAGCGCCTCAAATTTAATGATTACCAGTAAAAGAAAAAGAACAGAGAGAGAACTGAGTGAAAATTAAAATAAAATCAGGAAATGTGAATTCATGAAAAACCTGTGGCAACTGGCAGAGTGTTTTTTTTAGATTTGTGTAGTGAAGAAAGAGCGGTGAAGGGACGCCGAGTCTCCACTGTGTGTGTGTGTGTGTGTGAGCTGCAGTGTGCAGGATGTGGAGCCCAGCAGGAAGGAGCAAGTACTAATTTGTCATCTTTAGTCTGCAGTAAGAAACGAGAGAGCGGTTAACACAGTAGGTCCACCACTCTGATCAACCCCTCGCTTTCTTCCTGCACTCCTTTTCATCCCTTGCACGCGCTGTTCACAGGAGATCTGTATTAGTGAATGTGTCATGCACTGAAATCTGATGTCTCTTCTCTGGAGTTCTCACCCTCAGCCCTTTTCCCGCTCACCTGTTTTGGGGGAGAAGGCTTGTCCTCCCTCTGTGCTTGTCCAACAGCTTCCATTTGCTGGTGCATAAATACAGGTGTTTTTCCAGACTAAGGATTACTCTGTCCTCTAGTGAAGTCTCAGCTTTTGAGCGGGGCTACTTTGGACTGGAGACACCATATTCACACCAAAAATAGCTCTTTGTTGATAAGGGACCAGCAGACAAGATGCTGAACCAACTGGGCCGTGACCCCTTCACCTTCATACTTCCAGTATGCTTAAAAAGTATGTATATAAATAATTAAGGTTACATGAGTCAGGTCTATGGTTCAGGTCTAAACCTATGCTTAGATTGTATATTCTATCATTGTCGGAGATGTGGAAGCATTACAAACCTGGGCATGGTGCAGGGTCACATGGGTCTCCTCTGCAATGAAACATTTTCTCTTTCTACCTTACAAAAGCATTCTACCAAGGTGAAAGCAGACCTGTTCTTAACAAGGAATGGGAGATTGCAGTCATTTATTTAGAGACCATGAACCTTTTGAACCATGCACCTGTCACAGTGTTCTTTTTAAATGGTCCTGCACCAGCAAAAATGTATTTGTATAGAGTCAGATGGCACACGCAAAACACAATGCTCAGGCTCGAAAATACACTACTCGCTAATGGCAATAAAAAGTCGACATCGTCAAGAACTGAGACACAAGGACTAAGTAAAAGAATCTTATCCAAAAAACTAAATCACACTTGTCGTGTTTTCACAAAAACAAAACTCACTCGTTGCAGTGGAAAAAGGTTCTTTCAAAATCACTTTATCAAAAGTGGTCACAAAGACAAGAGGGTTGCTGGTAGTCAAGGCATAATCACATGACGAACTAGCTATTTAAGGATTGGGGGTGACTGGCACAGGTGAAAACTATCACGGTGGGGCAAGGCAATCTCAAAGGCGGGAAACAAACAAAGGCAGGAAGTATGGGATCTGGAACGGGAGGGGAGAGTTACTTTCAAAATAAAAAAAGGAAGTGACAAAAACCAAAGACATGAAACTAGACTTGCGGGTAATTTTCTGCCTTCCGTGCATCAAATGATTTCCCTCTTTCAACGCTTTTAAAGAGTAAAATAATCAGTTCAGCAAATAGAGCCAGTCTTGAGTGGAAACAGGATGCTGTTAGATATCCCCCTCTGTTGACAATTTGAGAAATTGGTAAGGAGAGAGCCAGGGTTGAGCTACATCACTCATAATGGGGTTTTCTTAAATTAGTTTCTGGTTGAATTTATAGCTAGAGTACCAGGCCAACAATGCAAATATTCTTAAAGCAAATAAGAAAATGGAAATGTCACAATATATAATATATGTGAGTGTTTGACAGTGGTGCAGTATAGATAAGGGATTTGGGGCTGTAGTCTCATGTGAGACATTTGTAATGTATGCGTCAGGAAATGGGGTAACTCACTATCTGCTTTGGCTGAGTGGTGTGTGTTTGAGTGCATTTGTGTTTTTGTTGCAGTTTGTGGTGTGTTACTAGAGAATTCCTCAGTGAGTCTAACCGGGCTAGCTGGTAGCTTGCAGTAAATTGGGTCAGTGCTGAATTAAACACGGGTGCCTCCGCCATCAGTGCTGCATAAGAGAGGGACAGGTTAGAAATAGTCGTGGCCGCTAACTCTGGAGTAAACAGTCGAGCCTGGGTGGACAGGGACAACGCGGGCTGTGCTATGAATGCAAGAAATGGCATTTCAGGAGTCAGCCTCAAACAAACATAAGCTCCATCGTGAATAGGTTTTACCGAGTGCCTCTGTGAATGAAAGCCTTTTTGTGATGGATTTTCCTGTTTCCTGTGCAGCAGAAATCAACATGGCACAGCATCTGAGAGACTGCTGCTACTTAGTGCTTTTATAGAGCATGATGAGGAGGGCTGAAATACATTGATTGACTAATAAGGAGACCGTTTTAAAGCGAGGTCGAGAGGTGTTAGTATTTTAAGCGGAAATTTGTCTGGCTTCGATTGTGAAGTTCCTGGAAGACAGTCTGTTTCAAAACCAGTCTTTTTCTCCCTGAGTGGTGGCAATTTGAAACCCCAGCTGTAAAGTGCCACTCTATGCTGTCTATGTTCTTGATGTGGGCCAAGGGCAAAACAGTAGCCGCAGAAAGACGTCGACAAAGAAAAATAGAAATAATCAGTCCTTTGTGATAAAACGTTGAAATTCATAAACATTTTCTTCCCTAGTCCCGGGACACGGAGACAACAGAAGAAATGCATGGGAGAAGCCTGTTTGAATTGAGCCTTTTGTAAGGTTGCATTCCTCCTGCCCCTGTGGTTTCTCTGCTCTCTGCAGTCCCACAGCTCAACCTGCAGCACCTAGTCAGACTCACTCAAGGACAACCACACTTTGAGGCCAAGGGAATTAATATTTCATATCTAGCTCTGCATCATGCGGTGAGGCAGACAGTCAGGCATGCAAACAAGCAGGTGTAGGGTTTAGTCAAAGCCACAAATAACCACTCCCTTCTGTAAAGCCACCAGCCCACTGCCGAAAAACTCACCTCTCTCTCTCTCACTTTAGAATTAAGCAGCGCAAAGATTTGATTGGTCGAAAGACACTCTGCTGAATTAGCTAGTAATAAAAGCTGATACTGTATGACTAATAGAGGCACACTCCCCATGTGGTCGTGTGCGCTCCAAAAAGATCTAAATTCTATGAAGATAATAACTGACTTGAGAAGAGACTATCACACCCTGTAAAGTACGTTGTATACTGCAGAAAGTGCCAATATGAATGTAATTCCCACACAATGTAAGTACATTTTTCAAAGAATGTGCCATAAAAGCACCTATAATGGTATCTCATGAGAGCTAGAAGAATAGAAACCACAAAAGGGAAGCATTAAGGACTTTAGAAAGTCTCTGGGTTTGTCAGTAGCACACCGTGTGTTAACCTTGCCGCAGTAAAGTAGAAATATATTCTATGGTGTGTCTGAACGCTGCAACATCGCTTTAAGGATCGGCTACACCAGGCACAACACAAAGACTGATTGATTGAATCTACACTTAAATGTACACATAAAAAAGCTGCCCATCTTGTGTTGGCGAAGTCATTTTGAGCCTGAGCCAGCGCAGTATTGACCCTTGAGCCTTCACTATGATAATAACTTCAATAACAATATCCACCTTTGATGTGTGTATATTTGAAGTTGTGTGTCCCAAGTTGGAATCATGTCCCTCTTTCCCTTTCCAGTAAGGGAAAGGGAAAGAGGTTGATACGATGCATTTTGAGGGACGATGAATGCAGTATCTCCAGGTGGAGCTGGAAAAAGCTCCAGTAATGAAATATTATAGCTGAGCGGTGTCATTTACATGATATCCTAAAATGACAGTTGTGTGTGTGTGCATGTCTCTCGCAGATGATGGCAAGCTGTCTCTGGATGAGTTCCAGGCTTTCTTCTCTGATGGTACGCTGAATGAAGAGGAGCTGGAGAAGCTGTTTCACACCATTGACTCTGATAACACCAGGTCAGCACAGACTACATCTTTACTGCATAGTCGTGTGTGTATGTGTGTCTCTGTTCATTCACAGCATGCAACATTTTCTCACATATACAGATGCAACACATCTGCATATGTGCGCATGTGTGTGTGTGCTTGCTCCACCGTGACTTGATTTCGCTCTCATCTCACTGTCAAATATGGAAAAGATGAAAGATGCATGCAGCTGTTTTCCTGCTGCACTGAATGCGTGTCTGAGGGTGTGCAGGCTTTGGTAAAATGTATGCAATCTATCCTGCTGCCAGAAAATGTCAGCTCTGAAAGCCCCTATTTTATGGAGAGCCATTTATTACAAAGCCTGTAGAGTTAAGTGACAGTATGAAAATGACAAAATAAGAGGAGCTAAAACAGGACGACAATATAATGTAATTTAATTCTGCACTAGTCATACAGGGCATTAACCTTTTGATTGCTGCAGCCCCCGGGGACACAGTTGTGATTGGCTTTCATTGAATCAATTGATTGAGCCTTTATATTCAGCCAATCAGGTAGTCCAATCTGCGATCAGAATTGTGCTGACTGCTCATTTACACTGCGTCAGAATCCTGCATGTCCTCAAATAAATGGAATCTGAGCAAAACTGACCATTATAGTTGTAGAATTGAAGTAGGTTAAATGTAAAACATTTTCAGCAGGCTCAGTTCTTTTTTGTTATTTTAAATCAGTGCAGTAAGTGAACCATGCAACTGGCCTCTAGCCTCTTGGAAGATGGACTTGTACTTTATACATTTTCTCCACTGCAGTGGATGCAGTCTGAACCTTTCAGCGCATTACAGAAAAGGAGACAGCATGCCAGCCCTCCGCATTATCATGTGACAGCAGATAGGACAATCAATTGGTCCGAGTAGAAGCAGGAATTATGGTGTAAGCAGGAAGTTGCCTGCTGGAAAAAAGAGATGAGCAGTCAGAGACTGAGTTCTGTCCTGCTTCCAGGCACATATCCATCTATCTCTGTCCTTATTTAATTTCCTCACATTGCTTTCTTACCTATCAGGCTATTTTCTTAGAACAGATTGAGGATGAGTAAAGGGCTATAGATGTATAATGTTCAATCAATGTAACTGAAACTCTGAATAAACGTTGGTCTTCAATACCATAAGGACTGATAAGACATATTCTTAAACTGAAGAGGTGCTCCTCTATGTCTTGTGATGCAACTCGATTTAATTATTCATCAGACCGCCCTTGCCTAGGGAACACCCATGTGTCTAAAACACCAGGTCAACTGAAGTTGATTTGTAAAATCAGTGTGGTGCTACTTCATTGTGCACAAAGCAGAACAGACAGGAAATAGTGGTGGGGTAATTGAACTGTAAAGATGCCAACTGCATAAAACCTGGAATCAGCACTTTTGATAGATTTGATGTCATGTTAATGAAATCTGATGTCATAGAAAAAATATGCTGATTCTCTTTGGCTTAAACTCAAGGAATAATGGAACTTAAAACTTAATAGATCAGATTGCGGGCCTCTGTCACCTGCAGGGAAGAAAAACAATTGCTGGTTTACCTCCCTTGTAAAAAAGAAGAAGCTTACATCTAGCAGCCATTTGGACAGTAAACAATCTGCCACTAAAAACAGGGAAATTAAATGTAAGGTTGGATACAACTTGACTTTTAGTGGATGTTTTTAAAGCCCATCTGTCAGAGTGATAGATGTGATTCATGCCTGACTGTGATTCTGGCAGAAGCCCTGCTTGCAAAATGTTACTGTCATTTTATTAAATAATATGGACCATTATTAGATCTGGCTACCATACAAGATGTATCCAACCAAAACAAAAAGTAAAGAACTTGCTAGTATTTAGATATTTTATATTTATAGTTACAATGAGTCTTTCAATCTCTCTGTTCTCCTTAGTCCTTCTCTCATCGTCAGTTGCATTTTATCCTTCTTTTGACTGAATAAAGAAGGATGGATTATCCCCTTCCTTCTTATTTTTCCTTCTCTCCCTTTCTCCCTGCCTTTGTCCTGGTCAGTCAGCCAGTTACGCCAGGGGAAAAAAATCACTGTCAAAGACGTCGCCACACAGTCAACTGATCATGAATGATGGCAGTCGATTCCCGTCAGTCTTTTTAGGTTGCTCACTGCCACTGTGTGTGTGTATGTGTGTGTGTGTGTGTGTGTGTGTGTGTGTGTGTGTAGATGAGAAGCAAGCGGCAAAAAGACATCATTCATTCATTAAATCTCCTGCCCTGCCTGTCTTTTATTAAATGTCCTGCAGAAGGCCTTTCCTCTGTTTCTGAACCTGCTTTTCTCCTTTTCCCTCCTTCCTTAATTCCTCCCTTGTTCCCGCTCCCTTTTTCTTCCTCTGCTGCTCCAATGCTACTATGTTGTGTAGTAATGTTGACACTAAGGAACTATGTGGTAAGTAGACTTGCCCCACTATTTCTATTAATTCAGCTACTAATTAATTTCAGCTAATCACTAAGAATTACTTTGCCACTTGAAAAGTAATTCAGACCTTGTAATGTGTGTGTGTGTGTGTGTGTTTGCGTGTGTGTGTGCGTGCGTGCGTGTGTGTGTGTGTGCAGACTACTTTGCCAAACACATGGGGGACTATGAGGGAGTTCTGGCCTCGTTGGAAACACTCAATCTCTCCATCCTTAAAGCCATGGACTTCACCAAGAAGGTAAGGAAGAGAGAGCGTTTGTGTCTGTTTGTGTGCGTTTAGTATGGGTCTCATGTATCATACTAGTTGGTTGCAGTTTATGTGATGCTTTGTCATTACACGTAAGGTCATGAGAACAGCATCATATACAACAGTTATAATCAATATTTTTCATCATTAATTGAAAGGACAATATGATAATATGGATCACTCATAGTAAGAAACTTATTGACTTATCACCAAAAAAGAACCAAAAGAGAGTTCATGTTGCACTTAAAATATTGAAAATAACTTACAATTTTGAACTGTTATTAGGTTCTCTGAACAGTCTTTTAAATATACTGTACATGTATACACAAATTCCTGCTTGCTTCTATGACAAGAACTGAACAAACCTGGTGGGGAAAAATCCATACCGTAGCAACCTGTCTTTTCACATCTATGAATTCTAGCAGTAGTGGGTTTACTGCCCAAATCACATGTAAAGGGAAAGCCCCCTGCTTTTGTAATTTTTCGTTTTTGGCACGTTTTTCCATCTTTACATGAAGTTTGTAAGAAATCAACAAAATACGTTCCTTCTTGCGTTTGTAGCATAGCTAGCATTGGTTTGATGATACTCACCTACTTATTATCTCCAAGATTCCCAGATTTGTATGCATGTTTTTACTCAAAGTGACAGCTCAAGTTGTGCTCTTACAATACAGCTACAGTTTATTTGCAGCGGGTGACTCCAGGTTTTATTTCTACTTACACTGTGCGGTTACAACAAGTTTAAAATCAATCATGGCAGGGCATTTTAATGATTTAGCCTTGGTTTAAGTCAAACCAATGAATTAAATTATAAGATAATTATTAAGACTCAATCAGAGATTATTCTGTGTGGAGGGTTAGGGTTAATGAAAAAACTCGAACAAAAAATGGTAGCTGATCGTGGGTGTGTGTGTTTTGTGCAGTTCTACAAAATAATGGTATGTCAAGGTTATCCCTTATGCTCGGCCCCTGGGCTCCTCGGCCTATTGGTCTTACTTGTGAGTGCATGAGTGCATTCTAGTGTTATAAAGTGTTATCCTAGTTTTCCCATGTGCTATATATAGCAGCTGGTCCACAGCCACACTCTGAGATACATGTTCATGTCAGAGCTCTGCTGCACTGTGTGTGCATGTGTGTTACTCTGTGCCACCCTGCCCTGTCTACAGTATATGCTCTGTGGCTCTGTGCCTGTCAGTTTTTTGGTGCCACTACAGTCCTTGTGTTGTCTTTATATTATCTACTAAAATGGGCCAATTACAAAACTGCTTCCAATGAAAGTGTGTTACTTTCTGTAGATGACGTGTGTTGAAATTTTGAATTCATTTAAAAATGTCTAAATTGTTGATATGTATGTACTAATACTGGAAAGTTAAATACTTACTGACTATTTCGATATTTTACTCAAAATCACTGTCCCTGGAAAAGCACTTTGCAGAAGAGGGCCTCCTTTAGAGGTGTCCTGCTCCCCAGCAGTTGTCTTAGTGGGCTCAAGTGGTTGGGCTAGCTGTAATACAGAATTGGCATATGTTTAAATCCAATTTTCATTCTAAAACGATGGCATAATGTTCTTTCCTGTGTTGATGTAGATACAGGATGGTACGCTAATCAATATATCGTGAATGAGATTTCAGCGGAGCATCTATGTATTCAAAGCAAACCCTAACCCCAAGCTGAGCTAAAAGACAGAGTGTGATATTAACTGGAGTAGAAGGCTGCAGTCTTGAGTCCTGGCCTTTTAGATCCCAGTGAGAATTGATTGCTTCTTTATCCACCTCGGCGTGTATAGAGAAGCAGAGGCAGGATGAGTGAAACGATAAGCACACTTTTGTACTCAGCGCTTACTCAGCGGGCTGCACAGTACGGAGGTGTTTTTCATCCTATGCTTTACAGCCCTTGGTTGGAACCTTCGGGCGATTTGCAGTAAGAGTAAAATCTGTCTTGCGATTATTCATTTCAAATTTATAGACCCGCAGACTTGGCTCTGTTGTGGTGCAGAGACTTTGCCAAATTCTAGAAAAAAACAGCTGCTTCCGGATTAAAACAAGTTTGAGTAGCCAATGCAGTACCTTCACTGTACTATTTCTAACAATTATAAAAAAAATGCCTAAATGTATATTCCTTGAACAAAAAAGTTTGACAACCATAGCCATGGGATTGGACTGCTTGCGAGATACTGATACTGCCTCTCTGTGTCACCATCGCTCATCATACCTCCCTTCATGTTCCCTGAGGGACAACCAATGCACTAATAATTAATGCAAATGTGATATTTCCATTCACTTCATGCAGTATTCATTACTCTGGCTGTCAAGGTATCAATTAGTGGATGCAGTCGTTGCTGCCTGAGGCTCAAGGAAATCGGCAAATAAGCCGATCGTAAAGTAATTAGTGGTGATTAATAAACTCAGATCACCTCTGACCTTACCTCCGATCATGCTAGGTATTAATAGTAATTATGCTGTCAAACAGACAGAGGAATCAGTGGAGTAATTTCAAAGACATAATTAACTTTATAGGGTAAAAGGAGATGACAGCAGAAACATGGTTTAACAAACTGCATGATCTGCTTGTTGGCTTGTATTCAGTCATATTCACCGCATAGCTGACTCGTTGACTTGTTAAGGTATTAACATTAAAAAAAACACTGGGTCAGAAGGAATCAAAACTTTTTCAATCAAAACAGTTGTCATCACTATTTCCCAAACACATCCCATTGAAACCCATGTCAGCATGCCTTTAAATAACTCTGCTGACAATAATATTTTCACGGAAGCGGCATACTTTGGTAAGGGCTTTTAAGGCAAAAAGTTGTTCTGCTAACTTTGAACAACATTTTATATTTGCAAGCAGATCCCGCTCATGCATTAGATGCAGGACAGGCTGCCGGCTTCACCGACATCCCTGACATCTGTATGACAGACTTGACTACAGGGCTTGTGACTCAACTCACTCCCTAAGACCAAAGATGACTGCCATCGGAAATTATGGTGGGCAAAGAATTAGAATTAGAACTAGAATTAAAAATAAAGCTTAAGACAGCTTTCGGAAAGAAGAAACGGTCAGTCAGTTCATCTGGCTAAGATGGATTGTGAGAAAGCCCCCCTATATACAGTGTGTCTGCTTCAGTATAATACACATTGATGGAGAACATTTTTTTCAACTTTTTGTCTTTTTGTCAGATTTTATGTCACTATTGGAATCAGAAGTGGTCTCAGAAAGCAGTTTTAATTGGATTTCCAGCTGGTTGATTTAAGGAACCACCTTTCCCTTGAGGACTCTCCCTCTCTCTTTTTCTAATGAGCAAGCAAAAAAAAGAGAAGGAGATTCACTAAATCTTCTGTCCTATCTGCCGAGTTTAAACGCTCTGTTCAATGAGCCACTCTCATTAGCACTTTTTCTTAAGCTTTCACTGAGTGAGCCGCCATACTCTGCCAACTCCGCAGGCACACACAATCACGCAGAGACACATCGTCTCACAGACTCAAATCTTTTTAATCCTGTCTTTTTTTTAATTCTAAATCTGTTCAGGAAATTGTTTCGCAGCAGTCAGTGACCCTCCATGAGACTTTCAGCTGCCTCTCCTCTGACTCCTCCTTCCCATCTTCTCTTGCTCTGTTATTTTTTTCTCTTTCATCTCCACTCGATTGTCTTCTTCTGCTTTCAAGCCATTGCCACCTCCCCCCACCTCACCCTCTCCTTTCTTCATTACGATTAAGGTGAAGCAGATCACTGCATTTTGCTCTGTACACAATAACGTGTGAGCAGTATCAGGAGAGTAGAGTGGAAGGAAGATCAATGGAGGAAAAAGGGCACCAGGGTAGAGTAAGATTAGGTGTGGAGAGGTGTAGAGAGTGGTCTGGCAGGAAGTGAGGATGGTGATGAATGAAATGATAAAAACTGAGTTTTAATTTTATTTGTGTAATATTTCTTTTGATATTTTTGGCGACCATGAGAAATTGTGTTGTCTGTACCCTGTTTATATATCCCTTGTTATGATGATGATCCAAACAAGCAGGCATGCTGCGGTCACAGTGTGGGATTTTTTTTTTGGATCATGTCATCGCTTCTGGAATCAGAGGAACAACGACATAGTCCTATCCTTTACGACCAAGTAATTTCTTTTTCTTTTACTCTTTTACACTACCATTGGTTCAGCTCTTTACTTTCAGGTACCAGTATAAGTAGTATATTACAGTTTCAAATTCAGTTTACACTGGTGACATTTCATTAGGAGCCCTATTGTCTGCTTTGGTTTTAATTTGATTAGATCGTTTAAGTTTAACAATTACAAATGACTGAATCTCCCCAGGTGACTTCTTAGCAGCGCACCAGCAGTGTGTCCTCCTTTGTGTCTCTGTAGCCACCTGCAATCACAGTGCCATGGGTATACATACATACACACAAACATATATATATATACTGTACATGTAAATCAGTTAATTGCTGTTACCCCAATAGCAAGTGCATCCCTTAGTCTATAGAACATGTTGACCAGGGTTACTGTTTCCCTGGTAACGAAGGTGCAGGATGCCAGGGGGGGGGGGTTTGACAAAGGGTAAAGAAATAAAAAATAGACAGAGAGGGTGCACAACAACTGGCTCTAAGAGAGGAAGAAGTGAAGGAACTGAAGTATTTATCAGAGGTGGTTGCAGTCTGAGTTTAGTTCAGAGATCAGACACACGGAGAGAAAGAGTTGAGGCAGGTCAAAGAAGCAGCTGGACATCAGGTCTGGTACAACTTATTTTTACCTTCTGTTGAATATGACTGAGCTACAAACAGACCTAACAATACTGACTCTATCACTAAATTTGATTTATACTTGCGGGTAAGGGGTCAAGTCATATTATTTGAGCCTAAACACATGTGGGTGCCTGGACCTGCTGAAGGTTATGTTCTAACTGACTTACAATATGTCTCAACATGATGCTCCCATGGCAGCATAATAACAACACTTGAGAAAAGATTCCTTACGAGTAAAGCCATCTCTGCCTTTTGCAGAATCAAACCTCTCAGCCACCGTTTTCACAGATCACAATTTGCCTTAGAGGACTTAGTAGGGATATTCTCTTGAAACAGATTGAGGGTTCTGTGAGACGGAAGAATGCGTCACCAAAAGAATATAACTTAGTGCCTCAGGACAGGAAATAACAGTATGGTTGCAGGCTTCGAGTTGTTGGCCATCTTTAATGCCAAATGAGGAAAATACATTGATAAAAATGATATAGCCTTATATACAGTATGATTTGGAAAATTAAAGCTGGTTAAACAATGTCAAAACTGAGTTTTGCTTTTCTCAGTAGTCACCATTAGAGTTGAATAATCAATACACACAAGGCCATCTTCAAAGTCTAACAATCAATATGTAACTACTGTGCAACTGTTACAAAAGACAGTTTGGATGAGCGAAATTCCATTGCTGCCTGATTATTTTACTATAACATTCAAGTAGTTGCTATTCTCATGGCTCCTGCACACTTTAACTTAAAAACCCTCACACAGAATAAAACCTTAACTACGCACTAGGCAGTTAGAACCGAAGCCTCTTGTACGAGATCCAAGACTTCTTCAAGAATATTAACTGGTCAATGCCTACTTGGAACAATAATGAAGATACTATGACCTGGATGACTGAGAAACTTCGCAGAAAATAGTTAAAACAACCACTGCTTTCTGGGAAACCTTACCTTTGAGTAAACATGTGCCGCATATAAATAAATTATATCCAAAGTAACTAACAATAAAACTGAATTTTGTATTAATTGTTCATCTTTCTTTTAATGATCCTTCATTCTTTCAAACTACCCAAAAAGAAAAATCTGATCGTAGGGATGATATGATTATTTTGTGTCAGTGCCTTTTGGATGAGGCAGCAGAACGTTGTTTTATCCCGCCGACTGTCCCAGATCAGACTTGGAAAACCATTCACAATAATGTCTATCAGGAAGGCCAAGCTATGGTGTGTTCTAAGCGTAATCATAGCACGGCCCTTCTCCCTCTGTATCTCTCACAATATTGCACCACACACAGAGGAGGTCAGATACTTTCAGAGCATCCTGCGTGGTACTCCTTTCCATGTACAGTATGTCCCCTGTTTACTCTGTCGTAGTGTAGCTGAACACGTGACACACAAATCCACGTATGCGACTGGCTAACTGCATCCTCAGTGCCTCCCACTGCTGTTAATGATGCAAAAATGAATAATTTGTGTATGTGAGTGGCTTTGAACGTGAGAGTGAGAGAGGGAGTGGACGAGTGTGTGTTGCGTTGTCAGCTGGGCGTGTGTTAAATGATGAGGTTACACCCAGAGCATGAATAATGCCGACGACTATAGGGAGAGAGAAAGAGAGAGTGTGCGTACGTGTTTGTGCGTTTCAGCGTGCATGCTTGTGTGTAAGAAAGAGAGACAGGTGGAAGACTAATTGGGTGAAAGGAGAGTAAAGAGAGTAACTCCTTACAGAGATTTAATAAAGACTTTCGTGATTGAGAGAGTGAAACACACAAATGAACCAGAAAGCTCAATACATTGTACTGTGCATTTCTATTCTCTTCAAAGCCTTGTTACTTTCTTCTCTGCACCCCTTCTTGGGTTTTTCTGCATTTCCTGCCCCCACCCTCTCCTTTTTTTCCACCATTTCTTTGAGCAGCCATTCTCCCTCTCACCCCTGTCCCTGTCTCCAACCACCATCCTCCTCCTCGCCTCCCTCCATTTCCATCTCTCGCCGAGGGCCGACAAAGCTGGCATCATATCTGAGTCAAGAGTCCGAATGTTTCTAATGCCTGTTAGTGGGCTGGCCTTCTGTTCAGAAACAAACCCAGGCACGCTGCCTGCCATGGACAACTTCCACACTTTCACCACTCAAATCTCTCCAATAAACCAACTGTGTATAATATATCTTACATTTTTACAATTTTTTCAGTCGTTATTCCAAATACATTTACAATGACACGGTGAATGCACCGTTGTGTAAAACATCAGAACCACTGGTTTACCATCAGATAACTCTCCAATGTTATGTTACAGGAGATTTCCTACATCATCAATCTACCATTCAGACACTGATTGACCAGTGTTGTAGAAGTGAGAGATTGAGCTTTGTTAAACTTCTTGTTCCAGCACTCTTTTTGGTGGGACTGACCATAGATAATTAACAAATCGTAACTTAGATCAGTTGGAACTAAGATCAAAGGAACTCAAAGTCCAAAAAACGGTATATAGACGCCACAGGCCACAAGACACTTGTAAAGGTAGTCTTTAATCAGCTAAACCGCTTTTTAAATAAATATAGTATTTTAGAAAACCACAAATTATTATTATTATTTTATCCTGTTCAAAGCAAATAATAGATGCTGATGTGTGTCTGAGAGAGTGTGTTTGTGTGCCTGTTCATTATCAGATTAGTCTCCTGCTAATGCCATTGTCTGTGTGTCCAGAAGAGCAGCACACACACACACACACACACACACACACACACACACACACACACACACACACACACACACACCATTTCTTAAATGTATTACTTTTCCCCTTTTACACCATCTTAGCTTCCGCCTGCAACAAGGACATTCCAGTAGCGACACACTAGCTACCCTGTGTGTGTGTCTGTGGGTCCATGTGCATGCAAATACAAATTGAGGAGACCTTAAGTGAGTTGCGTGAAAACTGAGGGAATCCAGGACGGTGAGAGGAGACATTTAAGAGGAAATTTTTTTTCTCTGTTGGAGATCTGCTGCTCATTGCCTGCATAGTGCTAAAATGGTGTTGCTCAGAGACATATTGACCGTGGTTGCTAAGATACCATTTTAATTGGTTGATGTGTGAGGCTGAGGCAGGGTTGTGGGGGTTTTCCCAACACATCAAACCTCCGTTATCCTAGCAGAGAGGCACCTACTGTAGAGAGAGAATGTCGTCTCTGCAGAGAGCTGTGAAACGAGCCCTCCTTAAGCCGTAAAAGAAAAGAAAACCGATTCACCTTTTCATGCAAAACAGAGCTGCTGCAACATAAACAACTTTCATAGGTTACCACGGCAACAACAAATCAAACCAATAGAAAGTAATGAAAAATCTAAAAATAGGCAGATCAGGAAGCCTCCAGAGAGCACACATTGGTAGGCTGATATTCTACTGTTTCACCAGGTGAAAGCAAGTGCAAGAACATCTTATTGCTCAATGGTTACTAGCTGAAAACTGCAAACACTTCTCTTCTCTTTTCTCTTCTCTTCGCGTCTCTTCTCTTTTCTCTTTTCTTCCCTCCTCCTCTCTTTTCTTTTCTTCTCTTCTCTTCTCACGCATCACCTTCCCTTGTCTTCGAATCAAAATAAGTGATCCTCTCAGAGTTCCTATTGAGTACATTTTTCTTACATTTGTTTGTTTCTAGCTCAAAGGCTGTGCCGTGTGCTCAGTACAAATTATACACATTTGTTAAAGCATTGCTAGAAGAATGCCACAAGATACCTTTATTTGTCTTATTTGAAATTAAGAATGTCCAGCCTTGGAAGTTATTGATTAACTTCCAAAGTCTGCCAAATTCTTTGTTTGTACCTGCTATCGTGACACCTACTGATTCGTTTTTTCCTGACCCAGATTCTCCGTTCCACTCCTCTGAGAGCGGATTGAGGTCACTTAATGTGTCAAATCAGTGAGACTGATCAAGGTCCTTTACGCTAAGCTGTAGAATTTAGGGAGTTGCAAACACGTTCATCCCATCTCATCTACACCCCTCGTATCCGAATCATTGTCCACTTGCAACACCTTTTTCTTCCACTGTGGTATTGCTCCTGTCAGAGTGAATGAAGGCGTCTTTATGAGCTACAACAAATGGAAAAGGGGGCGTAGAAAGGTTTACTGTATACATGATTGTATTTGGGGGCGTTTATTAATAGCTGATAAATCAATAGTTATCATTACAGACTGACTACAGTGAGTAACTTGCAACCTGCTTCACCTTTCTTAACAAAACAATGCTATCATTAGAACCTGTTATTTAAAATACCTGTGTTACTGTAAATATCCAGCCTCAGTTTAATTGCATAAAGGTTTGATAACGACATTTTTGGAATCATTGCCAATTTAAAAGTGAATGAAGGCGTCTTTATGAGCTACAACAAATGGAAAAGGGGGCGTAGAAAGGTTTACTGTATACATGATTGTATTTGGGGGCGTTTATTAATAGCTGATAAATCAATAGTTATCATTACAGACTGACTACAGTGAGTAACTTGCAACCTGCTTCACCTTTCTTAACAAAACAATGCTATCATTAGAACCTGTTATTTAAAATACCTGTGTTACTGTAAATATCCAGCCTCAGTTTAATTGCATAAAGGTTTGATAACGACATTTTTGGAATCATTGCCAATTTAAAATATATATATATATATATATATATACACCAGCAGATATTTTGATATTGATAACCTAATTTGGTTCAAATCCATATTGGTTCCAGTTATTGTCAACATTATCACATCAAGTGTGGACATAGAGTTGGCATTGTACAGAACATTTCTTTGATGTTTTTTAATTTCTCCAAAGGGGGTGGGCAACCACTTCCTTCATTGCAATATATTTGATTTTACTTCAGGGATGTTTACTCGAAAACAGAACTCCAGTAGACATGGTAGTATTATTCACTATAGTTTAAATATATTATATAAATAAAATAAGATCAATATTAGTTATTAGTTAAATGTAATAATGTAAAATATTTCCACGTTGATCATTGCTGTGCAGTGTAACTTTTTTTCAAGTTGATAAACAATGTTAATGCTGCGCTCAAGTCATAAAAAGGATGGTTGAACACAACTCCACACCCAATATTGGAGAGCATTTATGGTCACAGGGAGCATTTTGTAATTTGGTCGATGCATTTATTTTTTTACTATATGGGTTCATTAAACAACACATTTTGAGTGTCATTAGTTTTTTATCCCAAAATTAAGTCAACAATTTGGTCTACAGGAACCCTGGGTTTAATTTCATTCCATAATGCGAGATCATTCAAATATTTATACAAAATCAGGTAACTGAAATCACTAGGTTAGAGTAAAGCATCATTCCATCCATCAGTACCATGCAGAACATCTTCAGCTATATGATGTTGCCTAGCAACTGCACTGTGACAGGACTGAAGTCACTGCGCCCCAGCTGGTGTTCTTAAGATATAGCTATTATAAGACTAACTGTAAAATCCAGTATTGTTATGTTATTTTATTGTTATTGATATATATTTTAACAATGGACAAAACAGGCTCGAATCAGAGTTTGGTGTGTGTTGAATGTATCAGACATGCTAATAGTGGTTGGAGTATTTACTTTAAGGTCACGGTTTGGCTAGTACAAACCACAGCTTTTAGTTTATTTCAGTTTATTTATCATCAGATATTTTTTTTGGTATTCTTTTAATTTGTCTATGCACCATTGTCGGGTATTTATAAATCAAGTAGTATCTGCTCCAGTAGTTTATTTTGCCAGCACAGTTAGTGTTTCTGCTCATGAAGTGATTGTTCACAAATTGACTTCGGAAATGTATCGGTCAAAGTTGAAAACCCACAGCAGAGTATTCAGAGAGCAGAGTAACACTCACTTGTCAGGTGATTTCAACTCTCAGGCTAGAGGCTCTCATCCTTGTCACCTCCACACCCCGAAGCTTTTGTATCTCCATCTGAGACACAGGAGAGGGAATCATTTCCTCTAATTAGACCAATCTCTGTAATCAGTGATTACATCTGCAGCACCCTGTAATCAGCCACCAACATCTTGTCACAAAAGATTCTGAGAGTCTGTGTGTATGTGTGCGTACTTTCTTATATTTGTGAGGACGAGTTTGACTATTAGACTTTATAATCTGAGAACATTCTTTATGGCGTGGGGTGAAGCCTTGGTTTTAGGGTTCAGGTTGGATGGTTTAAGATGTGGTAAGGGTAAATGTTTGGGTTAGGCATGCAGTTGTGAAGGCTAATGTTTATTTGATAAATAACATATCACCCTTACTTTTAAATCAAAAAGCTGTTACACAGACTGTAAGTCTCTAAAACTTTGCATTTGTTGCCTAATTTCACAATTTCAAAGGTCTGGTATGAAAAATGTATTAAGTGCAAAGTTGCGCTCCTTCATAAATCATCACAATAAACCTGGCACATCAACAAAAGCAAACGTTGACACACACAGTCACATGCTATAAGTAATATGCACTAGCTTATCATCAGGCTGTGTTCAGGGAGCCAGCGGAGGGTGATGGTGTATCTCCTCCTGCTTCAGTGATCTGTGTAAATTATAGATTACAGCTTTTCTATCCCAGGTTTTGAAGCTGGGCCCAGAGGACACAGAAGGGGGGGAGAAAGGATCACAGATAGTGTACATGCTGGACAAATACATGGGGGGAATGTGGAGGAAGTACAAAAAATACAGGGCACAATTCAAAATGAATGTGTTTTTTTAATGGACATAATAAAAGTCATCCTGCATTTTCTGAATCACTCATGTTATGTTGTTGTACTGTTGCCACATTCCCTGATTCTTAGATACAATAGAAGGAAACTGACCTGGGGATCCAGTTGCACCAGCGTGTTGCTTGAGGTGTGTCCACCACTTTGTCGAGATTGGAAATTTCCAATTTTGCAGGATGAACCACTGAAGTACATATCTTTTATTATTCCAGTTTTATTTGATTGTTAACACAGATAATCTGGGGTCCATTGGTATTCCAGTATGAAGAAATAGTAACTGTGCACAATGTGTTAGGACCAGGTGGCGAACAGAGGCCTCCAACAGCTACAACCCTTGTTCTGTTAGGATCTTTTGTTAAAATCTCTATTTTATGGTTTTTCACATTTCCAAAACTGTGCACAAGTGACCAATTACTGTGGTAGCCAGGTGTGACTGTTGCATTGTTGGATACAAAACAGAGCCTGGTGTGTAAGCAACAGAGATCTTTTTTTTTTTTTACAAATTCCATCCACCAGTCCACTTTTCTCTTATAAATTGGACTTTTATATTTTTATATACAGTATATACCACATTTTTATTCACACCCTTACTTTTACAACCAATTGGCATATTCAAAAATATATATATACTGTATATACTTGCTTGCTTTTTTTTATATCTAGCAACAAATATCATTGGCCAGACACAAACCAGGGACATTGGAAGGTCAATGAATGTAACCTATGGCCATAAGAGCACCAAGTGATTTAATTATTAACACATCACATCAGATATATAGTTTCAAAGTGTTTACTCTCCATTTTCTCAGATCTTAATATCCTTTAATTTCTATAATACATAATTCTGCCCCACTGTATCCATCCTTTGATAATGATCTGAAAGAGATAACATTTTTAGAAAGTGCCAATAAAAAGTATTTCAGCAAACATACTATATATACCTGTATATGTGTGTCCTGTAACAGGGAAATCTGTCCAATTTTGTTCACCTCCATATTAAAAATGTATTAGTACTCAAAGGTCACTACGTTCACATGGTACACATGAATTTGAACATAGAGGTGACTACAGACCGTACAATGTATATATAATTTATGTATACATTTTACAGAAATCACAATCTATTTGAAGTGCTAACACAAAACTCTCTCTATGGAATGACTCTATTCTCAGTGCAGGTTTGAAAAGGTATAAATCCATCCATCCATATACACTTATCCTTATTGGGTTGCCAGGTTGCTGGAGTCAATCCCAACTGTCTAAGGCAAAAACACGGATAGATGCTCAATGGGATAATAAAGTGATCCAATTAGATCCCAGACTATCAACCCAATAGAAAAAGAATGTGGAATGAGCTTGGAAAGTGCAGAGCTGTTTACACAAGTAATCTGAATAATATGTTGGAGCTGAAGAAGTTCAAGGAAAAATGGTCCAAACATTACTGCTGAGTGTTGTGCTGCTCTGTTTCACACCAACTTGAAGCTTTAGTTTGCGTATATTGCTGCCAAACTTTAACCAGTTATTAAATCCTAGGTTTAAACATTTTCCCCGCCAGAACTGTGAATGTTATATGGGTTTATTCCCCGAAGACATAAAAAAATCAAATTGTTTGTGTTATTAGTGTATGCTAATAGGGTTCACTGTGCTTACATACTTTCTCTTCTCACTGTAGAACTATAAGGAGAAAATAAAGATATTTACTTTATATAAGATATGACTCCCACTTACTATATGTGTCCACATACACACAGACACTGCCTTGAGGATGCAGTTTAAATATAGCAGGAACATTTACATAGTAACAATATATTCACTGCAGTATGTGAACATAGACATTAAGCATCACCTTTGATTTCTGTGTTCTGTATATGCGGTTGAATTGTAGTGCCAAGGGCTTTTCTCATACCCAAACAAAACAACCAATTTTTTCAACACATTTCATTACCGTCTCAGCTTTCACCCATTAGAGTTTTCCAATATCGTCCATCATGGCTGAACGTTTTATTCTGAATCTACTGGTTAATAAAAACAGCACTACATTTACATTCTGAGTTCCACCTAAGGGCATTTCTCATCCTTGTCTGTGTAATATAAAGTAAATGGTAAAGCTTAACCTGCATAACTCTGAACAGGAAATAAACAATGAAATAACATAGGGGAACAAAACCACTGAATACACCATGGCAACATACCGGTTGATTACACTGTTTCACAAGTTGGTTACATACTTAATGACTTTTGGAGAAATCACATTGCTGTGCTGTTCACAGGAGGTTTCCTGAGCAAATCTGACAGATCTCCAAACTATTGCAAGCACACAGATTTTTTTTTTTGCAAAACCATGTTTGAATAATGTTTGCGCATTGTATAGCAATATAGACAAAAAGTTTAATAATAATGATACATGAGTTTACGTAGAAGTCGTTTAAGTGTATGTTTATGTCTGGAACTATGTGTTTGTGTGTGTGTGTGTGTGTGTGTGTGCGTGTGCGTGTGCATGTCTGTTTGTGTACGTGTAAAAGCCATTGACTGTAATAATGGACGTCCATGCAGACAGTGGGATTCCGCATCTCGTGGGACCATTTGTCTTTGATTAGAGTGCAGCGGAGGACGGCTGACTGCACAAGAACCTTAATTGTCTCCCTGAATCACCGCACTGTGACTTCTGACAGTACGGCTGACATGGCTGACTGACTCCACTCTCTGGAGTAGATATTTAGTCGATTGTGACCATTCTTTTGATCCTGAGGTATATTTTATATGTTCATTTGACAGCTTCACCCATATGTAGAGTGTGAAAGAAGCAGCACTTTTATTATCTCAAAGTAAAACAAAGGACAAAGGAGGATTATGCATGAACAAATCTTAACGACAAATATACTTTAAATATAATGTTAAGTATGCATATATTATAATATTATCATAATAATATTATATTGATAGTAATATTTGATTAACAGTTAATAATTTATGTAGTATAAATAGTAGTATAATATGATAACTATAGTTACTGAGTAGTATGAACATCTTTTATTACAGTAGAAATATCATAATCTAATATATATAGGCTCTAGTCTAGCGTAGGTAGTAAGCTATTTAGCTATTTTAGTTAAATCCATTGTCTGTTGTGGTTTAATTTGTGAAAAGCTAAATAAACATCACCTTATTGCTCGAAAGCAGCATGCACTACTTCCACATGTGCAGAGAAACAAAACTTGACAGGCCTCATGTGCCTAGTTACAGTTGCTGTGATTGGACAATCCCTGTTAAGGGGAGATGTTTAATACTCAGCGCCTTAAACAATTAAAAGGTGGCAGATAAAGTCACCAGAGTTAAAGAAGCAGCTTGAGTCTTATCTGAAACACTCAGTGCCTCCGACAGTTCACCATGTCGCCAGCTCAGAACAGGGAATCCTGCTTTGATGCCGTAATGTGGATGTCATTTCTCTTGTTCAGTCATCCTGAGAGTGCTGACTTCAAATGTCCTTGTTAATATAGTATATTTCTCCATCACGCTTCAGTGCAACTCCTTCAACGGTTTCTAAAACGATTCTAAAAATGGTTGATTACCAATTGATCAATAAGCTTCGAGCTGAATGCTGTCAGAATGCTGAGTTTGTCAGTATTATAGTACAACAGTGAATGGTGCTGACAAGGGGTAACCAATTGATTTCTGAGCTTCTGTGTTTAACAACATCGGGTGGGTAATATTTCAGCTTAGCCTTGTGTGTTTCCTGCTGAGTCTGTACTGGAACAATATACATTATATGAAAACCTTCATAAAAGCATTTTTTTGTCCAAAGTGGGCTTTAAGCTCAGACAAAAGGTTTATGTTCATGTCGCAAAGTTTCAAGACAATGCCCTTATAGTTAAAGGAGGTGAAACCTGTGAATGTCTTTATTTTTTCAAAATATACCTCCTCAGACTTAATGGAGATTTTTGGTGCGGGACAAAGTGATCAGAATCGCTCCCCTTTGGTTGAATTGTTTCTTTCTTTTGTTTCCCAAGGTGTATGAGAGAGGTACCAACGTGGAGCAGTTTGTCACACGCTTCCTCCTGAAGGAATCAGCCAATCAGATCCAGTCTCTCCTTAGCTCCGTGGAGAGTGCCGTGGACGCAATCGATGAACAGCACAGCCAATCGGGGTGAGCCCGGGAGTGTGTGTGTGTGTGTGTGTGTTAATGACTGTGCACATGTATCATGGCATTATGTGTAAAACCCAGGTTGTCAGCAGTGATAATGTGAAGCAGCCAGTGTTTCAAACACAAATCTAATATGGTTAAAACTTCTGTCACTCACGCACAGACACGCACACACACGCCTTCTAATTCCTAATGCAACCTCCCCTTCTTTTCTTCTTCCCCCCCTTTTTTCAGCCATTTACCTGCCAAGGTGAGTCCACAGGTGCCTGAGAGGCGCTATGAAAACACCGTCCCTGACTACCCTCCAAACAACAGAGTCAGTGCCAGGGAGGCTACAAGGACCATCAACACTGCTTCAGGTGACAAACACACACACACACATATACGCACATACACACTGCAGCAACTGCTCTGATTTCGTGGTTGGAGGACATCCGTCACACGCTTTGATGATTAGCATCATATTCTTGAAGTTTGGCGAGGGTAGATCATCCTTGGGTGAGCAGAAATCAATGTCTGCCAGCCACACAGCAGTTCTTCATCCAACATGCATGACACACAGCAACACCACAATCTCCTTCTACCTGCATTGATGATATAAAATCAACATTTGATCTCTTCCTACCAACACCAATTGAAAATTGACAATGGAAAAAATAATATTAGACATGGAAAGGAGCTCTGCATTTGGTGCACAGTGGAAAGCGCTTGATTCAGTTGACTTGAAAGCATCTTATGGATTGTTGTTGTTGTTGTTAGCTTGAGTGTACAAATCAAAAGGAGAAATAACTGCTAGTTTGTGGAATTCAGGAACTGGAAGGGCAATATTCCCAACTACAATGTAATTGGAAAAAATTCACATGATGTTAGAGGGATTTGCTTTGAAAACCGTGATACCAGACCCAGCCGTCGTGAAAGAGATAAATTAGCTGCAATTATAGAAGTATTGGATACATGGGCTGAATGTCTGCTTTTGCTGTACAATCCAAGGGAAAATTATTGGATATATACATCTTTGGAGAAGTTATTGTTGATGAACAAATGATGAGTAAAAACATTAAAAAATGATGTTTCTAATGTTTATTTTCATAGAATTTTAGAATCAAATGTATATTAAAGTTAATATTTAGCAACAAGGAACAAAACCTCTGCAAATAAACACATTTAATCAATTTAGGTATGAGTAAATTTGATTGAAATTGCACCGGGTCAATATGACCCGAAACATAACCGATGTATGTAAATTCTTAACATAACAGGAAGGTTAAAGAAATTCCCCAGAAAAATGCATCCAAGTCAGTTTAATTACCTTGCAAGCCATGAAGACATAACCGCATGCTCCTGTGGACCTTTCAGGCACGCAAAAGCGCTGCGGGACATAGGGGACGTAACCCATTTCATACTTTTTGCTGCTCATGCGTACAAGCACCAGTTACGTGCAACCCTGGTTATAATATCACCAAAATTGCTAGCATTAAAAGTAAGGTTGATGCACAATGTCAATGTAGCGCTCTTCAGGACAAATGGACAAATGATTATACTTTTTCGTGGACATAAAAGGCAAGCCAGTGTGCTCAGTGTGTGGGGACTCTTGGGGAAAATTCTATTCAAGCAAATTGGTAAACTTGTATTAAAGCACATTAATTACACAAAATGCTCAAAGGGCTTCACATCAGTTAATATAAATAAACAAAAAACTCAATATTAAATTAAAGATCGAGAAATTTGAACAATAAGTGGTGGAGACATTTTAAAAAGCAAATAAGAAGGTAAAACAGAGAGATAAAACAAAGTTACACAGATAAAGTTGCTTTTTATTTGAATAGCATTAAAGAAAGGTAAATGGGTTGCGTCTTAAATCTATTAAAGAGGTTCTGGGGCAAAATCATTCTAAAACTCGAAATGGCCTTCAATTTTTCCCCACCTCTGCTTTAAAGTGTATTTGCATATGAGTATTATACATGTAATTTCTAGTAAAAAAGTCTTAGTTTAATCAAACAAGATAAATATGTTTTCCCAGGGTTTGTAGTTGCCGCTGCTTTTGAGTTGCCACTGGTTGCACCTTCACATTTGTTGCGTTTTATTTAAGAATGAAAGTGAAGGCTATATTTAATTTCAAATGGACAAAATGTGTTTTTTTCCTAAAATGACTACCTCCAGAACATGTGGCTCTTGACCCTGGTGCAGGTACAGATGTGTTGATATAGTTGATGTGGCCAAGAAATGACCCAGACCAACCAGTCATACTGACATATTAGTGCAATAAAGGTGCTCTTGGCTAATAACATGTCAGCTCCAGTTGATATTGCCGTGAACACTAACACAGTTACTTTGAACAAACATGGTGATAGCGTCAGTGTTGAGATCATCATCGCAGCATAAGTAAAAAGTAAAGACATTTTTATTTTATGATTTCGAATGTTCTTTTTGTAAAAATTATCAAATTAATGACAAGTAAAGTCAAGAGTAATCAAAATCTCTCAATTTGTAAATCATGTTTTCCTACATACACTTGCCTTGGTGTTATTTTTTTCTGTTCTAAGGCATCAAAATGCAAAAAGGATAGCAGGTTATTCAGAGGAAAACGTTATGTGTGATAATGATCATATCTGGAGCAATTGAAAATTATTGTTCTTTGGCTCTGATGCTGCACAGAAAAAAAATAAACATTCTTTTCGGATGACTTGCAGAATGAGGAAAGAGCAAACAGACATTTCTTCTTCTTTCCGATTCCAAACATCTGCCACTTTTCAGTAGAGAGTATCTCAAAATGTTCAAACGTAGCATGTGTGAGAAGGCCACTGTGCAGCTTACTGCAAACACATACACTGCACACAACCCCAGAGTTATTTTTCAACACGACCAGTCGTTTCAGAGCATTTCTTCATTCAGACATATAGTGAAATGCAGGAGGTGGAACATTTAAAGTTCAAACCAAATGTCGCCGTGCATTAGCTGCACAGTAAAGATCCATATGAAAGTAATTGTGGTTTCCATGTGGCAGGTCTGGGCAACTGTGGACTGTAAAATCATGTGTCGTTTTTAGCACAATGTTTCATCAGATGAGCAGTAACTTGCCATCACATCTGCTGGTGGCAGTGTGTGATTGCCACAGTAACAACAGCAGGGTTTTCCGTCATTGATCAGCCTCCATGTTCTGATTCAGTTCCATTAAACCAAACTGCTGCTGCCTGCTTAATAGATAGATAAAAGATACCTTATTTCTGTCATCAAGCCAAACCTCTTTGGCCCATTGCAGTGTAGGCTTTTGTTTGCAAAATTGCCATTTATTTTTGTCCTATTAAATTATTCTTATTACTTATAAATATTCTTATTACTTACGTGTCTTCTATCAACTTTGCAAAGAAAAACAAAAAGCATACTCCAAAAATGTATAAACTCATATACATCCTGATTCCAAAACAAGGCTCTTTGTCCAACTCACATGTTTTTTACCTCAAAATATGTTCCTTTTTCTTTCCTCAGTATTTCTCCTTTTACCTCCCTCTCTCGTAAAGTAGCTCTGACAGCCAAGGACCTCGGTGTCAGCTGCGCTTTGTCTTGAGTCAGGACAAGTCGATTGATTAATGATGCCCAGATCCTCGCTCTATTCTCTGTCCCCCTTCTCTGTCCTGCTGCTCAACCTCCTCCAAAACAATGAATAATCCCACGGTTCCCCCACTAATGTATGCAAACCCAAGAAATCAACTTATAGTTCTCTTTTTTGTGTGGTAATAACACATGGAGAGTAATGTGTGGTGTGTTTTAGCTGCGAAAGACAAAAGAGCAGAAAAGACAGAGAAGTGAGTGGGAGATGTGTGGGGAAAGAAATAAGGTAAAAGCGAAAAAGTAAAAAGACGAAGAATGGTCCTTTAAATATACAGTACCGTCTACCTCAGCCAGATGTGTTATCACATTAAAACCACATATTTATAAATACACACACACACGAGCTGTAAACATTTGTTTTTTCTAAAACATAATTACCCTACAACGTACTACCATATTTCTAGCATTATGTTTTCAGTGCATGTGCTGTGTCAAATATAAATATTCACAGAATTACCCTCAAAATCCTGAGTCACTTTTGAAAGAAGAACATTTTCTGTGAAAATTTGAGCTTCCCACTACTGCCACTAATTCATTCCTAGCGTGAGAAACAGACTCCTAATATCCATTCCAACATAAGAATTTATGGCCAAATATTTAAAGTTTACATATTCATGTTTTTTATAAATATGTTTTAGTATATACATTTTTATTTTTTGCTAAATGAAGTTGGCCGTGTTGCTGGATTTCAAGCTTCCTTAATTCTAATAAAGATCCTAATGAATGGGACATCAGCCAAGAGCTGGTGTATAGGTGGGAACTCAATACTGATCAATAGTGATTCGTTTGAACAACAAGGGTTCTGCTACGGCAACTCCACTACTTGTGTTGTGAATGTGTTAGTATCTGTAGTGGCACATTAACATTCAGCAAATATATTCAAGTGACAGTCAATGACACATTGTATGTGTCAAGATTTGTGCATGTTCACGCCAGCTGTGCTAAGCACTGACTGTGACGGACAAGAGACTGGAGTCACCATATGTTTTTACGTCAGTGGAGACAGATGTTTGTGAGAGTAAGAAAACATTGTCTGGTAATTAATGTCTATAAGATGGATGATAGTTCAGTGTGATGAGTTTTATGACATAGAACAGTGAGCTGATAGAAAGAAAAGAAATCCAAATCTGGGCGGATGCTGTTGATTATATGGCATAATTAGCATGAAATCTCTAATGTTCTGAACCATTGGGGAAATGCATTTATTCATGACAGGATGACTCCTGTCATCATCAAGATGGAAATGATCTTTGAGTGGGTGGGAGAGGATGCATGGGCCAGTGTGTACAAGAGAGCGAGAAAGCCCCCAGCTTGTTCATCTACCATGTACGGTAGTATATTTACCATGTAGTCAATTTTGGCACTCAGCAACGTTGTGTATCCTACCCATTAGCTGACTGGCAGGTTTGATCCTCAGGCCACCCCATAAATGAGCAGGTTGAGGACCATCCAAGCACACCAACTCATTACCATGCTGAAAGTTTCTTAACAACAAAATCTAAGATCAAGCGGAAGAGAAATCAGAATTAAATGGAATAATATAAGCCTCAGTAGAATTATCAGATACATTTTAAAGATCTTTAATTGGCACGACAAGAGGGCAGTGTTGAGGCAATTATTTCAAAAGGTGTGGCATGCAGGTAGAGAGAGAAGGGAAGATAAGGGCTGGCTTTGATTAAGAGGAGCAGCTGGGCAGATGTGCTCCTTTGTCTGCATAGTGTGGCCATCAGGGAGAGAAAGGCCCGAGGAATGGCTGGTGCTTTAATGCTTAGATGACCACAGGGATGCTATTGGTATGCATGTTTTTTGATAAATGGTAATTAATTTGTGTATTTGAGCAAGCACATGAAAAACATTTTTATGAGCAGGGTTGGGAGGGTTACTTTAAAGAAGTAATCCAGTACAGTTACTAGTTGCCTGTTAAAACATGTAATCAGTAAAGTATCACAATATTAAAGTATCATGATATATCGTGGTATATCAATACCAAATATGCAACATATCTTGCTAATATCACCTAAAACATTATTTTACTGTGGGGGAAAAAAGGTTTGGATGATTCTAAACCACAGCACAGAGCAGGCAAAATAATGCACAGTGATTAGTCTCATTGGAGTAGTTTAACTTCTGAAAAACCATCCGTTGCGTTTATTATCCACACAAACTTTTTTGCCCCTTATATGAACAGATTGTACAACAGAAATGGAATCCAGAATGGAATAAGGTTAATTCTGAATAGCTCAAATTAGGTTTAATTGGAGAGAAAGTCTGCAAAGACTGCAATTCCTCTTACACGTCTATAATTGACCAGGGCACTTATTTTCTAAGTTCATCAAAATGACCTGTGTGCTTTTGCTTCAAACTGTCTCCATGGTTACAGGCTAAGGTCGAGTTGATGAATGCATGTGTGTATGTGTTTAGGACTGGGGGAGGTAGTTCCTAATTGACTGACGGTTAAAGCTTTTAATGAAAAGTATGCAGCTAGTGCTCCAATTAGCTGTGAGGGGCCCATCAGGGGATGGAAATAGGATGGGATCTCAGGAGAATGTGGAGGGGTGAGGGAGGGAGTCATGGGGAGAAGAGAGAAACAGTAGAGTGAATATTCAGTCATTCCTTTTAGCTGGGAATGAGCTGAGAATTGAGGAAAATAATGTTTCCTCAGTTTGGCAATTTTTTTGTCTCAGATATAACCAACCATCAACAACTGAGACAGCCTCCACATCTGCACTACACAATTCACCAGAGGAAATAATCAATTTTTAAAGGTGTTGTGTGTCGTGAAATATTTCAATAATACGCCAGGAACAGGACAAAAGGTGACCTAGCCTTTGTGAACCCATAAAAGGTTGTGTTCACATTTACTGTTCCGCACCAATTCACACTATGTGTATCCTTGGAGACTGTCATTATTTTTTTTACGTGCTTGTTTGCTTGTTGTTTATTCAGTTTCTTTCCATTTTTGGCCAGATTTCTTGTTAATGTACTGCCAATATCTTTTGTTCAGCTCAGCAGAAGTTTAATTATGTATTTAGCTGAAATATGTCTGAAAGCTATGACCAAAGCTATCGAGGAGGAGCCCTGTGCAAGGCTGAAAATCACTGCATTAAAAGCCACTGCTCTATTCCTTTACTGTCTTGAAGTTGAATTCCTTCCGATAAACAAATATAATTGCCCATTTATCAGGCTCTAGGGTTATCCCATTTTATATGAAATATTTATGATGAAACAATAATATTGGGAGAGATGAGAAACGTGCAGAACCTGTTCTGTCTAGCTTCGCCTTTACTATGCATACCTGTATTTAAGCAGCTGAAAAAAGATTGAAAGAATGCAGTTCAATTATATAATTATGAAGGAAATGGAAACAAAGGAAATAAGAGAAACAGGACAGCTGTGGTGGACAACAGAAATAGACTGCATTAATGTGCATTCGTGGTTGAGCTGTTCTCAGGTTTATTATTGCAAGAAGGTTTTGAATGTGTAGTTCGGCATCTGACATTTAATTTCAATATGTTGTGAATTGAATTTGATATATATATTTAAACTGTGTGTGGATGTGTGTTGCAGGTGCAGTTGAGGTGAGGAAAGAAGGATTGGAGGCACAGATCAACCGCCTGGCTGAGCTCATCGGCCGACTGGAGAATAAGGTAAAGAACACAGAAATGCACAAACTTGTTTCGTGATTTAGAAAGGTGCAGCTGTGCGACATTTTTCCTGGGGGATTATCAGCTACATGCATAACATTGTTTTATTATTTTATTGAAAGGGGCCTGATGAGAGTGTACCTTGTAATAATTTAAAAAGAAGAAAAAATGATTAATTAAACAGTTTATATTCTTTAAATAAGTAGAATTGAGATAAAGGTGTTTTTCTTTCTCAACTTTTAAATAATTTGCAAACTTTTAGGGTGCACCTTATGACTCTCTCAGGGGGGACACCGTCACAATGTACTGGAAAAAATATTGTTGCTTTTTAGCGTTTCTGAGAGTTTGTAATTCTGTTATCAGTGTGTGTATCCGAACATAAATCAACAGAATAGTAAAAAAGATATGCTTCTCAGGACACAAACAGGGGAAGATGGGGGCAAGACAGCCCAAAGGTGCATGCCGACCACATGTAAGATTCTACTAAGCATTTCCTGGTGGGCGTTGATGAACTTTGACCTGAGTCGCATGACCAGGGCAGCCAATAACAAAGGTTTCCGAAAACAAAGAATGCTGCGCTATTGCAGGATGGCCACCAGAGGTCAAAACAAAGACTAAGCTACATTATATCTACCTTTAAATCATGAAATGACACTCCCAGTCTAGTATTGATAAAATACCAATATTCGAAAAACTATAACATGTTTAAACATGGGGCAACAGGGAAACTCAATTCAGTACATTTACTCAGCGCTCTGAAGAATGACTGTCTCAGTCACAGGCCTCAGGAAAGTATTTGCCACTCCTTGTGACCTTGAGTTCAACCTTCCTGACTTTTCCATCTTGGTCAGGGAATGTCTTTGTGACCAGAGCCATGGGCCATTCGTTTCGCTGCACCTGATTATCTTTTAGCAAAACCAAGTCTTCATATTAAGCCTCACTTTCTGCCACTTGCTGCGGCTTTGAAGCGTTGGGAGGTACTCACGTCTCCCTCTGTTCCAAAAGGTGTTAGCCAGGTACTGCACCTGTTTCCACTGCTGGCAGTGGAGGTCCTTGCTTTCAAAGGTTCCCGGGGTAGGAGGATAAGTACTCGCCTTTTGAGTAAGGAGTAAAGCCGGAGTCAGGAGAAAGGGCGACTCTGGGCCTGAAGAGATAGGTGCAAGTGGCCGAGCATTAATAATTGCTGTGATCTCTGCCATTAAGGTGGACAAGACCTCATGAGTGAGATGTGAGGAGCTGGTTTGCATGAGCTTTGAGTCCAGTATGCGTCTGGAGATGCCAATCATACTCTCCCAAGCTCCTCCCATGTTAGAGGAGTGAGGAGGATTGAAGACCCAAGAACATCCCTCTTCAACAACTACTTCTTAACATTAGGCTTTTCAGGATCAGTGAGGAACATATGTAACTCCTTGCAGGCACCTGTAAAGTTGGTTCTGCAGTCGGAAGTATCTGCTTAGCAGGTCCTCGCATCGGCGCAAGGCATTGATGAAGCATGACGTGTCCATTGTTTTGCAATGAGCTCTATGTGCACCACACGTGTGCTCATACAAGTGAAAAGTACAGCTCATCTTTTGCTGTTGGCTTGACCAGCGCCGCTACGTCTTGCAGTAACAACCCAAGGACCAAACACGTCAAGTCCAACATGTCCAACACAAGTAAAAGATGGTTCTGTGCTCAGACGATCGGGTGGTAAGTCTGCCGTCTTCTGTTCAGAAGCTCTACCACGAAGGAAACTCTTCTCTTTGTACACACCTGATGATGAGAGTCTCTGATCTTGACAGCTACTCTGCTGTGTTGGGCTTTTTGCATTGATGCCATCCATTGCATTCCTGTGGCCTTGCTTTAGTTTCCCTTCTCTGGCAGCAGGCAAGGTGCGTCAGGGATGTTTTGGCTCGCACTACCGAATTCCAGGAAGAGAAACGCTCAAAGCTATGAGATCCCAGATGAGATGTAGCCACAGAAAGAGCAGTGACATGAGAAAGCACCTCAGTGTCGTTGAGCTCGTAGGTCTCCTCTTCTGACTTGGAAACTCCTTCAGGCAGGGACAGGAACCAGGGCCCTGTGAGCCAAGTGGTGGTTACTAGTTTGGATGCAGGTACAGATCGAGTACCATGTTCTGCTGGATTCAGGGTTTTACAAACGTAGTGCCATAGCTCCAGTTTGGTGGTTGTCCTGATGCGTTGGACTCTATTCCAAACATAGACTTGGAACCGCCTGGTCTGGTTGCATATGTATCCCAGGACAACTTTGCTGTCAGTGTAAAACTGCAATGTGTCTCGATTGATGTCCAGCTCACTCTCAATCAACTCTGCCATTTCCACAGCCAATACAGCTGCACTTAGCTCCAATCTTGGGATTGTGTGAGCAGCCAGGGGTGCTAGTTTTGCTTTTCCCAGGACGAATCCTATCTGACACTCACCATCACTGTCAAACACCTTGAGATAAACTACAGGGGCGATGGCCTTCACTGAGGCGTCCGAGAAGCTATGGAGCTCTTTCCTCAGAGCAGTGGACAGGGTAGTAGGCATGTGGGCTATTTTCAATTCATTGAGAGTTTGTAGAGAGTCCCTCCATAACCTCCATTCAGCTTCATTTCCTTTCTGGGAGAGGGCTGTCCCAATCAAGGGCTTCACTGCTGGTGAGTTCTCTCAACAGGGACTTCCCTTGAATGATGATCGGCGCGACAAACCCAAGTGGGTCAAACAGACTATTCACCATAGCAAGAACACCTCTTCGGGTAAAGGGCTTCTCTGTAGCAACCACTGAAGATGAAGATGTCCTGTTTGAGGTTCCCAGCTAAGCCCTAAGCTGCATTGGATTTGGGCTGAATTGTTGTTGAAGTCCAGATTCTGCAGACCCTTCGCATGATCTTCTGGCATGAAGGCTTCCAAGACATCAGGGTTTTTTGAAGCTATTTTATGAAGCCTTAAGCTGGAACAAGCAAGCATCTCTTTGGCCCCTTTTTAGCAGGTTGATGGCTTCAGCAAGTTGAGGCCATTATCGACGTCACGCTCTATGAAGTGTTTGGCATCCATGCTGTATTCACTTGCTCCATGTGCTGCGCAACGAAGACCATAGATGGCTACTGCCGGTGATGGACTGTTGCCAAATACATGGACTTTCATTCTGTATTCAACAATCTCATTGTTGGGTTCGCTGTCTTTGAACCACAGAAATTGCAGGAAGCTGTGAAACATCTGTTCGATGTCTGCTATCACTGCCACCTTCTCTCTTTGGAAGCGCAGCAGGACTCCGAATAAGCTGTTGTTCAGGTCCGGGCCGGTAAGTAGGACATCATTCAGAGAGACGCCATGATGTTGAGCACTAGACTCAAAGACGACCCTGATCTGTTTTGGTTTCTGAGGGTGGTACACGCCAAAGATCGGTCAGTACTATCGTTGTTGTTCTTCTAGCAATGGTGGTGCTAATTCGGCCTGGTTGTGATCAAATATTTTTTGCATGAAGTTTACAAAGTCAGTTTTCATCTCAGACTTTCTTTCTAGGGTGCGGCGGAGAGAGATAAGGCGACTAAGAGCCTGTTCTCAGTTGTTTGGGAGACGTTGTCGAGGAGATCAAAATGGAAGGGGTGCTACCCAGCTGTTGTTATCGTCCAGAAACATTTCTTTGTCCATTAACTTCAGGAAGAGCCTATCTTCAATGGAGAGACCAACCTTTTCTTCATCCTTAGTTCTCTCAAAGATTGTGCTGCCGAGACTGCAGTCATCAATGGCTGGGGTGTTGTTTGAAGGGTGGTAAAGAGAGGTGCAGTGCTGTCTTTTGGAGCTAAACTTCTCTTTGACTTGAAAATGATTGGGTCATGAAGTGAGGAAAGATGGACGTCCGTTTACAAGCACGTTTGTCCGAAAGGAAGTCACAGCTGCTGGCTTGTGTGCTGAGCCCAAGCACACATTGCCAATTACAACCCATCCAATGTCTAGTCTTTGGGCATAGGGGGCATTATGAGGGCCATTGCGTTGCTCTCTGACTTTGTGAACATGAAGAACGTTGCGTCCCAATAGCAGAAGTATCTGGGCTTCTGGATTTAGGTTTGGTATTTTCTGGGCAATTTGTTTTAGGTGTGTGTTGGTACTGTCTCTCCTTCACCCTCCCAGAGAGCTCTTTCAATCACCTCTGGAGAGCCATAGCATTCTTCTGGGCGATCCAATGCCATTCTTAAGCCTATAGCAGGGCTTGCAACATGAACAGAACAGATCCCCATAACATGCTCTGAAGACTGGCTTCCTAGCCACTTTGCTAAGAGGTCAAGCTCCTCACTGGTAGTTAGATTGAATCCTTCAATGGCATTGATGAATGAGGACTTCCACGCCCAATCATTTTCTGGTCGATCGTTGAGCTTTGTGAGGCCAGAGTTAACAAGCTGTCGACGTGCAAAGTACCTTGCGATGTCACTCATACCAGTCCTGTCATCAGTATGCAGGTGCAGTGAAGCACTGTTGAAAGAGGGAGTGTACGGCTGAGCTGAGGGCAGTTGAGAAAATGGCAGATGGTGTTGTGCTTGGTGGTCATCGCTGTCCTGTGTGGCGCGGTGATGAACCACTGGTGTCAATTCTCAGCCTGCTGTTGTGCTGGTTTGCTGTCAGGGGAATATTTGTATCTTACCATTGGAATAGCTTCCAATAGTAAGTTCTATTTTGACAGTAAAGAACATTCAACTTTACTCCAGCCTCTGACTTTCTCTGGGATTTGTTCGCTATCTGTTGATTTGTGTTCCGATACATACACTGAGAACAGAATATTTGTTATCATCACTAAAGCTGGTTTGTTTGTCTGTAAAGTTCAATCCTTGGCCTTTGGCAGAACAACTGTTCTGTCCTCACTTTCTTTTTTCCACTTAGTTGCCTGAATGCGGAAGATTTCTATGTTATGAGGCGTTTACGTTGTTAAAATTGTGCACTGTAGCAAAAAAAATGGAGAGTGGGGGGTTAATGAGGAGATGAGGGAAGGTGCATGGGCGGCAGGAGCAGTTAATTAACACTAAGTGAGTGAGAGGAATGGATGAAGGAGGACTGGATGAAAAGAGAGAAAAGATGCAATTAAAAAGGCCTTGCAAACTAAGTGAACTTTTACACATCTATCCCTCTTCTGTAGCAGCTTCCTGGTAACCTGTGCCTTTTCATCCTCCGCCTTCCGTTCTCAAACCTCTATTTCTTCCACTGCATTTCCCCTTTCCTTTCCCTCTTCCTTTACTCCCCCTTCCCCATCCTCCTCCTCCTCCATGCCTCTCCGTTCCTCGGCTTTGCCTGCATCTTGTCCAGTGCTAAACATGTTAGGGCTATTAAAGCCTCGGCAAACTCTGCCGTCTTTGGAAGGATAGGACCAATACAGTAAAGTGTGCTAAGAATAACACAATAGACAGGACTAAACACTGATAATGAAGGAAGGATGTGAGTTGAAATTAAAGACATTTATTAAAAAAACATTTGAAGAATAAAAGTAGAGACTGAATTTATGATGAGGTGTGTGACCCAATTTACAACCCCAACCCTGATTTCTGTTTAGAAACAACTTCAGCTTTTGAACGTTGGTGATAATGGAGGTAATATACGTCTAAGGAAATTGGCCATGTCTAAGTGAAACAGTTTCACGCACCACGGTCACCTGCATTTTGGGAGAAATGATTAAAACACCTTTCACTAGAGGATTGATCAATAATCACCTGTGATTACTCTAACTTGTTGTTTCGAGCAACTGTGGCACCAAGTACATCATCTCACGGTTGGCTTAACACAGTCAGGTCTGATGTTAACATGCTTGGACAGGAATGAAAACTCATATTTTTTCTTTTTACTTGGTGAAAGAAGCTGGTTATTTATTGACCCTTGAGTGTCACTTAGAGGGAAAATAATATTTGACAGTGATAAAGCTTTCATTTATCCATTGTTTACCATCAATTTATCAACGAGATAAATGCAGTGTGTGTCGATGTCTTGTAGTCAAGAAACATTCCACCTTTGTCCCAATAGCCAGTAGACAAATGAAGGCTGTAAAAATGAAGTGAGAAATAATAAAAGTTAAAGGAAAGCTTGTGATAACTTCAGGATGCTTTCAGGTAGGAGCAAATGACAACAAAATAAACGTTTAAATATATATATTTATGAATACATATATACAGTAGGGGTGTAAATGATTGCATTATTCAAATATGCACAGTACTGCTCTCTGCACAAATACATAAAATAACTCCACATTTTAGGAGAACATTGTTTTTTTATTCATGATCCTGTAAGCCTAGTGCTGTGTGCCTTTTGATTGAGGATTGGAACCTGTGGAGCTGAGGTTTAGGACCATCTCAAAATTGCCTGATAATGGGCAAACAGCGCTTTACATTGTTTCTACAGACGTGCTTTTATTCAAAAGTAGCGGAATTTCAAGAAACCTGACAATTAAAAGACAAGTATTGCCTTTTCACACAACATGATTTAACAAATGTAGGAGAAGGTTCATTGAGATCACCAGCTGCTGGTTATTATCTGCCAGTCAGATGCCAATAAATCAATTAAGTAATTATGGGTCAAGAAATATGAAGCAAAGTGGAAGAGATGAAATATGATGATGAGGAAATATGCAATGATATGTATATAAATGTGAGGATGCTGTAAGCTACTAGATTTCTTATGATTTATTCACTCTTTATTTCCATTGCGCCTTGTCACCTTTTGTTTTTATCACAGCACCGATGTTTCCTCTCGGCTGATAGTTGAATGTTTGTCTCTATACAATTAAATAATTTCTAAGGAAAATGATTGATGTTCCTCATCTGTGAAAGAGTAGGTTTTGTGAACAGAGGAAACTACCCATACAATTACCTTTCATTGGCAAAAGTCCAGTTTTTTGGACTTTGATGTTACAAATTGTGTGGTCAGCATAATGAGAGATTCAGGCATACTGCAGTTATAATACCAAAGCAAAATATGGTTCCGAGAAGGTTTATTGACTGTGACTTTGTGTTTGGCCGGGTTTTACCTTCATGTACATCAGGATTAAGACTGTGCTGGAGTCTGGAAGAGGAAATGATATTATCATACTGCGTCAGAGTGAATCATAAATTGTTTATTGAATGAGTAATAAGCCAGCTCCACACTGAGTGATGCTGGCTGGGGAAGGCTATGCTGTATTGGCACCGTCGCTCTGTGATAGCCCGCTGGAAATCCTGGTTCCTGCAAAGCCCTTGTCAAAGTGGCACGTTCATGTTGCTATTGTTGCCCCCACCCTTCTCTCTCTCTTTCAGATTCCCCCTGCATTCCTCTTCCATGCTACTTTATTTAAAACTCCGTAACTGCACATCGAGTGTAGATGAGTCTGAGGCTGCGCACTGAGGTGGAAAGTGATACAGCAAAATATATGTGTTGTTTATGACTACTTAACAACAACAACAACTCCCAACACTGTCCTGTAAAGACAGATCCCCCTACGCAAAGGACATAGGAAAATACAAAGGTGGATAAAACCAGCCTCCAATCTATGATGATAAAACAGCCATATTTCTTTCTCAGAAGGGGCACATAAGGTTAACAACTCAAAGCTACAATATTATTTTTATATCAGTAATGTATTGAATAACTTATGGTAATATGATTGCAACATTGCAGTTCTGTTCAATGCCTGCCCGGTACAAAAGCCTGATTGGCTTGTTATCAAGATGGCATTTAGAAGTTGGAGCAAATTACGACTGGAAAAAAAGATTGAGTAATCATTTCTGGAAATGGAGAGGTAGATTTTCTCCATTGTAATTATGTAAATGAAACTTTTGAAAATACTTTAGAAACATAAAATACGCTTGGCCAATACATGCTCTAACTACAAGATGCAGTATAAAACAGAAGGTGCAGCACAACATAGATGCTTCAAGGGCTATGAATGAGTTATTTTGATAAATGTTTTTATTAAAAAAAAAAATGTAATAATTATTATCTCCACTATATTATCCAAACCAGGCTACATCAACACATTGAAACAAAGTTCTTAATTAAGCATTATGTGGACTTGGTACTTGGACTTGGACGTGTTCAATGATTGTCCGCCTTGTTTGTATTTTCAGCAGGCAGTTGGTTTTAGCTCCTCAATCCAGTGCAGCAGAACAACTTTTTGGCACGTATTTTTCAGCAGGTAGTGAGGAAAAGCCCAATGAAGTTGGATAAAAAGATTAAAGGTAAATGTTATTTGATAAACGTGTGTTTGAAAAAAGCAAAAATGTCCTCCTTCCACCATCGAGAGGTCTGTTAGGTCGGTTAAAGTCTTAGTTACCCAGCGAGCACTGCAGACACAATGCATTCCCAGTGCTACTCATCAGTCACGTTTGTGACAGAAATCTGCAGTACTTACTGTGACTTATCACAACACATTTTACCCTGTATCTCTGACTCACAGGCTCTGAGAGTGGAGGAGAAATCATAGTCTTGTCTTGTCATAGTCTCACAGACACACCAAGTTTCTCTGTTCACTACCGTTTAATTAATTTTAAGTTAATATTTATTTGTCTTATTTGTCCCATTTGCACTCCAGAATGACTAATTGACAATTTGAAAAAAACCTCCCCTTTATCACTGGGATTTAATAGGAGCAGTATGAAGGATTGTGTCTCTTTTGAATTTCAAAAACCAGTAACACTAAGCAGCACTAGTGTAGGGGATGGGTTACATTAGTGTTGGTGTTCTAATGCCCAGAACACAATTGCAAACTTCTAGCTAGTACAATAAGCTACTTCAAGACAAGTGTTACTTCTGAAGAGGATCATGTCATCGGCTGAATATTATTGTGCAGGTTACAACATACATTAACTCTACAAAGTGGTTGATCAGGTCATTGTGATCAAACCTACATAGCCATAGTATGTCTTGTGTGCTTTTGGTTAAATGTGTTGATCTACTATGTTGAAGTATGGCCACATAGGCAGTGTTGTGTTGAAGAACAATCAACATGTTAATGTGGTATGCAGAGGCAAAATCTGAAGCATTCAAAAACAACCCAAATAGTCCAGACTCATAGTGGTTTAAAAAATTGGCTGTTTAGGCCTGGAAAAGAGACTGTTCATCAGCTAAGCTGGTCATATATCAGAAAGTTCAATTTATGATAGTTGTGGCATTGTCTTGCTATTTATTGAATTTGGATAAGTTAAAACTTCAGCAATTAAGATCTAGCTTGCATTAGATAGCACTCGACCCTGGTCCGTTTTTAGTGATGTTTACTATCACAGCAATTCCAGCTCATAATCTTTTGCCCAGACACATCTGCCTTCGGACCCCCCCAAACCTTTGTGGAATTTCTTTGACTTTGTTGAGCATCTGGGACCATCAAACAAAAGCTAAATTTGTGCTTCTAAAATCAGAAAGGGGCTTAATGCAATTTATGCATGTGGCACAGCAGTGGTAACATCATCAATTATCCAATCACATGGATGTTAGGATAGCCTGGTTAACCGAAATGCTGTTCTGCACAGAAAACAGTTACGCTGTCACACAGAGAGTACACAGTTGGTATAGTGAAATAATTGCGAATAAAGCAGTGGGGCCCATAAGTCAATACTTATTTTTTAGTTTAAAAAAAAGCAATTTCTCTGAGAATTGCAATATCTGTCCTTGAGTTTTGCTGCTTAAATTGCATTGTATATTGGGTAATGGCATTACTGCCAGCATGGACATTGTACTTTATAGCTTATCGCTCCATGCTCATCATGAGGATTAATAATAAAATCACCATGTATTGTACAAACCATATTGGTTTATGAATAGTTGTACAGTAGTTGCCTCAGTGCAAATATAGGCCTGTTGACGCTTTGGAATGAAATTCAGAGCTTGATGAAATGTTTGTTGTTGAGTGATTCATGGTCGTGAAACTTTTTTTTTTCCATAAGATTCTTTCATGGGGTGACTTGCCATGACTCTCGAGAAATTCAAAAGCAAAAATCTGTTTTTAAAAACGCTGTCCTTGTTTCTCTGGCCAGTCTATGTTCTAAAGATCACAATGTTGGCAGTTCTTATCATTTGCTGAAGAAGACACAGTTGCTCTCCTCTGAGGATGATGTTTGTCATCGCATATCCTTAAAATCATTCTCCTAAAAGGGCCGAATGTTTGAAAGTATATACATTATAAATAAGTTATTATAACGTTAAGTCAAGACAAAAAGACAAAAACGAGACAATTCAAATTGCTTACATTTGATAACAAGATGTAAAGGAAACAGGAATATTTTATGACTGAAAAAATGTAAGTAATCGAAAGTAGTGAGAAGTTAGGGTTAGTTTAGTGGACAACATCCATGAACTGTAAACAAGAAGCGTTCTATTTTCTTTCTGTGTGAAATCAAAAGATTAAAATAACATTTTATTTTATTTTGCTGTAAAGACCATTTCAGATTGAGCTACACCTCTCCTACTTTGCAGTCTTTTTTTTTTTTTTTTTTACTCATACCTTTGAAACTTTTCCATACAGCGTTCATGCATGAATAGATCATTCATGCTGATTCAACTCTTTTCTTTTTATGTTGTGCCTCCCTCATCGGCATGCTTCCAGCTCTCTTTCAAACTGTCATCCCTTATCAAAAGATTTCATTTACACCTGTGTCTGCCCTCGGTTTGTCCGTTAAAGCAACTCACTGTGAGCAACTAATGTCTGCATAAAGCCGTTGTTGTAGCAGTTGTTGTCGTTGTTGTTCTTGTGGATTGACATGCTGCTGCTTCCGCTGGTATTGTGCTTCTTCTTGCAGACAGTCTGGTTGGATCTGCACCAGAGGCTAACAGAGACAGATGGCACCACCAGTGCAGTAAGTAAACGCAAAAAGAATAACCATCGTGCACTGCAACACACAGCCCCTCAGGTGCAGCATCATTTACTTCTGCTGTGTAAAAGGGCAAAATCCACTGCAGCTGTAGTCCTTGTGAAACACAGGACTATATAGCATGACCAGTCCAAAGATATACAATTCAAAGACAGCAGGGAAACTCCAGAATCATTAAGAGACTCAAACTACTGTATATCACACTACCACAGAGCAAATACCATGGGAGATGTTTTTGAAACAGACACTACATTTAAATTGTGTGGTATTTTCTTTGATAATGATCAATGATTTATATGAAAGACCATACACGCCATATTCACTGTGTGGGCAGCTTTTTTCCAGGCTGGGTTTGAAATAAATCATAAATCTAGACATTTTCAGTCACAGAAAAGCGCAACTATTTGCTACTAAGATGGGTGTCACACATTTGCATGTCTGTAGTCAAATAGAGATGGGAGTGTGTTAGAGTTTGAAAGCTATCTGAATGCCTGAAGGACATAAGCGGTCTGTATCTCATTGAAATATCAGTTTATTGTATTCATGTGCCCTTTTTTGAAACCTTCAGTAATTCAAAGATAATTGAATAGATTAGAAAAAGCTTCTTGAAGTCAAAGAGCTCAGGTGTTCAGTGTGGTTTAGATGGCACAGTTAAATGATTCCTTGGACTTGGAAATAGACTGAGGGATATAACGGGCACCAGTATAAAGTTACAGTGCATGTAAACAAGAAGAAGCGAGCGAATGGATCCTGGAAAAATCCATTTCATGTGGTTTCTTTACTCATGACCTGTTAATGATTGGAACGAAGTAGTCCAATTTCACCGATAGTGCCACACAGACCTAGATCTCAAAAATGTCCAATGTCAGTATCATGGCTGTTTACTGCACAAATCATGGTGCCACCTCCTTAAATATCAGTTTGCCTACCCTAATCCATATGCATGTTTTCTATGCACAAGCATCATTTAGACATCTGGCCCCAGATCTGTGCATTAAGGAGTTACAAGCCAGGTCTTCTTCTGCCTGCTGGAGGCCTTCGTAATAATCACCCACTGCACTTATACCCACAGCAGTCGAGCCACTTATGATTTCCCATTAGCTGCTGGCACAAAAAGTGAGAGCCCTGATTAAATTGCCCAGTTGTCATGGGCACCTGAGAGAGGTTATTATAACAGAGCGCTCGAATGCACTGAGTGGGAGAAGTTGCCATTTGCTTTTAAAATGCATCTAAAAAAAAATGCAAGAAGGAGCACTTAAAAGACAGAACGATAAAGCAAACATGAAAGAGAAACCACAATAATTAGCCTACTTTGCAGGGCATTTAAAGAAGAGGCTGTCAGCAATTACATTACTTTCCAGGATCCAGCAGGACAATTCATTCTACTGATGTCCTTTTTCATGTGGAATGTTCCCATGGTAAGGTAGCATGAACGTCACCTCACCATGGGCGATGGTACGAATGCTAACCATCAAACCAAATATTGAAAACCAACATATGATTGCCTCAACACCAATAGTGTGGCACATTTCAATTTCAAATTGTAAACTTACCAACTCAACCCAAAAGCGCTGGGTTCATGTGTGACTTTTTTGGCACACCTCATGGAGACATTTTAAGGAAACAAGTTTTAATTTAATGAATTGTAAATCTGAGCCTAAACCACAGTTTTACACAGTTTTTTCTTTCCTTGTCCCTGAAATTGTAAACTTAGTATCAAATTCTCTACAATATGACATACTCATGAATAAATTCGGTTCGATAAAAGTGAATCAGTAATTAATAAATGTGATTTCTATTGATTTTTTAAATCAATGGGGTGTTGTATGATCCCTATTCTGGCGGTTAGCACACCGGAATGACCTTCTAAATACTTGGTGGCCAAGTTGCATTGTTAGTTAGTTAAATGTATTATATACTTCTGTTCATTTGAGGGCCAGTAGGGGTGTCGTGTCATGAACTAATGCAGTGGTTAATATAATAATCAGCAGACTGGGGTTGCCCACTCAAAGGCTTAAAGTTCAGTAATAGACCATAACCAGAAAAGAAATAGAAACATGACTATATTTGAATGAATGCTCTCGAAGACCATAATTCACATCCACCAAATGAACATCATTAGATTGTTCATTTTTAGTGGCATAAAAGAATAGGTTTTATAAAATATTATCCACAATATTTGAGTGCTGTGCCCAAAAAAACATCTGCTCCCCGGGGGGCTTTTAAGTTGCCCACTGCTCTGTGACCATGCATGTGCGTATGTGGGCTGTGGGTCACATGATGGGTTCAATGCAGAGAACACATTTCTCCCAACTTGTGTGTTGTGCATGCTTCTTTAAAGGTGATGTGATGGGATTCATTACTGTAAGCACTTCTTTCCACACTTTTTTTTTTTTTTTTTAAGAACTGGCGCTGCGATTGCACGTTTTTCATGAAGTGCATTTCTAGCTCACAGTCATTTTTTCATCTCTAGAGTCGTCCATAGCTGTGATTGAAAACATTGTACCAGAACAAGTCTGCATCTGCTTCTAAGATTCAGGAAATATTTCATCAAAATTGAATACACCTTAATCAATGCAGTGAAACCTGATCGGCTTGATCATATTTCCTTCATTAAGTGCATCCTCCTTTAAATAGAGACCACAATCTGCTCTTCCAGGCCGGTGTCTCTGTTTGATGAATATTTCGTATTTCTGTAGGCACAGAAGGCTTAATTTGGCGGAAACCAAATTACAATGAATACTCTTGTCTTTAGTTCCCAAACATGTGTGGTTAAACTGAATTGTCATACTAACACTCCTGAAAACCCATATGGCATGACCACTCATGTACACTGGTCGTACGCTGGTGGAAACAGGCAGCAGATTGTCTATTTGCAGTTGGTTGCTTTAACAGACAAAGTATGAGAAACGACAAATGGCAACGGTGTATCAACAACAATTTGTTGCTGGTACTAGAGTCTAGAGTAATAATATCAGGAAGGGAATTCGGGTCACTGTGTCATATTCCTGAAACTCCATTTCCTCAAGTACAGAGAGAATGGTGCAAGAGTTTTTTAAAACAAAACTGAGCCAGCAGTGTTCCTACCGTTCGTTATTTAGGTGCTTCACTCCTCCAGACTAGCAGGACAGATCTTAAGTGGTTTAAAACCAAAACATATTCGTGTAGAAATGTTACCATCCATTTCACCTCCTCCATCATCCAGCCTCCTTATCTTCACCCTGTGATCCTTTCGTTCCTCAGTAGCCCCGCCCCCTCCTCCACCTAGAAAACCTAGATTTCTCTGAACAAGGTCATGCACCCCTTCACCTTTACATAATTTCCTCCGGCCTCCTACAGCCGGCTCATTCCAATGCCCCAACCTTCTTCCCTCCACAATGGAGAACCATTCAAATGTGATTACCTTTCATCTCTTCTTCGTCTCCGTCCTTTGTCACCGTAATCATCCCTGCTCGCTGCACAAAGACACTCTGGTGAGTTGTTTCACCATGGAGGGGGAATATAATAGGATCTTATTCTGTATGAGAGATACTTTGATGCCGCGCTTATGGAGCTGAATTAGCGTATGCCTTTCACTTGTAGTGGACACTAGTGAGCCGTGAGCGCCTGGCTGACAATGATCGCTGCCATTTGATGTGGGCAAATCAGTCGCAGACACTATATCTCGTCAGTCTTTGGAGCCTCAACAGAGACATTGAAATAGAGACGCAATTAACACACAAGAAGCTGAGAGAAATCACAGAGCATCAAGAAAGAGATGGTACAAATAATTTAATGGAGAAAGAAAAAAAAGGCCAAAGGGACCAAGCTATCCTTTTTTAGAACCAATTTTTAGCCGTTGGTGTTTTTCAACAGTATAAATGTGTCATTCTTTCTTTAGTTTGTTTTGTGTTTCAGTTTTTTTTTCCACTGGATACAGTAGCTTTGAGCACCTATCTTTATCAAACACATAATTAACTAGCACGCTCAGCACAGAGACAAAACCTACACCAGCTATTTTCCACGTTGTGAAGAGGCGACCTCTGACTCATTGTTTGTCTTTGTGGTTTGATCGTTCAATAAAATATCATATGAATATATAATGATGCCTAACAGCTGGCCTGGATACTGATAACTGTTTTTTGTTTGCGTGGGTCCCCAAGAGGGTCTTGAAACGTCCCTGGGCATGTATGACGTTTAAGCCAAATATTCTAACACACTTTCTGTAACACTTCAACATCTTGCCAACAACCAAACAAAGAAACTGTTCATATACCTTGGCCTAACAGACCAATTAAAAAGCAAAACAGATTATTAAAAGGAGTGTGATAAACAACAAAGGAGAGGTGACAAGTTGGCATCTAAAAATAAGTATGAGGGCTGAAAAACACAAAGGGAGGGCTAAGCGGAGGAAAGTTAAAGTTTTAAATGTCTAATGAATGCTGCGATAAAATGTTGATAAATAGAACACTCAGTCGGGAGGGCAAGGGAGAAAGTGAGGTTCATGGAGGACATGTGCTGCGAAGTTCCTTATGAAAACTAAAATAGTGCTTATAAATATGAATAGTACAGTATGACTAGGTCATACACAGTGTCTGCTCTTTGAATGAACTCTAACTCTTGAATACTGCCAGTGCTGACTCAGATGAAGTGGAGACAACATGAAACAGGTCCCATCCCAGTCAGTTTGTGTCGGCTACATTTAAAAGAAATTGCTTTTTATACATATGTAATGAGAAGCTTACCAAAAAGATTTACAAAGAAAGGAGTTTGTTTACGCGTAATGTTTTTTTCATTCACCAGAGGGCATTCATTTTGTACTGTCTAATTATTGAGTAATGATTAGCCCATTGAACAAAGCTGATTTAAGTTCACTTATATGTTCAGAGTCAGAAAAAACCTGAACAGTAGTTTCACACATAGTATCATAGTATTCATATCCCATTTAAGTCTTCTTAAGTCTTGTGATTGTCTCAACAGTTATAAATAAGGGGGGTATCGAATCCCTCCACCAAGTTTTGGGTCTGCACCAGGGTCCCCTCTCAGTAGGGCATGCTCTGAAAACCACCAATAAAAGACTCAATAATAAGATGCGAAATCACAGCAACTGGCTTCTTTTGATGCAAAGGAACATTAGCTCAGTTCTTAGCTCCTTCTGGCCAAAAATATTTTTTCCAAAGAGTCAATTTCTCCTTTGAAGCTTGAGCCAGCAGATGGTGAGTTTGAAGTCACATGTAAAGAGTGGGATCAGGGGAATAAAGATATCTGAGCTCTGCTCAGCGCTTTAAAGATCTTCATACCTGTACCTCTAATGCTCACCAATATAACAGAATAATAATGATTATTATGTCCAGCACGTAAGCCCCTGTTAAAAAACAGGAAGTGGCATTCTACATTTTGGCTTGTATATGGATAAAGGGATGTCCGTTCCTCTACTTTAATGCCTTATCTCTTCAAATTTAGTGTATAATGACCAAGGTGGGAAAAGAGCCTAAGCATACTTCATGAAATGTTCAACTATTTATTTTTGAATACATTAAGTATTGGCCTCATGTCACTTAATGCATTTTCTCTCCGTATGTCGTATTTATTTCAACAGCTATACTTGATTAACGATAGACTATGCCATGTACCATTTCTTTATTATGTTTAATGTTTCAGACTAATCTTAATTGCAGTTCTCAGTAACAATAAAAGGTCTTAAAAATTCTGCATATGGCTATGTGAAGCTTGCAGATGTGCTCCACTGGAGCAAATGATTTAAACTGCTTGCACAATGTCAGTATTGGAAATGTTGGCTGCGTCAATCCATGCAAAGATGTGTAAATGCATTTATTCACATCCTCTACACACTTGGCGGGGTTTCTGTCAGCGTTCAACTGTAACCATCAGCTCTACAGTCTCCCCTTTTTTCTTTCATTGCTCTTACTCACACACATTTATGCTGGATAATACTGTATCAGAGCAATTTGATGGTATGCTATGATTACAAAGTGCAAGGTTTCAGACAGAGGGGACTGATGGATGGGATACTGCATAAAGATCATCAGGTACTAAGTGTTTTACTGGACAGCGGTCTGTTAGTTATGGTGCGTAGCACGTTTTAATGTGACAAAGAATTACAGGTGATATTTGAAGGTTATATCAAAACAAAGAAAATGTACAATGCAATGAGTTATGATTCCTTCATTAACTCAGATTGTTGTTTTGGTCTCAAAGAGAACAGTGGGTGAAACTTTCATTTATATTTTTGTGTTCATGACACAGTCTGTGAATTATTGAGAAGGAAAAAGCATTTGAGAGACAGGTCAGCCGCTGGTGGAGGAGTATCCCACTTGAAATATTGAGGAGAACAGGATTTGATTACAAATTCAACAGCATCTACCCCAGTGCTCATGGCTTACTTGCCCTCATGCTGGCGTGTCTAGACAAATCCCTGCCACTTCTAGGTGCTATAGCAGAGTTTGACCCCTGAAATTCAATGATAAAGTACACATGTTTTACAAAAGTAAGGCTACATCACTCATTATTGCACTACTTTAAGGAAAGACAGTTGTGGTGAAAAGGGTATAAAAGACTAAAACTAGACATGCTTCAAACTTCCCCTGTTGATTAGCTATATTAGTATGGTTTAAATTGTTATGTACTGAAATGTTTTTTTTTAATATTTCCTTAAATGTGTGCTGATTTGCACTTTACACACAATCTCGAGCAGAAATATGAACTTTGGATAAAGCCAGGTTTGAAATGATTTCTGTTTCACATCAGCCAAAACAGCTGTAATAAACAACAACGTGTTTTTATAAAAAAAAATGTTTGATAGAGAATTATAAATGATATAAGAACAAACCAGTTTAAAAAAAAGAGAAGGTAGGATATAGCGAGCAATAAAAGTGGAACGCTTGTTGCATGTAAGTGATATCGAAGTCTGCCGATGCACATAAACACCTAAACGTGTCCTAAACAATGTCTCTTTTCCACTGAAAGAAGACATGAGAAAGTTTTATTTATCACATCATTGACTAATAAATGTGAAGAATGCTATGTTTGTCCTGAAGTAACCTACTTTAACTTAAATTGTTATAACCTGTGGGAAAACCATGTGGAAGCATCCGTACCTAAGCAGGCCGATTGAGATAGTAGACAAGATGGTGGATGGATAATTCCCCTCCACTTTCTGGGGAGTTTCAGCTGTTCCCCTCTGGTTGCATATATAGATAGATTGATATAGCCCCATATCAGAACCAACAGGGCAAAACAATCATTTCGCTTTTCGGCAGTAACTCAACTTGACAAAATGTGGCAGCTGAGACAAGGGGATGTGTAACAAAACACTTTTGGGGGAAGTTGCAATAAACGTACCGTTATTTTTCATTGTTGTAGTTTAGATGGAATATTTAATACGGCTACTTTAGATAGATTTTAGATTAGGATGGATAAGTGTATAATTGTGTTTTTTTCTTATTATTATAATTATATTTATAGGGGAGGTGAAATGTTTTGTCATGGACCATAAGGGAAGTGATTTCTTGATTATTGTCTTTTGGAGGACATATAAGCTTTCTAAGTCAAAGTTGATATTTTATAACTTTGGTTGTGCTGCCAATTGAACTTTTGGTACTTGACATTTTCTTAAAATGTTACTCTATGCTTTTACGCATAGTGTAGCTTACATCCCACAGTGCAAAGGCATGCACATTGGGTTGATGTTGCCCAGAGGTTTGGATGTGAGCATAAATGGTTATTTGTCTCTGTATGTTGGCCCAGGGTTAGGGTAGTGAGATGTCCAAGGTGAAGTGGTTCCACTTCGGTATATAAACTGGTTGGAATATGGATGGATGATATAATCCATAAATCTAGAAGTTTGTTTACTCGATTTTGTCAATGTGTGAAAAATACTAAAAATACAATTTTTCGCGGAAGAATAGCACTGTTTATATCTCCATGTGTTTTGGAAGAATAGTACCTTCCTTCTGTCATTAGGCAATCCATTGGCTATATAGTATTCTCATTGTTAAAGGATAACGCTTGGGAGATTTGATGTTTTTCTTATTCAATGAAAATAATAAAAAGAAAAAACATTATTAATTACCAACAAATATTGTCTGTGTATCCCACCATCTGGTTTATCATTATCCTCTGTGGCACTCTTGCTGTCTGCTGTTGACCACATGACAAAAACCATGGAGATTCAGCGGCCATGAATACTTGCCAGTCAGAAATTGAGTAGGAGTCAACAACTAAAAATAGTCTCGGAGAAATAGACTGTTAAGCCATGCATGAGTTAAGCTTGGTTAACTTATTCCCACTGAATGATAGGCCTGTAACTGATTAAGAAATATGCGAATGCGTTATGTAGGAATCAATCAAAGCCAGTCATGTCTGACAGGTCCTGATATATGGATATGCACTTGTTCCCTGAACCGACCACTTTCTCTGTAAATTAAATTTCTACCTCACTTTTTACCCACCTCTTATCCTTTATCTATATATAAATATGTGTATTTTTTTTTTAACTTGCACTATTTTCACCATGCGGAGTAGCTCCCCAAATTTCGTTGTGTGTGTAACATACAAAGACAATAAAGTCTATTTCTATTTCTATTTCTATTTCTAATCGCTCGATCGTGCATTAATCCGTCACCTTCCCGCATTGCATGTCCTCTCCTCCCCTTTTTCCTTTCGTCTTTTCTTCTTTCCTCTGACGCTGCTTTGACACAATTCAATCCACTTTGCAAAAGCTGACAGCGTGCTCACTGTAACTACTCCGTACTATTCCTATGGGCCAGACTGTGTGCGTGTGTGTGCGTGTGCGTATGCATGTGATTCAGTCATGTGCAATCATAGTAATACAAGCCTGCAAGGTGTTGCAATACATTTGAACTTGTTTTATGTACATTTGTCAAGGGAGATTATTTTCCCAGACAAATCCTTGTTGCTTCACAGATCCTTTGAGAGCCATTTTCAACCAGATCTAACTTTATCACCTTGTCCTGTAAATGATCACTCCATCTGTGACAAAGTTGCTGTTTTTTTAAGTATTTACAGTTTTACTGTAGTCTTTTCTATAATGTTCAATCAGTTAAATAAAGAGTTTCTAACTTGCTGTCTGTGGCCAAGTGGTAATTATGGGATAATGGCATAGCAGCAGGAAGAAGGAGTTGGGCCTTAAGGTGGCTCAGTAGTCCACTACCTAATTTCATTTTAGTTAATTATTCTTAGTTGAAAAAGCTTTCCTTGTGACACTCATTAGTGTTTTGTATGGTGACTTATTGTATGTTGTGTTGCACAGCAGAATTGTGTGATAACTAATCACATCAGTGGATTCATCTCGAAGCTCTAAACTATTTTCATATGATGTCTCAACACCTGATTCAGGTCTCTGCATCCTTTTAAAATTCAGACCATATTTCTGTGAAGTGCTACTCCAGTGTTTTCCGTGTAAACATGCTGACTGTGAATGTGCCCTTCGATGCATACATAAATGATTCCTTTATGGGGAGGTTTAAAAATGGATAAAGAAATAATTTAGAATATAGATGGGAAAGGGACGTGGCAAAATGAAATGACTAATTGCTATTATTAAGTATAGAAAAATGATTTGATAGATATTCAGCAACTAATGATCTATTGAATATATAAGGTCAAAATAAGTTTTCATTTATTAAGTATTGTCCTACCTGGAGGATAAGATCCTTCTAAAGCTGGGATGCCCCCTGATGAATAGATAAACAAGCAGGCTGCATCCCTGGATCTCACAGGGAGCTGGTGTGTAATACATCCATGTACATGTGTGAAGGAATCAGGGCAAAAGAGAGATTGTGTAAGTTGCTGTATTTGTCAGATAAATTAATTTGGTGAAGGTGGTGGGGGGGTAATATTTCAGTAGGTATTTTATCAGGGCAGCAGCAACCACCACCATTTAATTTGTTTTGTTGTTGTTGGAGGATGGCACCTCAACCTAGGGGATACGGTAATATAGGATGAAAATGATGTATAAGTATGTTGCATGTTATAAAAAATACAGATGCCTTGGTTTAAAATGTTTAATCATTTGATACAGGCAGACACTTATAAGTGTGGGGTTAACCTGCCTTCAAATACAGACTGACAAACTAAGCAGGCAGGCAAAACAGAAGATACAGATTTTTCCAGTAGTTGGTGGAGACCAATAACTCAACTTTGAGTTTACACTAATATTACTCCAAGTCTGCTGGAGGTGCAAACGTGCAGTGTCAGTGTCTGTTCGTCTTCCATAGAAATCACTGCAGCTTTAAATGCCAGGATCTTTTCTATTTTTATCAATCGGCTGTATATTAAATTGTTAACTATCGGAATCTTCTAGTCTAGTTTTAGGAAGGTCAGTTCAGCTTTTTAGGCACTCTTAAACAAAAAACAGAAAAAAACGTTTTATTTGTTATCCAACTAAATCTGAATTTGTAGCATTTATTTTGGTTATGTAACCACTTATTAATGCTTTTGATCCATTAAGTATCCCAGCTTGAATACAAGCAAAAACCTGGTGCTGCAGGCCACAATATAGAAGACGATTGGAGTGAACTGCAATGTAATTTATTTATTACTATTTTCCCACTGCTACAGTCAGCAGGCCAGGACTCTGTGAGCCATACTGTTGTCATCCATCCATTCTTTCTTTTTTGTTCCAACCTTTGAATGAATGAGGGAGTCCTTGAGCTCGGAGCCAGAGGTAAAGTGGAAAGGCGAGGATAAGGAGGGGGGATAGTGATGATGAAGGGAAATGAGAGAGGAAAGTACAAACGTATGGGGGAGGAAGGCAGGAGAATAAATGGAGGGATGTTGGGAGATTGCAGTGAGGAAGCAAGGCCCCAAAAAGAAAAATGTGGCAATGTAGAGCTTTCACGTTTCTAGCGCAAGCACTGGGGCAATCAAAGGATGTGGGCAGGGAGAAGAGGCCTGAGGGGAAATACACAATGTATATTTAAGAGCAGAAAGGTGTGAGATGAAGACCTGCAGGAGAGAAACTGGTATTTCCCAGTTCCCATGGAAACTAGACTGCCCCCCGCTCCATGATACACACTCTTCAGCTTCCCCCATTTTCATACCCAGTGGGTAGACCATCCCACACTGCAGCATGCTTAACACACCCACATAGGTCTTTCTATAGCTATGAGGACCCCTTTTTACATAATGTAGGCACAGCTCAAGCTCAACCCCAACCAAAACCTAACCGTAAAATACATTTTAAATTTACCCCAAAACCAAGAGTTAACTGTCAAAAAGCCCGTTTGACGTTAATGGACTACACATTGAAAATGTATTCTTGCTATAGTGAATCAAGGTTTTGTTCCACTGAGAGTGGAATTTCAATATATCTACATCTGGCGCTCATCAAAGGTCAAATCAGAAGTGACTCCAGGTCAAATAGATACTTGGCTGGAGAGTGGGTACAGGTTTTACTCGATTAACTACATTTCTGAGTTAATATGATAATTGTTTAAGTCCACATATGAAACAAATGTCACAAAAATCATCACCAACACTTTCTTCAATTCTAATGAGTACACTGCGGTTTAGTATTTATTGTTAAGTTTAAAATCAGGATGTGAACATTTTAACATTCGGCTCTACATGGCAGCAAAAGAAAGATGGGAGATTTTAAGATGGGAGAAGCAGTGTTAAAGAACACTGAAAGGGAGCAGGAAAAAAATGTAATCAATAATATTTCTACAAGCCTATGAACAAGGCTCCACATATCTTTATGACATGTCCACTTGTCCAGACAAGCCAACTAATATATCATAAGTGTCCTATGAACATGGAAACACTTACACTGCAGTAATTGGCAGGATTTATAGGTGAAATGATGAGCACCATTACTCAGCGGATGTTAATGCTTACACAACAGATGTTCATACACACATACATACTGAACAGAGACACTGGCTATCATATCTGTATCATAAAATGTTTGTAATGGGAAATGTTTTGGATGAAAGTATTACCATTAGTGAATTAGCTGTAACAAAATAGCTCTGCTAATATGTTAATGGAAGGTATGGCTTAATTAAGCTGCCACTGATTACTCCCACTCACTCCTCTATTTGAAGCATAAAGTATAAAGTGCCTCAGAGTTCATCCAATAAATTCTATAGTAAGTAGGACATTAACCAAATCTATGTTCAGAGACTTACATGGAAAATTCTGGTTGGCATTTAATTTTAGGAAATAGACAATCAGCAAACACCATGCCTCAGCAGTGTAAAAAACTGATGTCTCAATTCATTTCAGTAAATTAATCCTATTTACTGAGCTGAGGATTTAATAAAATAAAGTAAGGCATAAACTAGATTTTTATTTACTTTATTCTGCTAAACAAACACTGGGAACATGTCACATGTTATATGTATTATTTCTGCCAATTTAGACTTTTATGTTTATATTTAGAGCCAATATGGTCAGAGAGGCAGGATGGTCAATGGAGTGGTAGTGATTCTATTAACTAAGGTTGCGGGGCAATGTAGTGTTTCTAATTGAGTTGGTAGGATGTATGTGTGTACCTATGTGTGTGTGTTCATGTCTTAAGATGAACTGTAAAGACGTTATGCCGTTTCGTCACGCTTTAACATACAATCCCAGCATCATAAATTATACATACACTTTAACAACACATATCTATATTCTATATTCACTTACAGCCGGGCTTTCATTCCTACAGTTTAATGATGCTGATGCAGCATGACTACAATTTCAGATAATGGCAGCAGATAAACAGTCGTTACATGGCAATAAAACAGACAATCAAAGCGGTGGGAATGCACCCTCAAGTGGATGCAAATGTCTTGAATATATAGAGAGTGCTTGTGTAAGGTACAAGAGTGGTATATCTCCTCAATGTAAAGAGTCACTCTTATTACACTTTTAAAGGTGTATCCGTTTCCTAGTTACTTGGCAGCCTCCTGATCTCATCATAATAACAGCAGCACTTTCTCACTCACACACTGAACGATTAAAAGAGTGACAACAGTCAGCGGCCTACAGGGGTGACTTGCAGGATTTACCTTCTATAAAAGCTTGGAACGCAGAGCAGCAGTGATTTCCATATGGATGCTCAGGATTCAATAGCACATTCATTATGGAGGAGACTCAGGCCGGAGGAGGAGGGTGCAAGTAATGATGGTTAAGAGTAAATGTTAGATAGATAAAAGGGTTAGATGAGGTTAAAACAATAATTAAGTGAGCAGAAAAATAGGCCCCCGTCTGTGTTGGGACAAGAGCATGCTTAATCAAATTGATTATGAAGTACTGTTCATCCAAAAGATTTGGTATAGTAATTTCAGTTTGGACCAAAGTATTGAATCAGCAGACCAACATCACCATGCTGCTAGCACCACTTAAAAATAAAAATCCTCCAACATATTCATTTACAGGACCCAGATAACGTAGTTCAGTGCGACTCACCTCATTATTTTTTACAACTCGCAAAGGTTTGTGGTCAAATAAATACTGAGGCTTGAAACTTGTGATCCCAGGAGTAATGAAATGTTATACACAGTACGTCTGTGCAGATCAAATTCGCAGTATCGAATTGTATTTTAGGTTGAGAAATGAGACATGTCACTTTGAAATGTATACCATTGTATTTACGTTTACTCTTACCAAGAATAAACCGCTCCGAATTTCTGTCTGCAGTCTTTGTGGCTGATTCGTCAGGAGATGGTGGTTTCCCAGAAGAAGCTCGGCGAGTTTTGCGAGGCCCTGAAGCAGTACCTTAAGAACGTCTCCGCTCAGAGGGACTGCTTTCAGTAAGTCTCCCAACTGCTCCACATTTTTCACAACTGATGCTGCAGAGCCCGGCACCGTCATAGTCATTTTAAATATTTAATGTGTTCCATTTTCAGTGTCAGGACCTCACAGTTTTCTCATTTTATGGAGAACTCTCATTCAAAACGGTGTCGTACCCAGTGTGCAGGAAAGTCGACATGTAATATAGTTCAATATACATGTGCTGTACATATTATAAACGTCCTTTTCCTCTCACTTAACGCTTCATGCTGCTGAACTTAATATGCTAAATGCATAGTTCCGAGTCCTATTCTGCATATGAAAATGAAAGACTGCATTTGCATCATATACATTAATTTTGGAGAAACCTAAACCTTATGTTTTAACGATTTATTAAAAGATGAGTGTTTTCACATATATCACACAAATCAACATTATCATTTATTTAAACTTGTGTTTCTGGCTAGTTTTAGCTACTCTGTTATGTATTTATTTATTTATTTATAGATAGATTATAGATTATTTATTAAAGCCCAGTTAACCTGCTGTAACTGATGTGCCTCTGTTAAGTGTGGGAATTAGTACATCCAATGACTTTCTAAATGGGCACAAACCATGAGTCATCAGCCATCAGTAAGACATTTGCAATTTAAAGCATATAATGTATTAACTCCATAGATTTCATACTTTTGCTAACCTCAGTCCTATTCTATCTCACCAGATTGTGTGACCTTCCAACAGACTAATGAAAGCATAGTGAAAGCAAGTGATCATCACTTTTGTTATCCACATGTCTGGGACTTTTAAGGTCTGTGGCTTTAGTTAACAGATATAAAGTGTTCACCTCAGTGAGTCACACACTGAAAGTCCCTTTAACACAAAACCTGCTAATGCCGACCAACACATGGCTTTTGTCTTCGCTGTGAAAGGCGACCTTCAGCATTAATAACTATGCCATGGTTACAGGTATTAAGTGGATCCAATTCCGATGAGCACTGATGACCATTTCTTTGGCACAATCAGGGCCTCACTATCAACAATAGCTCTATCCGAGGCAATGAAGAATTGTCACGTCAATTGGTCACTTCCAAGACTGTCCTCTGCTCACATACATTGTTCTGTTGGCATTGATTTTGAAGAAATATCTGTAAAACATTTTTTTTTAGATATGCACTGAAGTCTAGACATGTTCCTGAACAGAAGCTGCATGTGAGAACGCCGATTTTCCTGATTTTTTTTATGCCAGAATATTTTATGAATAAAATATCCAAGTCAGACCAAGGCAGAACACAGCAGGAATACCTCCCCAAAAATGACTGGGAGTGAGTGGGCAATGCAGTGACAGTGCGATACTCGGTTGTTTATGTTCTGGTGACCATAGGAAAAATACGCCATGTCCTGCTTCCTGCATTCACGACTGAGATGCCACCCCGTGCCTAAATCTTTCAGAGATCTTCCTGCTGTTGTGAACGCATCTCACCCTGACAATATCCCTGCTGCCTTCCTCAAATGTTGACGGCAAAGTTGGGAAAATGCCCGTTTCCAATTTACCTGAGAGTTCATATCAGAAAACAGCTATAGTCATTGGCCTCCATGCTGCTTTCTACTATTTACCAACCCTGTTTCTGCAGCATGCACGTGTCATGGACTGTAACACACCAGAAGAAAAAAAACCTGAACCTGCATACACCTGCTCCTTTTGTTGTGAAAAAGTTTGTATAGCCCTTTGTTACTATCTTTATCAGTAACAGGCCTGGCAATCACAATTTGTATGGGAAGCCGAGGTAAATTATGTATAAAGTAGAGCAGGTTTGTTGACAAAGACAGCCTTTTTTTCTCTCTTCTGTGTGCTATCTCTCTTTCATGTCACAGTCCATTATTCCTTTTCCCTCTCCTTGTTTCTTCATTTAATCTTGCACAAACAACCTGAAAGTGATAACGTTTATTTAGGGTGAGTGTGTGATTACATACACAAGCACTTTATTATATCGTCAAGCAGAGCTAACCCAACGTATTGTTATTTAATGTTAAAGCCCAGTGAAGATGTTTGGCAGGTAGCAGCAGCCTGTCCCACGGTGCCCTCTACAGGCACACAGAAGAACTGCAGAGGCACCAGCATATTATGATGTGTGTGCTGTGTTGAAGCATTGCTCTTGCTACAGTGAGGAGCACCAACTGGTCACATACAGATATGGCTGAAATTGGCTGTAAGGTGAAGGTTTGCTGGAAACAGTTTTTATTAGAATAAATGCAGGTGTAATATCATGTCAAATGAAGTGCTTAACTTGCACTAAACTTTCACATTTCTGTGTTTAGAGCAAGGTCAGACATTAATGGGCTAACCCTAACCCTAACCCATAGCAGTGCATTAGTGCAAATATCAACTTTTTTTGGCTTCTATGTTTGGTCCATTCATAAAGATTTATTGCCTAACAATAATGTGTGAGATGTAAAATGTTAAAACTCATTCACTCGATCATTGTCATAGATGTTCCATGTGAGGCGAACGTTTCCTATTACATACAGATGTACTCGTTCAGCTTCTTAAAACAGCAACAAAGACCCTTTACCATCATAATAATGAGGGGTAAAAGGAGGACAAGGCTTGTTAAAGCGGGAGGTATGTGATGAGAACTCTAATTCAACCCCTAAAATGATAGTAGGGAGTTGTTAATGAGGATTATCACTGGACACTGCATTTCCCTGTTGCTGATATTTCAGCTTATTGTCTTGATTAATTTTCAGCAATCTCACCAGCATCCTTTTCAGATGCAAAAGATTTGTATTATAATGTCTCTTTACCTTTCACCATCAAGTTGCTTGTGGATAAGCACAGTTTGGACCAAATGGGTGAAGATAGTCTGACATTGTTCCCGAAGGAGTGGTAGATGCAACATTAAGTAAAACCACATTTCTTTCCATTACCTTGTTGGAAGCATAACTAATAGGTACAAACTATTAACATGTTCACTGACTAATAATAACATATAACTATAACTAATAATCACACAATGTTTCATTTTTATAGTTGTAATATGTAGGTGTTGTGACATCAATATTGTTCAGAGATGGAAGATAACGTAGACTCTTTTTTCCTGTATGTCAGCTAATCCTTGCCATCCTTCTATTCTTCTCTTCTCCTCACGCCCCCTATCGTCCACCTATTCCCCCTTACCTATGTCTCTTCTCCAGTGTGACCGCGGTGCGACTGCCAGATGGTTTATCCTTTGTCGTCTACGAGTTCTGGGATGGGGAAGAAGAGTGGAAGAGGTACCTTTTTCACATTTGGTCCACAAGATACCATTTTAATTTCAAACTGAAGCTGCTTTGTCATATCTGTCAATAATAAAAAATAGCCAAAGCAACAGTCAGAGCGAATCCTGGGGAAATGCTGTGGAGGGCCGATTGCCGCCAAAGGTTTCATTACCCACACTTTTAAAAGTATTAAAAGTCATCACTGAAGGTGGGCATTCATTTTGCTTCTGAAAACCCAGTCAGCATTCTGCCACCTCTTAAAGAAAATCATTTGGAGCAGACAGTGCCAGTGATTGTGATTTCCAAAAAAAGAGAGCCTTTTTCTCTCCCATTAAAGTCATGGGCTTGTTGGAACAATTCCCCCCATCCCTATTTAATTAACATTCACTCACTCCAAAGTTGCTGAAGCACTCGAAATGCGTCAGGTCGTCATGATTTAGTAATGGTGCTGGGTTCGAGGAGAGGCTGCTGATGTGGCTGCACACTGATCTGAGTTTCTGCTCCACTGCTCACAGCAACTCTCTGCCATTAATACTTAAACTCTTACAGTAAAGTCTAAGGGCTTTGCTAAGCGTTTTGTGTGCCTGTCTGTGTTTGTGAGTGATCGCATGTGAGTACGCACATGCAGTGTGTAAAGTTGTGTGTATGCTCTTGCATCCTTTTTCTTTCGATTCCAGACACCTCCAGTCTGCCCCAAACAAAGACTTCCAGCATGTGAAGGTGGACACACTGTGCCAGCCGGAGGCCGTGTCCTCTGTCGCCGTGCCAGGTCAGTGGTAAAACACGTTGACGAGAACAGCAGGGAAACAAAGGCCCTGTAGTTGAACTTCATTTAAATGTTCGGTTCAAGGATCAGACCAGTGCAATAACAAGCAGTGCCTGTTGCCTGTCTATGATGGGAGCATTTGCCAAGCAGCAACTTGCAGTATGGGAAGTGTAGGATTCTGTTTTTGGAGAATGATCCACATTGGGATTAAATGCGCAATGCTCTTTGGACAGACTCAGCCATCAGTCACGCCAAGTTCAAATGATGTGTTGGTTCTTTATTAAAAAATGTCCAAAATCATCTTCAGAAGATGTGGCTTACATCTGATATCTCAGCCTCTGATGCTTCAATTTTATTTTAAATTTGTTTTACATACTGGATCGACAGAATATTGTTAAGATTATGTGAAAGTAAAAATAGTGTTCCGACATTGAAAAATGATAACAAAGTGATGCTTAAGCAGATACATTACAGAATTATGATGCTATAGTATCCTCATAACCATTTGACATCTATTGGGAATATTGTTTAGTCAGTAAGTCAGTGCATGTGGATATAAATCCATCTAAAGCAACTTGGCACTTAAGATGGCAATTCAAATCACTGCTTCTGAATGGGACTCATGCTCTCAGGCCCTCTCTTTCCTCTTGCTCCCTCGTACGTGTTTCTGTCTGTGTCATAAGGGGATTGTTTTGTTGTCTTTTTGCCAATCTCTTTTTTTTTCTTTCCTTTCTACTGTCTTCTCCACCTCTCCGCCCTGACTCTACCTTCATGCAGCCGCCTGGTGCAGTGTGAAAAGGGACTGAGCATGAAGAAATCCCACACAAAGCCAAGACCCATGGACGCTCCCCGCCTCCTGTTGAACCCCTTCTCCATCTCGAAAACCTTTTCCCTTCGCATCTCAGCCACTCTCGCACCCTTTCTCCTCCGCTTCCATCCTCTCACATTCCTCAACTCTTTTTGTAAGTACACGTTTACACAGTGCAAGTCAGTGGTGTCAACTGCAGTGAAAATGTAACAAACAGTACATTTTACAATATGTAAGATTCCTTAAAAGGCGTTTGCATCTCGCAATGGTAGTTTGCTGGTTCAACGGTTCGGATTATTTCATGGTCATGTTTCAAGTAGCTTCTAGCCACTGGTGAGGTGGATATTGTCATGTAGCAAGGAATCCTGGGGTTGAGTTATTGATGTAGCAGTAATTGTTTTAGGGAAGTGCATTATGTACATTTATTTTTTACACATGTTACTGTTGAATTTACCACAGAAAGCCCATCTACTTTAACTAGCTGTCATAGTAGCTGCTCTTTCCACTTTATGTCTCATATGCACTGGTATAATAATTGCATTACCTTTTTTTGTAAAAAAAAAAACAAATCATACATTATTCTCACATCGGCCATTCTGAACTCAGAATCAGACATGTCCACTAAATGAGGACTACCATCAGATTAATTTACCAGATTATCTTGAAATCTCAGGAACAACTGAATGCTTGCTAGGTCGAAGATTAGATTGTTCGCCTTCTACCCGTCATAGTAGTAATTCTCAATAAGCTTAGGTTTTTTTAAAAAAAACACCATGGCTTTTCGAGCAATAAATAGGTTTAAACAAATGAACACAGTCCAAAATGTTTAGTTTTAGACATTGCTGGACAGAACAATCTGGCCCTCCTCTCAATCTTGACGGATTTCTATTCGCCCAGGGAGAGGACGGGCCAATCACAAGCATTTGTTCACCATAAGGTGGGTGCCACTAAACCATTTTTTAACAACAAAGAATATTAAATAACTCATTCACAGCACTCTCATAGCTCTTCTCTGCATGTTGTAATCTGCTTACATTTTTCACTCAATCTGTTTGATGCTAATCTAGACAAAAAAAAAGTCAGGGGTGTGTTTATGTTCCCAGGGTAATATGTTTTCAGAATCAGAATATTTATCCTCCCATAGGTTTCAGGTAAAATTAGACCCTATTCGATGAATATGCTTTTGAATTGATTTGTTTCCCATAAACATAATAAACTAGTAAATTCCCTCAAGTTTTATTACAACTGAGAAAGAATCCGTAGTGTTTCTCACGAAAGTCCATACCTACTTCGCCCAGGGAGAGGGTGCCACTAAAGCATTTTTTAACAACAAAGAATATTAAATAACTCATTCACAGCACTCTCATAGCTCTTCTCTGCATGTTGTAGTCTGCTTACATTTTTCACTCAATCTGTTTGATGCTAATCTAGACAAAAAAACAGTCAGGGGTGTGTTTATGTTCCCAGGGTAATATGTTTTCTAGTAACAAACATTTATCCTCCCATAGGTTTCAGGTAAAATTAGACCCTATTCGATGAATATGCTTTTGAATCGATTTGTTTCCCATAAACATAATAAACTAGTAAATTCCCTCAAGTTTTATTACAACTGAGAAAGAATCCGTAGTGTTTCTCACGAAAGTCCATACCTACTTAGTCCATACCAAGCACATGCAGAGATGGGGAACATATAGCCCTGGAAACATGACATCTTATTTCCTTATTTGTCGTGAGATTTTCAAAATGGCTGCTGTGGGAGTACTGGCTTGGAAGGTATGAACTTATTTAGCATGTTTTAAGCTAAACACAGCAAAAGCCCCCGGCACACGCCAACATTTAGAGGAGCAATTAGTTATATTTGTTCACATAGCTTTCATTTCATTTCATCGACACTTCAGTGCTGGCCTCAGGGTCATTTAAGAGGTTAATAAATAGATTATGTTGCTATCTGTGGATCATTTCTGGCAAATGTCTGCTGCTACCTTGAGACAGGAGAGACTGAGCAGAGAGAAAGGCAGCATCTCACTGTTCTCCATGCAGCTGCACATTGTTCTTCTCTTTGCCTTTGGTTTATATTTTCCTGGTTTGAATTTGGCAAAATTTGGTAGCTTTGCAAGTCGAGTGGAGACTATACGGTACATAATGCTAATGTTGTTCTATTATGATTATATTTGTATTTATTGACGTACTCCAGTGCTGCGGTGCACATTATTCCTCAGCGGAAGTGGTAGCTAGGCTTCTCTCAAAAGTTTCTTTGAATCTGAATACCTACCATCATAATCAGATACATCTGAATGGCACTGAATATAAAGCCTTAAACATCACCACATGCTAGAGGAGGTATCACAAAGGGTTTTCAAAAGTTATTTCACATGTTTCGATGTAATGTAAACACCCAGTACGCAGGGAAAAACCCACTAGTGGTCTTTCAGTGAAGGTCTCTCGGCATACGATAACGCAGCGCCAGTCTCGTGTTGCATGACCGTATCAAACAGTTTCAGACATTGCTGAAAATTTCTGTACCCCAGACGTATGCAATTACACACAACACATCTCTGGATAAATCACTCTAACTTTAAAGTTAGATTTCACAGGATTTAGCCTGCTAAAGCTTATTAGCCACCTTAGCCTTTCAAACACAATATTAATGAATATTGCCACAACTGACTCCCACCTTGCAAAAAAAGTAATGGGGCGAAAGGGTCTCACAACCTGTAACTCAACACTAAAGGCATTATAGAAAATCCCCTTAAAACGATGTACCGGTTGATCAGCCACGAAGGGCGGGTGTAATCCATGGGTCTGGTCAGGAAAAATATGGCTAGACCATCCAGCAAACGAAAATTACTGTTTGAAATACAATAGATTAAACCTTCTTCCCCATCTGGGATGACCTGAGGTCAAAGGTCGTAATCCCAACTGACCTCACCCCCACCAACACTGGTGTTAGCCCACTACACAGCAATCGCAACAATCTCATTCAGAAAGCACAATGTAAAAATAAGTGAATATTGTGACTTAAAGATACAGTAGGTTACAGGTTATTGAGTATGATGAGAGTATTTAGGAAGATATTGTATTACTGTTTATCTGTTTAAAGATTTATTGAAGAATCACGCCTTTATAGCTCTTTTTAGCTACTTTCAAAGGTGCCATCTTACCAGCCGCCTCATTGTTGGATCTATTTTCTGTTTCCCTTGTGATTGACAACTACTCCGTCATCTGCCAATACTGTGGTAGCACTGAGTGTGGACACAGCCACACTGATATTGTGTTGATCTAGCATTGCTGACCTCTTTTAGAACACTGGGCTGCATTGAACAGGGCCGGAAAATGTGGCAGTGTTGAATATTATTACATATACTGTAAAATGAAAGTGTATTACAGTAGGCCTGTAGAATATGCATGCAAGGGCATTTATGTTTTGTATATGAAACTAGTCTGGGGTGCTCGCTGGATTTCTTTTGGCCACTGGTAACACAAAGGCTGCAAGCTATTGAACATGGATGAATTAAAAATAATAAACCAGTTATAAGTGAAAACGAATTTAATAGACCGCAAGGACTGGTGCTCTCTCACTTTTTTATCTGACCAGCTTATCTGCATTTTACTGTAGGTCCAGCTACTCTGGACTCAGAAACTGGTCAACCACCAACCTCATGCTCAAATGTACCTTATCGCTCTGTCACTACAGCTGAAACAACCCAGCAGGGATTCGAAGAGATTGTGGTGTTTGTTTATATGCAGTGTTAACAGCTTATAATTGCAGATCGTCAAAACAATTTGGTTCTGGTCATGTCTTTTTTTTTCATTATCTTTCACCCATGTATTTATATTTGACTCACATTTATTCAACTTATCAGCGTTTTACTCCTGTGCCAATAAAAAACGGTATAATGTTCCAAGATAAAGCCATCGTATTACGAATAAAAACATAGTCATATTGCATGATTTAACCTTACATGCCAGTGACTTTAGTCCGTTGATAGCCATAGTACTCGAGTGCTCAGCTGAATGCAGCCCACATGCTCTAAATCCAGGCCTGCTATCCTGTACATTGTGCCCAGCTTGATTCAGGTTGTGTATGTGAGGTAGATAGTCAGTGAACTGTCAGAAATGCCAATGCTGTTACTTGTTGATACATTCCTGAATGTCCTTCAGACTGTGCCACCTGTTCTTTCTCTACCCTACTACTCCTCAGTGCAACATGTGCTTCGTCTTACAATGAAAGGGTTATGCCTATGGAATGTAGTGATACTGGCCTTGATCGAATGTTCCCTTGGCAACATGTAAAGATGTAACAGCAGAGGACGTGGAGATCAGGTGTCTGTAGCTGTAGAGGAAGCTTGTCACCAGGTATATCTCAACAAGTGTTGTTACACGATACCAAGACATCAAGGCCATGACTCTTCCCTTCTATGGGTGTGTTCTTTTCTATCCTTTACCTGAGTGCATGTCAACTGAATGTTCAGTAACTTCTTTGCTATAGTATTATAGGCCATTTTACTCTTCAATGGGGTTTGTGCATTTCTTACCTTCTTTCTTTTCTATTATTCCTATGAAGGGAGAAAAGAGAGACTAAAATCTATTATATGAAATATAAAGTATCTAACTAGAAAACAATGGCATACATGAATGAACTTTCACTTTTATGGCAATGTTTAATGAAATCTGAATTCTTAATGTATGTTTCAGTAAAAAAGCTTTCTCTTCTGAAGTGTAGAGACCTATTTCAAGTATTACATTTGGTCTTTAAAGAATATCTTGTTGAAATTCTAGATGATGTAGAGTGATGCAGTTCAATAAAAATGGAAAACTAAAAAACTTGACTTTGTGGCTTTTATTTGAAAATCTGATTGTTCTGGAAAACATGATTTATTTAGAACCTTCATTCATGCTATGATGAAAGTCCAATCATCCGTGACAATCCTAAATTCACAAATGTTTAAGTTATGGTTAGATGAGCATTAAAGGCAAAACACAGACAATGATTTTCCCCCTTTTATTGATCCAAATCCAGCAGAATATCGGTTATTTAATATCTTACTCCGATTTTGCCCTGTTTTTTTCCCCACTTCTACATCTGAGTTAGATCGTCTGGTGACGTCATCACTGTTTGTGCGCATTCCATTGCTGTGGTGAACCTAGTGTGTAGGTGCAGGAGCTTCGGCTCCCGTTAAAGACAACACTCAAACTATACACAGCAACGGGAAGAATAAAGTTTCCACACAGAAGACAAAGTCCAGTCTGTTTTAAAGCTGCAACACAAACATGCTCGGAAGCTAAAACAATAAATAAATCGCACATGGGTATGCTACTAGCATGGAAGATGGCGGCAGGGTGCTGCCTGAGGGGGGCGCTGCTGCTGTTATTACCCAGGCAATTACAGAGGAAATAGGTTGAGTCAATGAGCTACTTTCTACCTTGGAGTCAATGAACAGCCGCTAAAAGTATACATACAGAGAGCCCTATTTCTGAGGCTGAGCACCGCACCACTTCTCTGGAGCTCCGGGTCACTGGACTTGAGCAAAGGGTCACAGTAAGTTGAGCTCCACCACCGGGGGAGAGATTCACTTTCGCCAAGAGCTGAGGACTGAGGTTAGTTTAACGGGACGTGAGAACAGAGCATCCACAGGGGAATCTGCTTTTACCTGGTCAGCTGGTTTTTCACTTTCACCTTCAAGACTCCAGGAGGAGAGAATGGCATTCTGAGCAAAGATGGACCAAGCAGAGATGAAGGTGAGTTTACCAAGTGGAGGATGAATGTCCATAATAAACTGGGATGCTGCGTAGCAATGGCTCTGGTCCTTTATTTACCTAACAGATCCACCCTCCTGGACCACAGTACACTATTCCCTCTTTGGGGTCTTGGTCTGGACTTCAGTTGGTTCTTCACTTAAGTCTGGCATCACGTCACTAGTTACATAGAGTGGGGAGGGGAGGTGTGAAATCCTCAGTGTCAACTATAGCTCAAAATCCTGACTTTCTGTGTTTTCATAAATTTGGTAACGCTTTATTATCTTTCCAGCATATTTGATATTTTGAAACAGCATTTCTTTGGTTACTGCACTTTTCTTTTAATCCCCCTTGCAGTGATGCAGATGTTTATCTCAGCCTGACTAGTGTTACCCTTTGGTATATGGACATTTTCCTGGTCCCCTTTTATAGATTATTTACCAAGGGACATAAAAGTATTTCTTCTTAGGCATTTTTCTGATTAGAAGTTCATAGAACACACAATATGATTTTGGCTTTTGATGACTACTTATCCTGAACACAAATAGCTTTCTGTCTGTATTTTGCTTTGCCTTATTTCATTAAATTGTTGTTCATTTAATTGTTTTTTTTGTATGCCATGTGGATGTGCCCTGTAGCTTCTGATGACTACATACTGCAGACTTTTTTTTATCTGCCCCATGAAAGATTGCAGCAGCTTTAAAGGGCAACGATGGACATCCTTCTGATTGGGAGATCTTGGAACACATGATATGATTTAGCTTCTGATGACTATTTACCCTGAACTCACCTACTGAAGACTTAATGTCTCTGTATTGTATTTGTATTGCATCTGTATTTTACGTTGCGCATTTTTTTTTTAATATTATTCTTCTTACTTTTATTTCATTATTTATTTACTTTCATCTCTTAATTTTTAATTCGTATTTCTTTACTTTTATTTATTACATTTCTTAATTTTTTGTATAATTTTTTATTTCGATAATTTTTTTTCTCGAATTTAATCATTATATTTAAAATTTGTATTTATTTTATTTTATTTTAAATATCAGTTATTTTAGAAGAAAAAGTAAACCCTTAATTTGGTATGCTGTTCAAAAAAATGTTATGTCTTATATCCACTCCACATGTACACACTCAGCAAAGGTTTCACACACTACCTCATAACATTCTTACTTGACACGATTTATTTACACTTTCAACTTTTATGGCACTGGAAACCTCCAGGTACTGTAAATGTTTTACCCACAAACTAATACAGGCGGGTTGAATACTGACATATACAAATATGCACCAGAAGATGAACTACATTACAACAAAGTGCAGAAATACCTGAGGATTTGACAGCTCGTCATCACGGTGCAACTGCAGACAGACAACCCCAGAGAGCATGGTGGCCAGAATCCAACATGGGCTCTTTAGGTTGGGAAAGATTCACATGGTATCACCATTGTCTTCATGGAAACATCTGGATCAGAGAGGCAAGTGAAAGTCAGATCTTTCCCAGGAGCTGCATGACAGCAATGGTGGTGCTCTGTCCAAAGATGAAGGCTCCGCAGATCAAGGTCACCATTCCCCAAGCTGTGAGAACAACTCTAGAGAGAAGATTACATTAAATTACATTTCATTTAGCTGATGCTTTTGTCCAAAGCGACTTACATTAAGAGATGATATAATTAACAAGAGGCAAAAAATAAGCATAATACTTTCAGTCATTTTACATAGTGGCATACAATTACTGGGTGGGTTCCCATGGCATTTTCTTCAGACATTTGTGGTCAAACCTAAACGTTGCCAGGCAAGTTTAAATAATTTAAATTTGTAAATCAGAAATGTAGTTTAAACAATATCAATTGGCAATTCAATAAGTAATCCTTAAGTTAATTTAAAGAAAATGTTGAACGTGGTATTAACATCTGTTTTGCTCACCTGGTCTTACAAGACACTGGCTCAGATTGCATTGCAAAGACCAAACACAGTCCTGTCCAAACACAAACAGAGGTGTTAATGATTGTTGTAGATTTGATCGACTGAATCTGTGACTCAACGATTACCTGGGAAGATAAAGATGAAAAAGGCACTGATCCCTCCGACGACACTGATGACCTTGCTGATGTCAGGTACAAAAACGGCTATGAGCAACGTCACCGAGATCCACAGGACCGTAAGCGCATAACGGCTGCGGTTTTCAAAGTCCACCGTCACTACACCGTAACGCCTCCGCCGCCAACTCAACAGGGGGTCCTGGACCACCGATCTGATGCAGAGAAAGGATGGAAAAAATATTCACATCAGTTCAAATTAAAAATATATATATATAAAAAAAGTTAAGTGGAAAAATCATTTAAATAAAGGGTGTCCAAACTATGGCATGACCTGAAACGTTATGCACACGTGAAAGCAATCTGTGTGAAGCCCCGTCTCTTCGATGCAAACCTATGCAACTTCAGTCACGCCTCAAATTGCATATAGGTGAGATACCTCAAGTGAGAGGCCCACACCTTGCCATTTATTCCTTCAGTAAAGAAAGTTCGGACACCGGTGCATTAAATGACACTGAGAAAGGTGAACAAGTCTTTAAAAATACCTGTAAACGAGTCACTTTTTGGCCAAATTTGCTGTTTTGAATCTGTAAGGTATGTATGTGGTTAAGTGGCCGACACATTTAAAACCGCTGTGTCACCATCGTCTTAAGACAACATCTTAGGTAGTATATCTTTAGTCTTTTGGCCAATCAGAGACAAGATAACAGCGTCCTAGCCCTAACCCTCTCAGAATTGATCACAATACGTAGTTTACCTGGTTAAATACATGTAATCTTCTGTGGTAATCTAACGTCAGACCCCTCTCCCGGGGTTTGGTTTACAAACATGTCCCCTTTTGCACCTCTTGTGAGTTTGCAGGTATGTTTAAAGAGTAAGGCTGGGACCCCAACCTGCCCAGCAGCAGGATGATGGGATAGATGGTGATGATTGAGATTCCAAACAGCAGCCTGGCAATGAGAATCAGAATGTCACCACCGGTGTAGGACATCAGAATGTCGGCCTTCACATCCTTTCCAAATGTTAGGTACCCATACACCCCTGCAGCAGAGAGAAGAAGGGGACATTTCATGTTGAAACAAATGCAGTGTATCTGAAACCAGACGTTAGTCACCAACCATTGACGAGGAACCTGACTCAGCTCAAACACAGCAACATGATGAGATGGAGCAAAACACACACAATCTTTTTATGTTGGCGGAATTATAATAAACCTTTATATAACCTGACCAGATTTGCACATAAGCCCTTTGTTTTCAGTTAAACAGGAAATGCATCACAGATACATATAAACATGGGTCATATACAGTATATGTATGTATTTGCTTGAAGATTATATTGCTCATGTTTTGTACCTTTTTCCTTGCATTTATTACATGTGTCATTGTTCTGTTTAGTTCTCAGGAATGTTTAGCTTACAGTATTATTGGCAAACTCATAAAGAAATGTTTATGTGGTTGTGTAAGTTAGATTTTAGACTTAGGCAACTATGTAACCACACGGATACAAATATTTATTCCACCACTCAGACCAGACGTCTAGAAGCATTGAAATTTAAATTCCACCCTGCCGCCTGAGATTTAGAACATTGCAGAGGTAATTGCTTTACCCCAACCTTGGTGTAGAGCCAACGACATAAAAGCCTCCCCCGCACCACCTTAGTTTAGAACCAAAGAAATCCATATAGCCTGTAATTCAAAGGAGTGTAACTGTAAGTGAAAAACTGCAAACTCTGATAAACAGACCACCGCACTGGGCGCCATGAACTGGAGAGACACATCCCTGCACCAACCAGGAGGTGCCACGTCATGAACACCAACCACCTATAGTTTAGACCGATAGGAAATGTATGCGCCACTATGTAATGCGTCCTGAAGCAACATACGGCTCTACGTGTCTGTGGAGGTTCTCAGTCATCCAGGTCATGGTAATATCAAGTGCGATTCAAGTAGGCAACTGGACGGCTCTACGGCTCTATGTTTCCAAGTGCTGGCTTGGGACTCTTCCGTCCCCGCTAGGGGGCGCTTCGGCTGCCTGGCTCGGAGCCCGAGAGACATGATCGAACCCTTTATTCTATGTTTTTTGTAAAAAATACTTCTCTCTCTAGCGATCAGCCCCTCGACCTGGAGGAAACAAAGAACTCGACAGATTCCTGAGTCAGAAATAATATGATAAATAATATCTTTAAACATTACATTTCTACAGAAAATACATAAATCACCATAAGTCATAACAAGATAATTAAAACAACTTATTCCGTGAAACAGAAACTTTTAGCTTTTAATTTGCAGTCGATTTCACGGAAGATGCACAACGAGGAAGCCATTTGATTTTGGAGCAGTATCAGCTGCACGTGCTTCAGCTCACATAATGATATAATGATCCTCCATGCTGGCTGCAATTCAATGTCCCTCTGTCACAATGGAACATCTAATTCTTTTCCTCACTCTCGTCGTAATACATGTTTTCCATCTTTTAACTTCAGCTTCCATCTGTCCTTTTTGCTTTACTCCCCTCCTGGCTAAGCCTGACGCAATTGCTCAAACCCCCAAAATTGCCTCATCCTTGAGTCAAGCCCGTTGCCTTGAGAAGTTGCCAGGCAAACCTATTGATGGTGATATTTCCCCAACGATAGAGCTCAGGAGAAATACAACAAAACATTTGTATCATAAAGTTTTGGGGGGAAACATAAGCACATTTTTGGGACTTTAGAAACAGAGCAGTGTCGTCACAAATCATTATCAACGGTCCAATTAGGTGCCTCATTCGTTCTTTAAAATCCGCCAACTAAAATGCAACGCATTTGATTTTGGACGTGTAGTGAAAAGGAAGGAGACAGGGGTAAGTGATACCCCTTCTGACCTGTGAGTGAGTAAATGACAAGACAGAAGATCATGGAGACCACAGAGATGAAGACCCAGTTAGAGAGCCGCTGGTTCTCCATGCTGCTGAAGATGGCGATGGATGCTTCGTGGCACTGAAACACACAAAGATGACAGACTATATAGATTGCACCAGCCATCTCAATCACCCTCCGTGCATGGTAGTTGATAAGCCCCAGCTCCTCAGTGTTAGTGGATGGGACATATGCCAAATATTATTTTATTAAATTGTGTTTTTCAAGGTCTTATCACACTGATGTTCAAGAGTTTTCTGTCTGATAAGTTTGGTTCTACTTAGATATTGGATAGACGATGACAGCTGAGACTGATCACTGACTCTGGCTGTGTCCCCAGCACAAAATGGCTGTCCCCTGTCCCAGATCATGTACCTCTGCTTTCATTCTTTAACAGTGGGAGGATGTGAAGACATGTCCAACAATTGTATTTACATTGGTTAGTACAAACCAAAGAAAGTGCAGATTAAGCAAATCAATTGAGCTGAATGAACTAGTTCCTCCTTTCTGGTGGTGCAATATCAACTGCAGGACATCATATAGTCACGCGTTTTTGGTCAGACAGATTCAGACTCTCTCCAGCTACCAACCCTGGATCTTTCTCATCTGTTTGGAGCTCTCAGGGTAGGGGGAAGATCCATAGGTTTTATTTTCTCTGCTCTCTCTGGAATTAAATGAAAGCGATTGGCTCTGAGCGACACAATAGGCCAAGTTAACCCATCACAAAGGCCAGGATACGGACACCTGGATCCACTTGATCCTATATATATCTGCCTTCCCCTACCCCTCTCCTGCCTTACCCTCCTCCACCGCTCTAAGATCTCATCAAGTCACTTTTTGACCCATGGCACTGCAATCACTCCCCCTGAGCGAGCATGTCTGCATGGGAGTTTGTGCGAGAGGACATGCATCAATCCTCTCGCACTTTCCTTTGCTTTTATTAGATACGGTCAGCATGCTTCAGAGGTTGCCCTGGCAACATGGGAAGTTTCACATCAGTCTGTCCTGCTTTAGATTGACAGAATGATCTTTCCCCCCTCATACTCCAACCTTATTAATAAATATAAAAAGCTCACCATGCAGGACTCCTGTGGAGCGCACCAGCCCCAGGCTGTGCCAGCCTACTGACCTGAGTGACTTAACGACATTCTCCTGAGAAAGCTCAGGTAGCACATATTATTGGGAATACCCATACTATATCACCTCCGTGTCAACCTTATTAGCAAGAAAAAGGTATGCGTGTCGGATGAAGTCGGATTCCAAAAATAATTGTTTGTATACCCTTATTAGGCCTTGCCATGTGGATAAGTTTGGTTTTGCCAAGGCTTTAAATATGTGCTATCCGAACATCTTCTAGTTGGGTATGGTGTTTTTTTTATTCCATACACATTCCTGCCATTTACATGTAGGTTGGAGCCAAGTGGCAATTGGCAAATAGCATAAAGACTAGGAAACAAGGGGGAACCAAATGTCTGTGGCTATGGCTCTGTCCATATGTAATAAAAAATCTATCCAATTCATCTTAAACTTGAACATATACAAATTCCTTTCAGAGATCTCGCAGAACTCAGAGTTGTGTGGGAAATATATTTTTTAGCAAATTCAGTAACTCCTGCATACTGTATTTACAATTTCAGAGCCACCACTGAACAGCTTCTCCCTTCCTGAAGTACTGTACATGTTTGTGTACACACACACATAGTATGTGACCTGCAGCTTTGCCACACCAAAACAACATATGCTAATATTTCAGGTCTTCTCAGGTCAGCGTTCTTATATGACTATATTTTACATTATTGCACTCACTTGGAAACCAAAGCAGATGGTTGGGATGACACTGAACATGGAGGCCCAGGAGCTGATCCTGCACACAGAGAGCAGAAAGAGACAGACATTTTTTTTATGTTCAGAAATGCCACCGGAACAAGAAAAAGAAGAAGCCATTATTAGGCCACCATTTATAATGCCATGGCATTTAGAGACACTTTATCATACTGTTCATCTGTCAGTCACAGGCGCAAGGCTGACAGAGTGTCGAACAGTGTCACAGGAGCCAAAGGAGGAAGGACAATGGTTCTACTTTGTGCTGGGGTCTGAATATATAGCAAATTAATGGTTGACTCATGAAAGTCATATTTTTTAAATATTGACATTAAACCAAACTGAAAACAGAAACACTTTTGATTAAGTAGATTTATGACAGAAAAGATGACTTGAACAATAAAACAAATAATACAAAAATATTTTGTTATAACTGTTGTTCTGTGTTTTTTTCTTTCTTCACTTCCAAGCATATAGCTGAGGTATGATTACACACCATGTGTCAGTCGCTCAGACGGCAGTAAACACACAGGTTGCTAAGCATATATTCACGGTAAAATTGATTCTGAATGTGCATATCCAGCTTTCAAACATGAGAGGTTTCTTTGAACAAGATGAATTGGGTCAGAATGTTCCAGGAATCTGTTATCATAGGGGCAAATACTAAGAACATTGAGATGAATAATTTGACATTTAGGTCAATAACCAATCATATTTTTGATGATAATTACATTTGAATATTTATCTCTTATAGGACAGTGATTATTTTTTCAAAAATGTCTGGGAGCCATCATGGAATCCCTTTCTGTAAGACCAACACCAAACCCAGTAAATATTCATGGAAGCCACCATGGAATGTATTTTTTTTCCTCTAAACGGATCATCAATTATGGATGATCACAGTTGACTTGAGCACAAAGACTGAAAGCAGGCAAAAACAACCAGCATGACTCTTTTTGCCTACCAGCACCTATATAACATGTTAGACCTCATTCTCTTGTCATTTCCATACAAACTAAAGTCTTTCCTAAGGTTTATTTTATTTATCATTTTTGGATAGCTGATCTCTCTCAAGCACAAATGTCAGCGCTCCCCTCTAAAATAATGCTGCTACCATTAGGACCCAAATAAGCTGAAGGAATAAAAACAAGTGAATTAATAATAACACTCATAAATCCACGCACTCTTGCCTGAGCAAAGCTGTAGACAGACACACCTACTCAAGATCATCGAGTTCAGTGACCGTTGTGACCACTTGACCACTAACCAGATTGTGTGGAGCCCTGGATCCCATCACCACCACACACAGACACACACGTGCGTGCGTGCGTACGTACGTACATACCCACTGCTGTAGAGAGGGGTGATGTGAACCAGAACGGAAGGCATGGTGTGGTACTTCACGATGATGGCTATGGTCAAGTAGGTTGCAGCCAGAGTACCCAGACCGCTATGAGAGGACAGAGACAGTAGTTTCGGACAGAAAGCACACGCAATTATACACTGTTTGTTAACAAAGGTTAGTATCCTCACAAGAGTCAGGGTCACAGTGACTAACTGAGCAAAAATGATGAAACCAAAGTGAGATGGAGAGAAGCTAAAAGACTTTGGCTCGACTCTATGGCTGCTCTTCTCCTCAGTATGTAAATACCTGACCACCCAGAGTAGGAAATATAATAGATATGAATAATCTTAGAATTGTATATGCTATATATAATTGATTTGTTCAGCAACTGTTGCTGTTAGCAATTGACTGTAGGCATGGAGTGCATTACAAAACGGGCAGTTTAATCCGGGTCACGGTATTTCCAAAATTGTACTTCAGAACACATTCATTTACTCTTTTTTCTGCCATACCCTGTTCATTTCACTAGATTGCGCAGCCAAAACAGTACCGCCCTAAAGCTGATCTATCATCTCTCTTTAACATTGAATGGACCAAAGAAAAATCAACAGGGAGTTTTTAATAAGTAGCAAACAGCAGCTCAATATTTTTCAACAACAAAATTGATATTGAATAAAAGATACTGTTCAATTAATAGTCTCACATGGTCGTTAATATATCATTAGTGATATCATTATATAATTCAGGTTATTAGTTCACCCCCTCCCCCACCCAATCTGGTACTGGCCCAGCCAGTTTGTACATTTTTTAAACCAATTGTGGCCCTTGAGCCGATCGCCCACCCCTGATAAACATGTTAAATATAAATAACAAATCACTAGGGCTTAAGTGCATGTGTGCAACTGCAAACAGGTGCTACAGCTGACCTGATGTATTTCTGAATGCTGATTTCTTTGGGGATGGACAGCGGCAAGATGAGGAAAACACAGAGCAGCACCAGAGCAAAGCGCTGGTCTGTGTAGAAATGGTGCGGTAAATCTGACTCAGGAAGACCAGTTATCAATTCATAGACGGAGCCACACACTGTAAGACACACCAACAAGAGGTAAACAAGAACACACAGACATGACATGCCAACATGAGAAAGAGGGCAGAGAGATTTAAAAAAAGAGAAGCAGCCAAATGGACAATATCAGAGATTCCATCAGAGCTCTGATAACTCAATAACATTTTATAAAATGTATATGAATGATGACACTGATTTAGATCTAACACTAAAGTACAAAGGTCTGGGCACTTGCTAACTCACACTTCTCCAGTTGATCATCCACAATGACCAGAAAGGCCACAGAGATCATGAAGAGGTTGAAGACAAAGCAAATCTCACACAGCTGACCAATGGCCGGTCCGCACACCTCTTTCACCACCGCCTGGTAAGTGCACTGGCCGCTGATGGATGACGAGTAGCCAAGAATGATCAGACCACTGATGAGGAACACGAGGGAGACCTGCGTGGAGGGAGGACAGTAAAAGAGGAATGCTGAAAGCCTTAGATATTGCAATTCAAAGTAGGCCTTGTCAAGTGTTTGGGTTTCTCTCTGCAATATTTGTTGTGTTCACCTTCAGACAATAAAAAATAAAAATACATAAAAATGTAGTTTCATTTTATGATTTATAGAAATATAACATAAAAAGCACATTTTCAGAATGTGAAGCCTTGTGTATCATCACAATGATTAATCTGGATGCTGGAAGCATGACATAGTGAAGGGGGAGTGAATATAGATGGACAAGAGTAACTTAACTTTTTGTTTGTATTTTCTACAGTCTTCATGACGTAATAAAAAGGGGGATTAGGAATTAAAAACACATGTATCCCTGCTGTTTGTTAGGTTTAAAGTTGAAATACTGACAATCAAAGGTGAAACCTCCTCTAATGAGACAAGGAGTAAAAACAGCGACACAACGTAAACTGACAGAAGAGGTGTCCTTCAGGGTTATAGATTCATGGTTAGCTGCTGTCAAACTCTAGAATTAGTTGTTCCAACATTGATGTAAAAACGTCCACTATTATGAAAATTAGATGTATAGACTATCTATGGGGAAACCCCTACTAAATTGACAAAATAACTCACTTTTACGACAGTTACTTTCCTCAGATAATAATGATCACTGCAGTAAAATGGCATCAACTACCAACAGTTAACTGCTTAAGTAATTGGGATGTGATAATAAATAAATACTTTCCAGACAAAATGGAGAATAAAAGGCAAAAAAGGTGGAAAAAGGCAATAATTTACACGTATAATTTGTAGTGCTCAGCAACAATTACATTTTTAATCGCAATTAATCGCATTTCTCCCTGTGATAAATCGCAATCAATTGCATTGTTATGCGCCCATTCAATAATGAATTAAAAAATAATATATCGCGCACTTACATTGTAAAAGTACACAAGCGGTATGAACAAAAGTGCATTAACACTAAAACACTAAATCTCAACATTAATAATCGTAATCAAAGCAGCAAGTTAAGATTTATAATGTATGTATATATACGTTTTCTTTTTCAGGTACCATACGCAGTTTCTGGGAGCAGCATAAACAGTCTATGTTCAGTAGCAAGTGTCCCTGTTAATTACACAATAACAACTTTAACTGCATGTATCCATTCCTCGGACTTTACGGAGGAATACGCTCCGTTCTGAGTGTCCTCCTGTTCATATGAGCGCTGCAGCAGTCGTAGGCCCCGTCCCCAAATGCTCTCATTGGTTCAGACGCGTGAGAGACGCGCATTCCCAGCCAATACTGGTCAACAACCCGCCCCCTCCTGTTACCCATCGTCTGTCTGTATGTGTATACTCTTATTGAGAACCAGTGAGGGACATTCTTAAAAAAAATATACAAAAAAAAAGCAGTTAATGCGCGATAAAGTAACTGTCGGCATCAATGAATTAAAAGCGTTTACGTGATTATAACGCGTTAACTTGCCCAGCACTAATCATTTCACATGATCATCTTTCATGCAAGACATTACGATGAATCAATTAGGTCGTCCAATTGAACTGCTGACACGCCGCGTCACTGCAGAATCTCCTGTTTCAAAACAGGAGTTACACAAACATATTTTGTCTACCATCTGCAAGGAGACAACTTATGAGCATAAAGTCTAACACAGTCACGGAATTCTGGGAAACACATGACTTAAACAAGGAGTGGTCTGGTAAATTATCCAGGGACAACGTGATGGCCAAATTAGTTCAGGGCTAAACTAAATAACTAAAATAATGGGTAATATTGTGGGGTTTTCAATGACGGGAAGGAGCAAATAGAGTTATATAACAGTGTTTTTAAAGACTGAGAAGGAGCAAATAGAGTTATATAACAGTGAGAAGGATAAAGTGAGTTTAACATGGCCTCTGCTGTCAAGTGAAGCACATCTCAATCTCCTTCATTCGTCTCAGACACAGCGCACCTACAAACAAAACTAATCTAAAGTGACTTCTACCAATGAGAAGTTTGGCAGCATCAACGTTCACACATGCAAACCAACCCACCAGCTCCACGGCGACCGCGCTGCGGATGCTGCCGGCTCTCTCGAAGGCCCAGGGGAAGTTGAGGAGCCCGGCTCCCAGTGCCGACTTCAGCATGATGAAAATGGCCCCCACGGAGCCCAACCGAGGCCCGGCGGCCACGTCCAGCGGGGGCTTGGCTGAGGCTGAAGCCAGCAGGCTGATGCTCTCTCTGGCTAACTCCTCCATGCTTCACGGCGGGGTCACACAAACACACACACACAGGCGTGACACGACTCACAACTTGTGCCAGGGGCGCGGTGCCGCGCACTGTGGGCCGGGCAAGGTGAGTCTGCTGGGAGGGGGTGGGGAGAGGAGGAGGTGGGTGGAGCCCGCCACGCTACTGCTGCTTCCTTCAGGTGCTGCTCGGAAACTTATTAAAACTTACTTAATAATTCCACTTTAACGGTGAGCCTCAACGCTGTTTTACATGATCCGTCTTAGAGGAAAACACAAAAACAAAACACAGGCAATGTTTTAGAAATGCGTGATAAATGGCAGACAACTGCACCAAAATAGCAAAGCTGTATGAGAAGTGGCAGTGCTTAATATCTTGACTAAATGTCAGTGGTCCACATCTGAACAACATAAATATCAAGTATAGTATCACAACTGGTAGAGAAATAAGTAAGAGCGATTTTCTTTGACTATTTCTTCGTTTTTTTTTACTAACCTTTTACTAACAAAATGCTGCTTTTTCTGAATGTCACTTTTCTCAAGTCTTGGCTGAGTCAGGACTAACAAACCTATGTTAAAAGGTTACTGGAATAAATCTGCATTGATAATTTATGCTTTTTATCAGCATTTCTGGCATTTTTAATCCATGGTTTGGCAATGTTGGTCTATTCATCACTTCAAACCACAATGATATGAACATCTGCTAGATATAACTTTATTTGAAGTAGTCTGTATTGTTTTTTGTATTGCCAAATATGATTGCATGTTGTCATTTGTTTTTTGTTTTTATTCATCTATTACAACAGAAACGTCTATGCTGATTTTTAGGATGTTAAATCATCTGTACTTGCATTTCAAGTGACTCCAAGCATATATGTCACATGCTTGGAATGTTTACAGTGCAATTGTGGTATATCATAGTTGTTTTAATCTTTCAGTTTGTGCAGGATATTGAGTTGCTCGAAGTCAAAAGGATAAAGTCAGAGTGAAGTCAAGTAAAAATTCATCTGATTCACAACTGGAATCTAAATTTGGTGACGATGACACAGACATTCATGTGTAAAGTGATCGAGGACAGGTACAGACTGGTGAAACATGGACAAACCAATGAATGTGAGGCTGTCTGAGGGTTCAGCTCAGAGCCACCACCATGCCTGCCCAGGATGTGAGCCTTCGACCTGATTGGCCCAACAGGAAGTCCTGGCATCTGGGAACCGTGGAGAGAAAGAGGGCATGTGACCTCCACCCACCACCAGCTTTCCCAAATCTTGTTAGCGCAGCTAGCTGGCTCCAGGGTAATTTCCTAGTTTCCCAAGGTTCTGAGGGAGATTAGTTCTCCAGTGGGGCTGTCATTCAAAAGGTCAGGTGACAGATTCACAGGCTGATCTGGTCTATTAGGATTGGATAAGGAGCCAAAGTTCAGACCTCTGAGCACACCAGCGCACATCACCTCTGATGAAATCAACCTGCATCACTGAATTCAGCCCACAACCAATACTTACCCTGTGAGTAAGACTGGAATTAGTCCATTCAATCTGCAATTATTCGATGGAAAGGAATGTGTTTATTTTCTCAATAAAGTCTATAGTGGAGAGAGTATAAATCCTATTTACTAACCGAGAGAGTAAAAAGAAATAAGCTCATGTCATGTTCAACTACAGCTTTTTTATATTGCAGTGTTTAATGGTTAAGTGCTTGTGGTAGCTGTAGCCAGCAGAGAACCGATGAGAAAGAGTTATTTTTCATTTCAGCTGGATAAATAATCCTGTTTAATCCAGTCTGAATGGAAAATGGATAACTTCAACGGGGTTTCCTGGTGGTGATTACACAAAGTCTTAGTCTCCCTGATTCAGTTCTGGGTATGTATATTTTCAGCAAATGCCATTGCAACATTATTATTAAAGCCGCAATGTGCAGGAATAAAAAAATCAATAAACGACTCATACTTGTTTTGGCATTACCTGGTGGTCCATATCAAGAATGACAGTGCAGTATGAAACTTGAAGCCTGTTCAATACAGTTTATACACAGCCTCGTCGCCAGGATGAAAAAAAACTGAGGTTATTCTTTTTCTCCATAAAATAAAGTTAATTAATGTACCCATGCAAAAATTCCAAACAATTAAAACATAAGGCTACTGACCTTATCCTACTCCGTTTACATTATTTTGAACTCTTAGCTCACCTGGGTTTGGCTGTTTTACACGTTGCTTGACTGCCCACATATGTGATATAAACATAGACATGTATATTAAGGAAAATCATTATTTAGTTATTTAATAATTGTAATGTTATTTGTTCTTTTTGATGCTCAAACGGAGGGAGCATAAAATACAACTGGCTAAGCTACTGTATATAAATAAGTACTACAATCACTTTTATTATGCTTTTTTAATTGATGAGATATAATTGAAAGAGTCTGTCAATGCTACTTAGTTGACCATGAGATCATGAATGTTATCAACAGAATGCCTTATCATAGTTCATTCATTATAGAAAATACAAAAACCATGAAAGGACAATGAGAATGAACAGATACAGGCAGGATACTACACAGTGGATGATGACACAGGCGAAGACAACTTGATCATCCAATGGGCCTCAGGTTTGAAACATGACTGCATGTGTGCGGGGTGCTTTTCTGTCATTGTATAACTTTACTCTCAAAAGTGTTCTGTATTTTTGTGTTATGTCAGATTGTGGGTTTTAGGGTACAAAAAAAATCAATAAATAAAAAAACAGGAGACACATTTCATTCATAAGGAAACGGTTTGGTCAAAGGAGAGAAAAGGAAATGTTGAAACCATGTCTGTCTGGCAGTCATTTGATTCTAGAGCCAGGTGTGTACTGTATGTTCTACATCATGTGTGTAACACTGTCTAATACTGTTCAATAGTCCACAAATACACAAACACCCACAGACAGCCTTGAACAGACGAGAGGCACAAAAACGGGTCCATCATACAACAAACATGTAGATGGCTGTCCATGTCTCTCAGGCTTGAGTTTAATAAAAGTCAGAAGTCTGCCTCAACAGTTTCTTAAACTCCATGTAATTCCAAAACCTCCAGTGTTGCTTTTCAACACAAGCTGTCCTTTAACCATTTGTAGAGGTAAACCCAGCTCATCCAGCAGCAGCTCAGTGCTGCAGTCCCTGTCACACTGTGGGGTTTTTCCCTGTCGTCTGCTGCTGCTGCTGCTGCTGCTGCTGCTGCTGCAGGTATGTGGGCCGCTTGATGCGGGGTTTCCTGCGCTTGGGTTTGCTCTTGGCCTTGGTAAGTTGGACCACGAAAAAGGACAGGACAACCATTGCTCCCAGGAAGGCAAAGACGGGGATGGTCTGGCCCACTTCTTGGTTGTAGTGACCAGGCATTATCCCTGAGGGGACAGGGGCAGAGGTCAAATGGGTTCAGTCAGTACTGGCACCCCTTTGTCTTGCTTGCATTGCAACCTTTTGTTTTATTTTCACACCTTGTTATGTAATTTTACAATAACTAATACATATTTATAATAACTGCTCTGGGTTGTTGAACAAGATAACCATCTAGTTGTATGCTTTTATGTTGCAGCTCTATTGTTGATAATCGTATCCTTAAAGACATTTCCTTATTTACAACAAACAGCCATCTAAATAACTAATTATGAAAGATTAAAGAAGAGTGTCAACTTTTATTTTACAATAGAAAAGCTGATATTGCAGCAAAACCCTGAAAAACAACTAAAACGCAGTATTTAATAACGCATATTCAATCTTCTTCAAAATAGTGTTCAGTCATAGTTACCTCCAGGGATGTCCCAGGCACCACTTTCCCCAGGAGACAGGGGTCTGACCTGGGGACGGTACGCCCTCACGTTGGGCAGGGCCACCTTGTCCAGATCCACTGAAAGAAGCTTTTGGTGCTTCCACAGGTTACTAAAAGCACAAGGGAGAAGCAAAGAGTCAAAACAAAATAATCATTTTCAAAAGAGAGATATCAACAGCTTTAAGATCTTCATTGCAACACCGAAATATGATGTTCCTTTGACTTATTGTTCATAGGAAAAGCATTATTAAATGTTGATAGGAGCAGTGCACACAAATGAGTACAGTAACATGACGTGGGAGGTAAGTGTGAACAGAATGTCACGACAAAACAAAGCACCACCCACAGGAAAACCAAAAAATGAAAATGGGAAAAAAACACGTCATAACACTGAATTACTGATCACAACAGCAGGAAAACACCCAGACCATTCGGGGGAAGGGGCAGAGCCTCTGTCAAGAAGCGGGACATGACCTGTAAGTCCCACAATCATAACATCACAGCTTGTAATTTAGTTATACACGGTTAAGCGTCTCTTGGGTAACTGCCTAACCCATTCACACGCTGTGAACCAGCGGTTTGGAGGTTTTCCTGCTATGTTTTCACATGTGCTCACTCAGTCATTCTCCAGACTAGGAGAACTTCTTCTGTTCTGCGTCTTCAATGGACATTTGACTTCAGGAAAATGTCCAGACTTCAATGCATGCCTGACAGCAGCTTATGTGACCTCTGGGCTACACAGTTTAAAATGGCCACTTGCTTCACACATGTAGACAACAAGAAAAAGAAGTATGACAAATGAGTGCTTCTGCAGACCTACCTGGGTGCTGTCTCATTGAGTGGCTGTGGCTTTGCCCATGAAAGGTGGGGGCATGCTGGTAGTGGGCGGGGCTTAGGGTCCCCCAGGTGAGCCTCCAGAACCTTGGAGTAGCGGTAAAGATGGTTGCCTAAAAGGGAAAGTATTTGATGGTGATGTCATTAAAAACATACCACTGGAGCTACAGCTTAAGCTATATATGCAGGTTTATGTGTAAAATGTGTTGTATTATATCTATATCTACTGCCCATGTGACAGCAGGGTTCAAAAGCTGATATGTGCAGATATAATAGCAAGGAAAGAAAAATATTGTTTTGTGTATTAATGCATTGTTTTATTTTTCTCCTCACCTTCCAGTCTCTGTGGCAGTGGGCGTTCTGTGCTTGTGGGCGGGGCTACCCTGCTGTGGGAGTGGCTGAGGCTGGGAGGAGTCATACTGTAAGAGGTGTACTGAAGGAGAGCGTCTAACAGCCAGAAGCAATCTGAGAGACAGACATCAAAACACAACCAAATGTTATTCTTCCGGCTCAGCGGTACAAGACATTGTGCATAAAAAGCACAATATTCACAAAACACACACTGAGGAGGGATCACCTTTCTGCCTGTGGCTGTCATCAATACAGTTAGAATCTCCGTACAGTGCAATACGACCTCCACCGTCAGACGGCGTCTGGTACATTCCTAGGATGGGCACTCCTTCCACTACTGCTGTCTCCTGTTTTAACACTTCCAGGCCTGGGAAAACAACACACACACACACACACACACACACACACACACACACAGTGTTAAATCTGGACCACGGAGCCACAGACTAAAAAGCTGCTTGTCAGCTCGCTTGGCTTCAGACCAACACAGTGCTAAACTAAGGCAGGTTAAATAGTTTTAAGAGTCGTGCTGGTACCTTGGTCCTTAAGGTTCTTGGCAATGACTATTCCATCTTCTGGGAAACGGGCAATACTGCAGCCTGAGGCATAGTACACTGAAAAAGCCAGAGATAGCCAGTTTTAATTTAAAAAAAAAAGGCACAAAAGAATTGTGTGCGTGTGAGTGTGCGTGTGTTTTTCTTACTGTCATGATCAGCCAAGGTGAAGTCTCCCTCATACAACCCGTCACTGAAAGCCATCCCCCACACTGATATCAGCTCATTCAGAGCAGGAACATTAGCACCCCCTGTGTCCGGCATCCACCACTGCCTGCAAGTTTAATCAAGAAAATCATCTCCAATTCCTTCATTCAGGCAACCAAAATGCGTATCTAAATCATAAACAACCAAGAAAATATACTATCAATTAAAAAAAAAATTACTTTTGCAATCGTTTAAGATCAAGGCTCCATCGAGCTCTACTCAAAAAAATATATATGGAGAACAATAAGGTAAATAAAATGTACAATAGTGGTACATTTACAAAATGATTTACTGATTTATAAGTTCTAAAGTAAGTTGTGTCTATTTGGGATAATTATTCCAGAATGTAAAGTTGTCAAATAAACCATCTCGATTCGATTTAATCTGAATTACTGATTTTAACTGTATGGACGAAATAGGGATTCATTGATGGCTTTGGATAACGAGATCTGAATCTTAGAAGTCGTGGTATCAATGAGTGAGCAGGGTTGCATAAACAGTGTCCAACAGTTAAGGGAGTGAGTTGGACAGAAATTGTGATTCAGTTTAACCACAAAACGCGGTTTAACTTGCGTTTTGTGAAAAACACAATCAATCAAAATACACTCTGCATTACTGATTGAATTTGTCTGAACGTGTAGTTGAAGCAATTTTATTTTTGTGCTAGAGCAGTTTAAAGTTTCTTCAAAAGGTTATTCAGAGCATTCAGAATCCCGCTCTACAAACTATAACGGCGGAAAACTTTTTGAAAAAAGAAAAGAAAAAATATTTCTGCAATTTATAAAATAAACATTATTTAAATCCCTGTAAATATGTTTTCTCTGATTCTTAGCATTTAAATATTATATATTAATATCATTTTTGGGATATACTTTTCAACTAAATTATAACTTTAGCAAACAGTTTAGCTTATCAATGATTCGTGTAAAGTTGAGTACCTTGTGTTTTCGTCGTAGAACTTGACCTTCCTCATGACGGAGGTGTTGTACCAGTCGCTGAAAATAATAAGTGACAGGCCGTTGTCAATGTCTCTCCTCAGCTTGGTGATCTCTTCAGGGAAGTATTCCTCCTCACTGTCCACCATCAACAATGTGCCTGCAGGGATAGAAAAGCAAAACAACCCATTACATTGGTGTAGTTTTTTTTATGAGGCACCAGCAATCGGTGCTGTCGGACAAATAGCTTCATTAGGTGCCTGGAGCTACAGCAAAGCAAATGTTTCCCTTTCTGTCTGAGCACTCTTACCATACTGGCTGGCATCAAAGCATGTAATTGGAGCTCCTAGCACCTCAACAAAGTAGCCCATACTCCTGAGGTGCTGGTACATGTCCCTGAAGTTAGTGTGGATGTGGTCCCCATTCCTGAAAACATTTTAATAAACAAAAAACATTTCAATGAGTGCACCAAGGACATCGAAATATAAGATGGGAGACAAGAAATATCAACACACACACACACACACACACACACACACCAGTCTAGAGGGTCGTTTTTCATGCGGAGGTTGTCTCGTGGAAAGTAGCCGGGTGGGTAACGCAGATTGTGGTATTGATCCCACAACACCCTCTTACTGCGTGGTGGAGTTGGCACTATCTTCACCTTGATGGGCAGTTTGACTGTAGAGGTCATCTCCCCGCCCACCTCAGACTGAAAGAGTGAAAAAAGGTTTGGGTTAAAACTGATTTTATCCATGGCCAATGCATCAGCGTAGACAGTGCACTAGAGTTATCATGATTATGCTGCCTTGATGCTCTCTAATATTATGGCATTGGGGTGTTCTGGGGATAGTCTTTAAGCCTCCAAAGATAATGCCATAAATCATCCATGCCCAAATACAGTCGAACCCAACAGATCTATAGCACATAGAATAAGTTAATTTGTCTTCAACATTCCTCTGGATTTTTGAGAGCCGTTACCGTTGGCCCATTCAGACAGAAAATCAGACATCTCTGACCTTGGCTGACATAGCAGCACAATCAGGGTGCCTCTGTTATCCCAAACCGAGCACACAGCTGCATCTTCTGAAGGGGGCACAGTGTGTCTCTCTGATAGGATTTAGAGCTGGCCTCCCAATGACCTGAAGGCCTTGGTTAGACCTAGCATATGCAAATATCTCCTACCTAAGAAATTATAATTATCTTAAGATAACATTTAATAATTTTAAATCTGAAAAAAGAAATGATTGAGCCATTGCTACCGACTCAACAGTGGAACTGGCCATAATGTTAAAAGCTCATAACATTAGACAGATAACCAGTCAGTACAAGTACATAGTCAAAGTATAAATGATATAAAGTAAAACAAAATCAGAATCTGTTACTTGACTGAACTAAACCTTGACAATTGTACATCAATTTGATCAACATGCACATTCATTTTTGTGAACAGCGCTCACTGACTCACATCATTCTCAGCTGGTGATGCCACAGTGACCATCACATGGCCTTGAGCGATCCCTTCCCAGGATGCTGCTTTCTTGGCAACAGAGATTGACACCGCCAGGTAGCCGGCCCACGGCCACAGCACTGGTGAATAGGACATAGCCACGTCAATGTGGTCTCCGTTCTGGGGGAGGTAGGGCTGCCAAATGGGCTGAGCAGGAGAGAGTTCAGAGTTCATTGCAAAGCAAAACCAGGTTAGTTGAGGATAAGAATCCTTCTTCACTTGTTCTTATGAAAAAATTATTATAACCAACTCAAATGTTGATTCATCAAATTCAACAAAATTTCTCTTATGTATTGCCTTTGTGCACACCTTGTCGACAATCCTGCCGGTGACACCCATGCCGTTAAGAATGGTCACATTGACTATAGTAGGCATTCCTCCATAGTAGATGGGCTGAGAGCAGTAAGGCCACATGTATGGACACTCTGTCAGGTCAATGTAGCTTGGAGAAAGGCTGTAAGGAGACACAGATTGTTTACGATAAGATGAGTAGCCAGACTAGATGCCATCACTTGTTTTTGGAAAGAAGCCAGTGAATTCAACTGTTTTGCAGTTTGTCCAATTATCATAATTATATCGGTAGGGTGGAGGATCTCTTTTACACCTGGTATTAAGATGTGATCCTTATCTGAAAATCATGCTTTAGTGCAAACCAAATGCACCACATTATCACCCAAACAGCACCCCTAGCCCCCCCCCCCCAACACAAATGAATTCTAAAACCTACACAGATCTCATTACAGTAAAGCCTTACGGCATAATAAAGGGAATCTCGACACATACCAACATATCTGAAAACGCATAACGTGAGCATTTACTAGCCTTTGCTGTTGTAAACGATTACGCCCAAACAGGATGCAAAAGGTGTATGTTAGCAACGTTCATAAAAGTAACCGTGTGTTCACCTAGATATTTACCTGGCTTGAGGCCTGTAGCTGTTGAGTATCTGATAGGCTCTGATAAGGTCTAGCTTTCCGTGGCCTTGCTCAAACATGTTGACCCCCGGTAGCCTGCGGGCTGATGCAATCAGAGCCTGCTTCATGGAGGCCGGATTCACCAACTCCCGGTTCAGGACAGTGCTGGAGGACAGAGGAGGACAAGCTGGGTTAGAGTGTGTATGAAAGTCTGCTGGTGTCTGATTCCCCACCTTTTAATTCAGAACAGTGCTGCGTTTGTGTGTGTTTGTGTGTGCAATGCTCATGGGAGAGGTGCCTGTTGTCGACAAAGGTGGCATGATGTTTATCCCAGCAACATGAGATCACAAACTGGCTCAGTAACAGATTTTCAACAAGTTGGCTGACACACCGGCTTGCTCTGGGACATATTTCTCTGTCTGGTCGGGATAAATGATGTAATTAAAATATATCTCCTTTACAGTTGAGCTGTACCTGCATTCTCTACGTCAGCCACCACAGGAGAGCTTCAGAAAGTTCAACATAGCCCTCAGTGACCCTCAACTCTACATATGAAATGTTCTCATGGCTAGTTTTGTAGAGAGCTGGGGTCTAATTTCTAACTTGTTTGTACAAAATATAGGATAAAAACTTGCATATGAATCTACCCAGGGGGAAGATATAAGCTATAATAAAAAAAATGTTGTGTGGTCTGTTTATATTGCGGGCAGGGACGCCGTAAAACTCAAGTTCAAACTGATACAAACGGAGTGCAGTTTGAGACCGATTGTATTTTTGCATTAAAAAAAATCTAAACTTCTGACAAGTTATGATGAAAAAAAAGTTCAGCGGATGACACTGACCTGGCCAGGAGAGTGACGGCACCAGCCACTACAGGAGAGGCCACGCTGGTGCCAGACAGCGATCGACATCCCTCCTTCATTCCTGATCCACGTACGCCAGAACCGTACGTGACGATATCAGGCTTCACTCTGCCATAGCCCCCTGGCAACTCCTTCAAAGAGACGGGATTACAGATGTTAGAGACTGACTGAAAAGTTTATTTAGTTGGAGTTTATGGAGTCTATAAGTTTCTCTAACACGTGCAGGTTTGTTCACACATCAGCTGGTTTCTGAAAAGCAAGTAATAAAAACGGATTTAAAATATAAACTACATATTGTTCAAACCCTTACGTGTATGCGTCAGAGAGGCTAACTAGGGTAAGAAGGATTTGGGCACAACAGCCTGCACCTTAACTCTAAATATACAGAATCAGTATGGGCAAAAAGAAAAATGACCAGAAGAGAATGTGAAGAGCATAAACATTTTAAATCTTTTAGGTATTCATGTAGGAAAGTGAGGTGATGCTGAGCGAGTGGGCTCTTCATGGCTGGCTGCCAGTGGCTGAAGGCTCCGAGAGTCTGTCTGGTTCAGAGTGAAGTCTCAATAAGATCCTAAAGCAGACGTCTGCTCTGGACTATGATAGATAATAAAAGTTACTTACTATAACTGATAAATGTCACGCCGTGGGTTGTGGAGTGTGTGTTTCTGCGATAACTCACCCAGGTGGTCATCCCTCTGGAGGAAAACCTGGCGATGTTGTCCTCAAAGTCGATCCCCCCCACTCCGATGACATCCATCTGGTCCGCAGGGTTATTCAGGGTGCTGAGTGCGTAAAGTTTGTTTAATTCACACAACATTTAAGTGCTGTTTTGTGATTTCCCTTTTTGTCCTTTGATGATGGTTAACACAGGAGCAAGAGTTAGCAGATATCCATATTTGGAAACCAGGAAAGAATCCATACAATGACCACATTAATAAAGCAGAATAACGAGCAAAAATGCTAAGCTATCGTACTGGAATACATGTGGAATGGGCTATAACAAACTTCACACACAGTAATGTGTGTTATTGACCGGCTTTTACCTTAAGCCTAATTAGTTAGCAGTGGGCCAAACTGGTCACTGGTAACGGATCATACTGAATTGAGCATCAGAGCATTGTATAGCTTCTGAATTGAACTTAGAAATCATAAGAGAAAGAATGGGAAGTAAGAATTCAAAGTATGAATTGCTTTTTTGGAAGTGGCTAACATACCCATACAGAGGTCCGTCATTTCCGATAGCAGAGACCATGATCACTCTGTTGGCGGTCAGCTCCCACACCTGTCAATCAGAGAAAATGATCAACTGAGAAGACATGAGAAAAAACATTTTCCTAATGACTTACATTAAATGAATGCTTCACTAAATTTAACTAACAACAGGGTGATATAAGGAAAAATTACACTAAACAGAGACTGCTGAATGTCAAAGAACATAACAACGAACTGATCATTATATATTATAATATTATATCTGGTTTGACCTGTTCAAACTGGCAGTGGAAACATTAGGGTGTAACTTTGACGGTGGCTTTGGTTAGGATCTATTGTGTGCCAACACAAACATCATAGTATTTGCTCCCATTTAAGCTGATACCAGTTTTGTCAAATGCCACCATGTGAATGTCTGATTCTCGCACGTGGCCCCATTACCTTATCAACAAACGGATGGTCCATGAAGTCAGGCCCCCCGATGCTGAGATTCAGAACATCGATCTTCTTCAGAATGGCATAGTTAAAGGCATCTAGGAACCATGAGGTGTACGACACCTGGGATGTTCGGAGACAAATACATGACATTTATCCGAAACAGTTTCAAGTTTTATTCGTTTTTTTTTTAATAAACTAAATAACATTAAATAAATAGTCCTGCTTGAGGTTATTTTGTTGCTCAGTCAGGAAGAATAACAATATTACACAAAGCTGCACTGGAGCGCATGACAACTAATTAAATAAATAGCAGCCTTATAATACAGTGGAAATGGATGCCAATGCTTGAACGGAAAAGTTAATTCTAAATAGATAAAACATATAACACCCTGAAAATACCATTTAAATGATTAGTTAACACCAATTTTAAGTAATACGTTTAATGGTTTTGACATAATATTGATTCCTTCATCACTACTTTTAATCACATCCATGTTTCCCATACTACAACTTGGTTTGATGAGGATGTGTGTACCTGGTTGTTGGTGAACACTCTGAAGATGTGCAGCTCTGAGTCGGGGGCAAAGCCCTGACACTCTCGCATGCTGGCTATCACTCCAGCTACAAATGTTCCATGACCGAGGCCTGAAAAGCACAACAGGTTGATCTTTATCAGTCACCGTGTCCTATTCTCACACACATGCACATCAGACAAGCACAACTCACACACTTCCAGTGCAACCTCAGCCTTCTCAGGACCCACTGCCTTTCCATACACGGCATGTGTAGTACATCAAAACACACTGAGACATTGGGTTGTGTTAAATCAACAATGCCTTCTTTACCACGATAAACCTCATCCTGCGTTAGCATCATTCTTCCTCACCATCATCCAGTGTCTTCTCATTGGTCCAGTTGGTCCTCTCTTTCACATTCCTAAAATGTGGGTGTTTCTCACTGAGGCCTGTATCAAACACAGCGACCTTCACACCGGACCCTGCAAGCACACAGGGGGAGAGATTTTTAGCATTTGAAGAGAATGTGTTGCAACTGAAAACTTTCACAATCGTTCACTATGACCAAGGAAAAAAAACTACAAGATTTACCTTCAATTTACAAATAGAATTCCTTTTTTTTTTTTTGAATTAAAAGTATCTTTATCTAAATCTTTTCCTACATCTCCATTACATTTAATGTCATTTTGAAGCAGCTGTGTCCTAAGTCTGTGAAGTCATTGGTCAGCGTCTCACCGGTGTGTCCCATCTGCCAGAGCACATCTGCCTGCAGGATCTGGGCCACTTGGCGGGGGATGGCGCGCAGAAGGCGTCGGCTGGAGTGGCGACCAGTGGCGTGCCAGAAACCCGAACCTAGTGACAGGCTGCTCCGCCTGAAAGGCCGGGAAGACTGCCACGACTGCCCACGGGTGGCATTGCAGGGGGCCGTAGGTTCTGGTGCTGTGGAGACAGAACACAAGCCGTTCACAGCTGACCAAAGCACCAGTGGAAAAGCTTTTTCACATGCAGTACTTGATATCTTATATCTTCTATTTATATCCCTCTTTTCAACTCTTGTTTTAGTCGGTCTCACTCGAGCCAATCTAATCACAACTCGATTCACTTTTTCAGAACAAACTCTCCGGTCAGGACATGTTCATGCATTCAACATTGAATTGAAAGGCAGAGTTGAGGTCATATTTGTTGCCTACCAATTGCACTGGAGCCAAGTTCCAGTCATATCTAGACAAATCTCAATTTTCAATGACTCTCGAATAATGCCCTCAATATATCACACATTTTCTGGTTTATATTTTGCCATATTAATCCAAATCCATGCTTAAGCCTCAGATAAGATTCAATCCCCTCAGGGCACACAATTGTGAAGCTGACATGATGTCTCATACAGTTAATGAACTAACCAAAGGTTACATATTGTGCTGAGCTTTGTCTGGATAATTTCTAATAGCTTCACCCAACTGCTCATTTAAACGGAAACGAGAAACAGACCAGAAACTACTCCTTTGTGTCTTTCAAAGAGCAGTGTTCATTACACATGGCCTCCGTATTGATAGATCCTGTGTGTGTGTATGTCGACTGGTGGCACAGTGAGGTCTTTCATCCAGTGCCAGGCACAGGGGCGTACCCCCCTGTCCAGGCAAGCCCCGCCACACTGACTCACTTACTCCCTCCCAGGGTGCGCAAACACAGGCATTCTCTGTCCATGCTTCCATCCCCCCAACACTATACAGACACAGATACACACAAACACTAAAAAGCATCAACACCCCCCTGAGTTGGCCTGCACATCACATTCAGATATACAATCCTATCCTCCAGCACAAACAGTGGTTGGAGAAATGTGCCATCAGACTCGAACAAAGAGATATAGTTTTGTGGAGTGTAGCAGACAAACCTTTCAATCTTTTCAAAGTTCATATTTCCTGCCAGGACGTGCACACCTCTTTCAACCTTTCAACACAATGACCCCACACTGACTTACAGGGAGTGTATTTCAGGGTGCGGAACACTTTGCGTTGCGGTGTGACCCTCTTGATGTAAGGGTGGTCCTCCAAGGTCAGCAGGCTGCTGGGCGAAACTTGTCGGATGTGGACCACCTCAAAGTCGCTCGGGAAGTCTGAGGCCGGGTTTTCCCTGGGAACGATGTGCCACTCAAGCTCCCCGTCCCCAGTGTTCCGCAGGGCGCTGCTGATGTACAGGCTGCGAGCTTTTGCCGAGAAATATCCTGTAAATCCCACAATGTACTCTGGGGAACAGAGAGGGACTTTCAGTAACAATTCACTTGATCACAAGTGCAATTAAGGCACATTTAAGCTGTTTAAGTACTGAACAGTGCTCAAAAAAGTCATCTATGACACATATGACTGAGTTAAAAAGAGAAACAGGTGATGTGTTTACCACAAAAGAGAAGCTTTATGGTCTTCATTTCTGATTTATATAAAATATTTGTGTTTGTTTAATACATAGTACTATGTACAGTATACGGAACAGAGTCTGGATAGCAGGGTGCAGAATGGGTGGATTGTACTATTTGCTGAGATCAAAAAAATACCTACCATGGGGCTATGATTTGATGATGTAGTAATTTTAAGTAACTGAGGTAAAAATAAGTAAGTCTGTCCCTGCACCCCTCACCTGCATTTTAAAATGAAACTCAATTTAATCGCATCCTTTCATGCCATGACAACAAAAACAACTGTATACCTAAACTCACTTTAAGTTAATACACTTCAAGCTTCAGTAAAATGGTACGATTCACTCACACAGCCAGGGTAAAAAAAATATATAACTAGGACAGAACAAAAGGGGATAATAATAACAAATATCCCTTTCAAACAAAGGAAATGGCATCTCTATGTTGATTGGAGAAAGGCTTAAATTAAGTATCCCTCTAATTGCTAATGACCTTTGTTGCATGCGCCTCTTGAATTGTTATAAAGTGTCAATGTAAGGATGCATAAGGGATTAAAGAATTAAGTGAAATGTTTTATGAATTTGCTTGTTTGATTTTTCTCAGCATTTCAAAGCATTTGCTTACATCTCATTACATCAAATGTTTAGCTTTTCTTTCCCCATCCACATTTTGCAATGGTCTATTGTACACAAGCCAAAAAATTAAACCTTTACTGGTTTTAGTGTTGCTTATTCTGTACTTGCAACAATTTTCCATGGCTTTATGGATTGTCTATTGTTTCAGTTGTGGCATTTTGAACATTAAACTTTACCAGTGATTGATTCCCTGATATTTCATGGACTCATACATTGTCAACATGTTCAACTTTTTCAAGGACTTAGGGAGGAACAAGATGAGGTTCTTACCATGTTCCACCACTTTGGAAGAAAACTCCAGCTTGACGGTTAACTGGGAACAGTTGGAGTCAGATGTGGAGGAGGGGGGTTCTGAGTTGGGGGTGTGTTCAGAGCCAGATCTGGCTTCTCCGGCTGGCTCCATCCCTACCACAGGCAGGAAGCCAACCAGCAACACCATGAGCATGGACGCCCACACAGGGATCCAGTACATTTTGAGTAATGAAGTGTTGCAAACCATCCGCTTGACCGGGTCCTTTAATCTCAAGTGACAGTTATGCTGTTTCAGTTGAAAAACAAGCAGCTAAAACCTGGATCAGGGATGGGGCAAAGCATCTCAGGTCCAGAGCTCTAAAAATGAGTCCATACTGCAAACAGCCAGAGCAGCTAGATTAATTTCTTTCTGCGTTTCCTCTCCATGGTGTTGGTCCAGGGTGGAGGTCAGTGGCGCTGCCAGAGAGGGAACACAGCTGCCATGACGGGAATTGGAGGAGTCAACCAGTCAGAGCGCTGGATGGACAGGAGGAGCGCACGAGCAGTGATGGAGGAAGATGATGGTGTTGACTGAGCTCCAGTAGAGTCGTTTTTTTAATTCTAGAACGAAAAATTCAATGCATTACTGCTACATATATATATAAATTCAAGGGGTTATAGACTAGTGTAGCACAAATATATGGAACAACATCTACCAGCAATGAACAGCAACATCACTTGCTACAACAGCCAGAAATATTAATTCAAGATCAAGAGTGAACTGTTTTTTGAGCCTGCAAAGAAACCTCTGTACGTGAAATAAAGTTTCCATTAGTTTCCCTAGCAATGGCTGTAAAACGACAAATCTGTATCTACGTCAATACTGCAGCTTTGAGAACAGTGGAAACTAAATCGTGCTGCAAATTAATCGAGTAAAAGCAAGTAAAAAGAAACGTAATGTGACTCTGCGATAATCTTTGCCCAACAGTGTTCATGGTGGCCACTAACAATAATACAAGTACAAAGGGGACCTGAAGAAACAAAATAAAACCTAAAATAAAACTTTGGAGCCATGGTTTAGGAAAAACACTATCACCTAGGCTTTGTTTACATTTCTATGCATCCATGCTGTGTTTGCCTTGCTGTGCCACGGGGAAGGAAGGGAGGTGTAAAAAGGGTATCAACCACTCCCTCCTCATGTAACCTTTAATGGAGAGCATGTGTTGCCCTCTGGGAACAACCTTGTTTCTAGATAGAGGACCCATAAACCCCCAACAACCCACCCAGCCAAACCCCCATCCACCGCCTCCCCCCCCCACACACACACACAGGTATAATGTAATCTCACCTGTGAGGACGACATCGCATGTGCATGAAAACAGAAACTGCAAATGGTTATTAAGCATAAGCACATAAACTGCTGTGTGTGTGTGTGTGTGTGTGTGTGTGTGTGTGTGTGTGTGTGTGTGTGTGTGTGTATATAGTTTAGCCAGTCATGACTCTAATATATGGCTGTTATTTAAATCGAACAGTCCCATCACAGTACAAAAACAGTTTCACAACCCATGGAGGCACAAAGTGACAGATCCACATGGTATAGATACCATACAGCACCTAACAGGTATAGTAACTATATCATGCTTACAGAAAACCAGTGTGTACGCAAGGTTGTTTGTACTTAAACCCCTGCTAACATATAAAGCTCTCCAGTTTTCTTTCTGATGTTTTAGCACAACGTGTTTATGCACAACATTGCAATGTGCCCGTATACAGAGGAGTGAGCAGTTCCACTAAAACACAGTAAACATGGTGAAGAGGCTTTGGTGGCAGCCATTCAGGACAAAACTACAATTATTCAGAGGAATCAGATCAAAGTGGGTTTTCTGTGGTGAATGAAATTAAATGATTATCATCAAGTACATAACATGACCACACACAAACTTAATCTTAATAACAGAGTAGATAAAACTTCAGATAAGGCCCAACATCAGTGATATGGGCGTGTAAACAATCTTATTAAAAAACCCTGGTTGGTCTAGTCTGTGATGAGGGGGCTCAATCCCTGGTTCCAGCCCAGGGCAGAATCCCCACCTGAGAGGGAAAACAATAGACTAATCACCACTGGTACAGACCGGTGGTTGTAAAAAATAGTCTCACAAGGGGCTGTTGAAGACCTGCTGGGACCAGTTGTGTCAACACAACACTGAGCCACAACAATGTCATCAAACCTCCGGGGCGAGCACAGATTAGTGGTTTGAAAGGGACCCTTACCCCCAGATTACCAATCCACAGACAGACAATGACTCTGAACTGAAATGTGGTGTGACTGGGCTGGGATGGATATACACACACCCGGTGCTGGGGCGTGAAACACGCTTCGTTAAGATCCGTTTTCGTGATGTCGATTTTGAAGCAAAGCAAACACATTACACACAACACACACAAATGCACGCACACGCAGACACACACATACGCACACAGCCTACATTGGTGAATAGGTATACATTTGATGTGTAGTGTTCAAAACACTACGTCTGGATCTTAATAAAAATCAACAGTTAACATTAAAAGCTGCTAACCGAGTCAATTGACAAAGAAAAGCCCCTGTGTAGTGTAGACTCACAGAAATTAAGGTTTTTAGCTGCAGACCCATTGTGGGAACATGTACACACATATGCTGCAGCGAAATATCTGAGAGGAAGACGATTATTCAAAAATCAGTAGATATATGACTATGAAAAATAGACAACAACGCTGGAGGATATACTCCGCTGTGTAGAAGTGGGTTTGTAAACAAGGGAGCATGCTAACGTCTGTTTTTCCTTTCAGGCACAGTCTATCACATGTACGGCGTTAGCTAGCCACCTTTGGGGTCTTTATTTTAATGTTCCCCTGGTGACGTGTAAGTCGAATTCAAGTTTACTCACCGAGCTGAACAACGCCTCGCACCCGTGTGTGTCAACCATCGCTCCGTTTCATGTATACTCCGTGTGTCGGTGTGTAGATAGCAGCAGCGAAGCTAGCCTGCTTACCTCAAACAACAACTAGCGTCACACTCACGGCACAGTACATCCGCTGAGCGCTGACATCCGGTTACGATGGTTGCCAGGTTTGCCATACCGGGCCCCAAGTATGATTAGCTCCCGGGTACGTTTCAAGCTCTGGGTCTGGCTAAGAGACGGTTCTATTCCCACGGATCGATTCAAAGTAAGCAACTGGACGGGTTGAAGATTTCTTGAAGACGTTTCACCTCTCATCCGAGAGGCTTCTTCAGTTCTAACTAGCTGCTGGAAAAGTTCAGGTATTTATCCTCTGCGAGATGAATAGCTAATCAGAGGATGAGTACCTAATTAGAGGACCATTGTGTCCAACTTGCAGGTCGTTGGCCACCTGGCCCAGATTCAGGTTATGGGTTTCGCCTGAGTCTAGGTGTAAATGAGGGTTGTTGGTTTCACCTGAGATTTCCTTTGAGTTGTTGTTCTTGTTTACCTTCCTAGGGAGAGAGTGAAGGACAGCATTGTAAGTGGCTGAGAGATGGTGTCTTAAACCTCCACCTCTGTTCAATGATGGTTTCTCTGTTCTAGCGAAGATGGCTTATTTTACTCCTCTTTCAAACCATCTGTCTTCCCTGGCCAGAATGTGAACGTTTTCATCCTCAAATGAGTGTCCACTGTCCTTCAGA